>CAJQTV010000154.1:0-215000 GCA_907163055.1 Formica aquilonia x Formica polyctena | reverse complement strand
ACAGCGCACGAGTACGCACCGATCGGCTGAACGCGATTCTATTTACTCGCTCGTGTTTTGATGTATTAATAACGGTTACCGTTTAAATATCGGCGAAAACCGTTCGAATCTCGAACATACTGCCCACCTTGGAACGATAGTTCCGAACTAATTGGTACAAAATTTTAAACTTGAACTATAAATTACTAAACGACGAAACGCATGTAAAATTAATGACAGATGCGAGGATGGCTCTTCTCAACGCGACGTGGATTGACGTATTGAGCCTGCCACCCGCCACGGCACAGTAACATTCGTAACTTG
Organism: Formica aquilonia x Formica polyctena; assembly: GCA_907163055.1. NCBI lineage: Eukaryota > Metazoa > Arthropoda > Insecta > Hymenoptera > Formicidae > Formica > Formica aquilonia x Formica polyctena. The sequence goes on along the minus strand of CAJQTV010000154.1, from coordinate 214,697 downwards.
ACATTGATGAAATTAAATTTAACGAATACTAATAATAAATTTGAACGCAATGCAACGAAGGTGCTTAATTGCTCGTCGTCTCATTATTGATAGATAACACGCAGTTTTACAATCGGCCTTCGATATTCGGAGGTGGCCGTCTTAACTGTGACTACCCGTACAAAGCCGTCGGAATCGGGATGACAGTGCGTCATTCGGCCCAATTCTCATTTGCAGGGGGGTAACGTCGGGTTACGCAAGAGAACGAGTTGCCCGGTATTAATCTGCGGTTTTACCTTTCGCCATTTTGCTCGTTGTTGCAACGTATTTACATAATCGTTACTCCATAATTTCCAAAATTGCTCAGTAACGTGTCGGACGAGTTGCCATCTCGATAGACGATTTTCATTAAGGTTGAGCAAGGATGGTTCCGGGTTTACAGAGCAGATCCGACCAAGAAGTGACCGGGGGTGAGACACTCGTAGTCCTCAAGAGTCCGCAATCGGCCGTGAATTTAGACAGGCTTCGATCCTACATAGCAGGGTGGAGAATTCCTCGAACGTTAGCATATGATTACCGAGAATGCGACGCAGATGGGTTTTAACGCTTCGGACGCCCGCCTCCCATAATCCGCCGAAATGCGGTGCAGACGGGGGAATAAAATTCCACGTAACATTATCGGAAGCGGTCATATTCAAAAAGTTCAGATCTCGTAATGCTGATATAATGCTGTATGCTATAGTCAATTCTCGGTCCGCCCTGACGAAGGTTGTCCTGTTGTCCAAGTACATAGATTGCAGAAGACCGCAACGAGTGCAAAAGCGAGAATAAGCGTTTAAGAAAGTTTGAATAGAGTAGTCTCCCACTAATTCCAAATGTATTGCTTTGGTCACTAAGCAGATAAATAGCGCAATATAGGCTTTACGCGAAGTAATCCCTTGTCCAGCGGAAGCGCAAATTTGCACGGGTCCTGTGTAATCTAGGCCGCAATGCAAAAAACTGCGGACTCTTGCTTCTCGTGGGAGACACTCGTGGTTCGGGGAGATCTCCCATGATTTGTGTAGGAATCGCGGCTCGCTCGCGAGTGCAAACAACACATTTATGGATGACAGATTTTACGATATTACGAGCGCGAATTAACCAAAAATCGCGGCGCAGAATATTTAGCGTGAGTTGCGGTCCGGCACGCAACGCTCGTAAATGAGTTTGGTGCGCAATAAGTGTGACTAGCGGATGTGACGCGAGGAGGATCAAATGTCAAACAGTCAATGGCAAAGGAGTTTTATTGAGCCGTCCATCCACGCGCACATTTCCCGGTCAAGGAACGGTCGAAGAGAGAGAAGCGAGCTTCTCGACGAAAGGCTCTGATTTTTCGACAACGCATTTATTTCCGTTGGAAATAAGGCGGCTTGAATTCTCTGAACCCGGAACATTTTGGCGATGTTGCAATCTGATGCAGAAAGTGCGACACGATAGGAAGTCTTCTTGAACGAAAGACGCACAATATACCGTCCATTGGAATCGCAAGAATGAGTCGAGCATAAATGATCTTCACACTTTTTCTTGTGCTGTGAAGATAGTTTGTCGTGAGAGTTCTTCTATCTCCCAAAAACGACGAAGTTCATCCTCAAGAGAGGGAGAGCCGACAATGTGATGGGAACAAATGCGACTGAGAGCGCAATTAACCGAAGGAATTGTCGACGAAGAGGGGTCGTTATTTATTAACGACGTGATAAGTCCCGAGATGATCCATCCAAACACGGAATTTTAAGCGATGGTTTGTCCGATACCTCCTTTGCGAACATCGTCGAGAATAATGTCGTTATAGAGATCGGCTTTAATAATAAGATTGATAGGATCGGGACTCATCGGATCCGCGTCTGCTCGCGGTAAATCCCAGAGATAAGAGAGGGACAAAATGTCCGTATTTCGTTTCGGAATATATGAGGTTAATGATTTTAAAATGAGCGCGGTTGTCGAAAGCAACGGAAAGAGAGATTCCCGCAGGGAATTGAAAAGATGCGTCGCATGTTGAAAAGTCCTGGCGTGAATACCACCGACAGCGGAAACCGAGATCGGCATACGAATACGTTTTACTCGCAGAATTTGCGCTAGATTTTCTGACATAAATGTCATTTCGAAGTCCTGATCGATTAAAGCTCTGACGACAGCAGTACGACCGAACGCACAGCGCACTGTGACCCAGGCCGTCGCTAATAAAACCGGTGATAGACTTCCTTTTACAGTTGAGGCGAGCAAAGAATTTACCTCCGGCGCCGAGTCGGACGTTTGAGGTGACGAGAAATCAGGCCGCGCAATTTTTGATGAACATGAGACAGAATTCGAGTTAACATGTAACAATGAATGACGCTTTTTGATTGACGGCAAATCCGACATGAATATTTATTACAATATTCCTGAGCGGAGTGCTTTGCGCTTAGACAATTGAAGCAATGTTTATGCTGTTTAACGATATCCCGACGTTGACTCGCATTCTTGCTGACGATCGCAGGGCACACGTTAATAAAATATCAGGCCCTGCACAATGGATACGGAGTTTGTGCGCTAGCGGGCACGGTGGCACCGGTATGAAGTTAGCACCTCATATTAAAAAATCGAAAGTTTTATCAAGAGTTCCATTTGCACCCCATATAGTTCTATAGTTCCTGATAGGTTTTAAAAATAGTTCCGGCGAAAAACCTAAAAAAATTGCATTTTGAAAATATGAGGTGCCAACTTCCCGTGGCACCGCAAAACTTCCCGAAAAATGCCATTTAAATCATCGTATCTTATAGTTCTCGAAGAGTTCTACAGTTCCTGATAAGTTTTAGCAATAGTTCCGGTCTCTAAATATTTTAAAACAATTTTTGAATCTTAGAGCTGGCACCTCATCTTCCGCTAAAAGTGGCCAGAACTTTCCCATTTTTGATTTTACAGCTTCGAACCTTAAGAATAATCGATAGAACTCTTTGGGGTGCAAATAGAACTCTCAACAGAACTCCGAAATTCTGAAAAAAATTTTACTCCCTTGGGAGTTAGAAATTTTCTAGAAGCGTATAAGCTAAAAGTGGCCAGAACTTTCCCATTTTTGGTTTCACAGCTCTGGACGTTAATAATAATCGATAGAACTCTTCGGGGTGCAAACGGAACTGTCATCAGAACTCCGAAATACCGAAAAAAATTTTAGAAATTTTGTAAGAGCGTATAACTAAAAATGGCCAGAACTTTTTTATCTTTGGTTTGACAGCTTCGGACGTTAATAATAATCGATAGATCTCTTCAGTGTGCAAACGGAACTGTCACCAGAACTCCGAAATCCCACAAAAAATTTTACCTCCTCGTGACTTAGAAATTTTCTAAGAGCATACAACTAAAAGTGGCCAGAACTTTTTCATCTTTGGTTTCACAGCTCCGGACGTTAATAATAATCGATAGAACTCTTTGGGGTGCAAACGGAACTGTCATCAGAACTCCGAAATACCGGAAAAAATTTAGAAATTTTCTAAGAACGTATAACTAAAAGTGGCCAGATCTTTTTCATCTTTGGTTTTACAGCTTCCGACGTTAATAATAATCGATAGAACTCTTCGGGGTGCAAACGGAACTGTCATCATAATTCCGAAATTCCGAATAAAATTTTAGAAATTTTCTAAGAGCGTATAACTAAAAGTGGCCAGAACTTTTTCATCTTTGGATTCACAGCTCCGGACGTTAATAATAATCGATAGAACTTTTCGGGGTGCAAACGGAACTGTCATCAGAACTCCGAAATTCGGACAAAAATTTTACCCCTTCGGCACTTGGATATTTTCTAAGAACTGGCACCTTATCTTCCATAGAACTATGGGTGTTTGTTTTTTTTAATTTTTAAGGTTTTGTTTATATTAGCCTTCCTATTTTGTTTTTTTTAGCTTTTCAATTTTTTTTTTTTAATAATTAATATTAATCTTAGATTCTAAATTTAGATAATAATTGTAAAACTAAATCTTAAACTACAAACTAATTTTAAACCTAGTTAGATAATATAGATAATATTCTTTATTGATTCCCCAAAGGGGTTACAATTTTCCATACAATCTTCTACATACTCTACAATCTCTTCATTTCTCTCCTCGACTGCACTCCTCTCTTCTACCCCGCTTAATTTTACTCTCCTCTCTTCTCCCACCATACCTTCCTCTCCTCATCCACTCCTATTCTCCACGCTCTCCTAATCTCATGTTCTTTCCCTAACAGTTCCTCTCTTTCTCCTTCATCCTCCATTTCTACAATCAAAACCTTTCTCCCTTCCTCTCCTACTCTCTCCTCCACCCCCCTTATCTTGGCCCTTCTTCCTAGTATCTCCTCCATCATGCCCTCGACTTCCTTCCTTCTCTCCTCCGGCTCTTCTCCTTTTACTCCTCTCCATACCATATTTCTTCTCCTTCTCCTTCTTCTCTCTCGCTCCTCACTCTCTCTTCTCTCTCTACCTTCCTGCCTTTCTTTCTCCTGACCTTTGTTGACTCCCTTAGCTCTTCCTCTCCTCTCATCTTCCTCTTCCTTATCCGTCCCTCTCCTTGTCTCCCTTCCTTCTCTTCTTTCCTCTTCTATGTCCCTCTCTTCCCTCCTGGTCCCCATCTCATCCTTCCTCCTTCTTTCCTTCTTCACCTTACTCCACTCTTCCACCCCTACTTTCTCTTTTTCCTCTCTTCTTCCCGCTTCCTCTCGTATCTGGCTTACTTCTTTCCCTTCTCTCCTCAGTTCCCCTTTGTCTCTCGTCCTCTTTCCTCCTTCCCTCTTCTCCTTTCTCTCGTCCATGCTTCTCCTCTCTTTCTTTCTCTCTTCTCTATCCGTCTCGCTATCTTCCTCCGTGACCCACCAGGCTTTTACTTCCTCCCCCCTTCTCTTCCTTGTCCTCTTCTCTCCCTCGTCCTCCTCACTACCTCCTGTCTTCTCCTTATCTCCTTTTCCTTTCCTCTCCTGTCTCTTTTCTTCCTCTTTTCTCCTTTCTCTGCCTTTCTCCTTTATTTCCTCTCTCCTCTCTTCCTTTTCCTCCTCGCTTTCCTCCTTTGTCGCCTCCCTTACTCCTTCTACCTCTTCTCTCTTTCCTTTGTTCGGTCCCCTATTCTCCTTTTTCTCCTTTTCCTGCTCTTCTTCGCTCTCCTCCTCTGTCGTCGCTGTTGACCTTTTACCCTTTTCTTTCCTTCCTCTCTCTCTCTTTTCTCTCCATAGTCTTAATTCATTTCTTATTCCCCTTACTTCTCCACCAGCTCCTTCATCCACTTCTCCATGTTTTCCGTCTTCTTCCTCCTTCAGTCTCTCCTCTCCTTTCGTTTCCTCCTCCTCTTCTCACCTTTTCGCACTCTTACTTCTTCCGCCTCTCTGCACTTTAACCTATTAAGCTCTTCTGTCCGCTTCCTCTCCCTAACCTAGCTTTCGTCGTACTATTCTTTAATTCGCCTGACCTTTCTTTCTCCGTTCCTCTCTTCCCCCTTTGACTCCAGTTTCCGTGTTCAACCGCCATATGCTTGTTCCACTTCCTTTCATCTGCGCCATCTCATATCATGCGTCTTCCCTCTCAGCTCTTTGTCACTTGTCCCGTTACACTGCTCTGCCTTATCCGCTTCTACTCTCCTCCTTACCGGCCGTCTTTCCGTCGCTTCCCACGTGATTCTTCTTTTCTCTCTCTTTTCATTTTCTCTCTCTTTCCTCCATCTTCCTAACCTCCAAACCGCTCCAACCTTTGCATCCTTCCTCTATCCCGATCCTTTACCCCACATATCTCCCTTCATTCACCTTGATGCACCTCCTCCTGCTCCTCACTTTTGTCCCTTCCGATCTCTCTTACTTCTCCCTGTCCCGTCTCCTCCTCCTCTTCCCCACAAGCACATTTTCTCCCTGTTCACGCTTTCCCAATGGAAACGGAAGTCCAATTTTAAACCTAGTTAATAAACTAATTTTAAACTAAAATTACCTGAAACTATATGCAAAAGTTTAAAAACTAATTTTCAAATTTTGGAAATTGTAAATATTAAAATATGAAATATCAAAATTAAATCAATTAATATATCAAAGTTAAAACTAATTTTCCTTAAACTGTTTCATCGAATATTTAATTACATTTAACATATAATATATGAGGATTTATTATCTGCGTGGAGTTTACAATCATTCTCTTTTTCCTCAAGTCGACATATTCGTACCATTTTGTGCCTGTAAATGCGAAAGCTGTATAATGTCCATTATTTTTATTATCGCATTGTATATAATGCACTATATCTACCAGTATATAATTTATATTATTTAAGACAATGCTTTTTGTAATGGAATTTAAATCATGCCTAATATCCAACCGTCGATTAACGTATCTACTATCTGAAAAGATAGAGGAATCTATTATTATATGTTTGCCATAGGTCATACAATATTCTGCTAACGCACCACATGTACGACATGTTGAATTTATATTTCTTACGTCATCAATAGCTCGTTGCATATGTTGTAAACCTTCTTGCAATAATATATCTACGTTTACATTACAAGTTATTGTTTGACGCGAATTTATAGCACCGCAAGAACAAGATTTGTTATAGATGCAACTCGGTTCATTTTTAAAAAGATGTTCTGCTAGATGGGCAACATTGCAATTTAATCGCTTAATATTACGTGTGTATGTTGTAATGGCATCATTAAATAAAGGTAAGTTTTGTAGAATGGAAGCCCGTTCGTTATAATGTTTTGAAAGCAATTTTCCATGTTCTAAAATAGATTTCGCTAATCGAAAGATATCATTCGAAGACGACTGAAGCGCGGTTCGATATGCTGCATGCGCCACAGTTTCACTGACGACAAGTTGCAAAATTGAATCGAAAGCGCATATTTCTTGAACAGTAATTATTAATTGTCCTTGTTTTATTGGTCTACATTTGCTACCATTAATAACAAGAGGTAAATTAAACGATTTACTAGTTTTTATAAAATCCCATTCCGAACATTTATCTAAGTAGGTTGGTTTACTTCGTTTTATTGGAGCAGGTTTTTGAAGTGCTTGCGAACATTCATCGGTAATGTTAGTTGAACCCGTCAAACCGTGCCAGTTCTCGCAGATATTCCAAACCTCATTTTCTTCATTTAAATTATCGGATTTATTCGGGTTTACTTCGGATGAATTTGTATTGTCTGAGACGTATTCAATATCAGTACTTTTTATTGTTTCTGAAACATCTGATATATTTTTTATATTATTAGTTATATCTGAAAAATTTTGAAAAGATTCATTTTTTTTATTATCCTCGGATCTCTGCTCTTCATTTATGCAAACTGTATATGTACTGAGATTGCTTGAATTGTTATCCTTCGAATCATTATAATCGTGTATAATGTTTTCCTCATTCGATATTAGTGATATATTATTTGTTGTTATAATATCTCTGTTATCAGAAGCCAAAGTAATTTTTGCATCCAGAAAATCTAAATGCTGTACGACGAATTTGTCACCTCTCATAAGAAGTTGACCTTTAAAGCCTCGATTTTTTATGTCAGAAAATTCTGCTTCGACTGAAGAAGAGGTAGCAATTTCGCCAGATCTTTTGAAGCATGGTCGCATTACACCAGTCCATACAGGTAAATATGGCAGTAAACGTGCTTTTATTTGCTTAGCAAATTCTGAATTATAACACGCGTTTATAATATTACCATTTTCTGACTCTTCGGCAATTTTTTCGCGGAATCTAAAATAGAATTAGTCTAATTTATCCAGTTGGTAGCCTCAGAATTTGTCTCATAATCATTTAGATCATTAATAGGAGATTTAACTTCTTGATTTATATCATCATTATCATTATTTATAATATAGTTTCTGTTTTAATATCGATATTACCTTTTATCATATTATTTAAATATTGCATACGAACATCAGACATCAATGACTTTTCTTCTATTGTGTAACCTATAGTTTTACTTAACGCTACACTTAGCAATGATTCCATAGCATACTCTATTTCTGTAAAAGTATCCATTTGAAAAACTTGGCTAATGCAGCGAAGATTAAATGCTCGATTAAACGTTCTATCTTTACCCTTTAAGCATTTCCATGTTGCCACCATATTAATCAAATGACTAACACCCAGCCTAATGTAGCAACTTGGAAGTATGTCAATATTTCCTAAAACTGCACTGGCGTAACATTTTTGTAAATAGTCCCGAAAATTGAGGCACTTTGCAAAAACGTCCGAGACAGCGATTAAAATAGCCCATCCAAAATCAGATACTACTGTACGTGGAACAGAGACACCTTTGACTATAATATTGCGTAAAAAGAAAGTGATCATCACAGCTCTGTGATTGGCCGAAACCATTTGAAATACCGGCACACTCCCATCTTTACTAACCAGTACGCATTGGTACAAAAATATCGGTGTATCTTGTGATGATCCGCGTTTGATAATGCTACCTGTAGCATCAATAGTTAAGAAAGCTTCTGGATCTCTTTTACACCTTGTTGTGTACCATAGCTGTTGCTCAGAGCTCCAATACATGTAATAAAAGGGTAATAAACCAATACTAATAATTGATCCTGTGTATTTACCATACTTTGCATTATTTAATAAGTTTAAAACGGGATTGCTAAATATTAAAACATGTTGATTTAATAATCTTTCTTCTTTTGCTTTCCGCAAAACTATAGAGGAAGGAAGTATTGGAGGACTTTTGTCTCCGAATTCTTTCAGACGTTTTCCTTCTTCTCGGCGAAAAGTGATAGCCTCTTTACGTTGATTAATTATTATATCGGCTACTATCGCACGTCGATTACCTTTAAGATGTCTTTTTTTAGTATGCTTTATGAAAGATACATTTTTTACTTTACATTTAATAATTACATCTGTATTTTCAGTTGGCATCTTCAATAATATGCATTCCATAGTTGCAGTACATTCGACACAACTGCCTCGAAAGAATATATAACAACGCGCTTCCTTACTAAGATGGACATTGTGTTTCTTAAATTTGAAAACGCAATCAAGTTTCTGTTGTTGCCATAGTCTTTCTGCTACAATGTCAGTCCAACCAGGTTGCATAGCCCAATATATTATTATATATTTTTTTTCTAGGCTTCATCATCTGCCATTTTTCTGCAGATATTACAATATTAAATTCCTTTTTGTCTAAAGTTACAGATATATGCTGTGACGTGACGTTTTTGGGACGTCCGGTAACAAGGGTCGAATGACCGATCGGCTGATGTATGGTCATGTATGACAAATCTATTCTTTTAGAAATCTTGTTACAAGATGAATGTCGTACTCTTAACGATGATGGCAAGCTATATCCACCTTCTGCGCTTGTTTATACTACCATTTCGCATAAAATGCGGGAACGTGGTTTTAATATCACACCAAAGCATATTTACGTAATCGTACGCGAAAATCGCAATGGTTATAAAAATCAGTTGCAACATCACCTTGGCATCACATCTCATGATAAAAGCGTGAATGAAGTCAATGACAGTTCCTATTCTGAAAATATTGTTATGCATTGTAACCGTAATTTTTCTTTTTAATTATTTAAATAATAATTATTTGTTCGGCGGGCGGTTCTCGGGGCCCACGGCACACCTTCGGCGCGTATCTCGAATATCGGTCCCGATATCCCGAAAAAGTCCGTATATCACAAAAAAAACCGAGTTGGGCGCCAGGTACGGCAGGCCGCACCATTCACGATAATAATAACGCTAAGAGACAATTGCGTGACCGATAATTAACGCGACGGCAAAATTCCGCGGCTACTCAATTTACCCAAAATGGTAGAGGGGGTGGTTCGGGGGGGATACGGGAGAGTTCTTGAGAATCGAGAACACGGGAGCGAAAATGAGCATTCGATAAGTTAAAAATAAAGATAACAATAATAATATATTAAATGAGACAAGAGTAGATAGCAGTTCACAGAATTAATGATCGTGAGCGACAATGGTTATTCTACAGGTGAACAAAATGTATTACTTCCGCGGAGATCGGCACGACCGTGCGCAACAATATCAAATTACCGGGCGTCTTACGCGCTTTAACTCGACTTTTCGGGCGCGAGGATTTCCGCCGTACGCGACTTAATTAGGCCGCGACAACTAAACAAATCTCTCGAATGCGCCGGTAACTACTTTACGCACGCCCGTGAATCCGCTTCAATACAATATAAATTTCTCGGTGATGCGACTCGAATCGGTCTCTTAACGCAGCTCGTGATGCTGGAATGTGCCTCAATAATAATAACGACGACCTTTGCTTGAAATACGCCACGTATATTACTCGGATGACTCGCGAAAACTAACAACGGGGTCACAAACACCCGATAGATACTCTGCCCGATATCGGAGAATTACGCTTTCTCCTCACTCTAATTACGCTTAGCGTGTACAAGATTATTGCTAACAATACTCACAAAGAATACGAAAACTATCGGTGACGACTGTGGTGTACGAGTCGTACGACGCAATACTTTACGCGATCCGGAATATCGATCGCGCGAGCGTGAAAATCCCGATATTTTACAGCACGTAATAATTACAGACGCGAAACTAACATTAATGACTGTCGGCGGCAGCGAAGTGGATAGAGAGAGCTTAATTTCTATAATTCGGATGAGCGGCGTGTGCCCGTCGGCCGTGCGACTTAATCTAACAAAAGATTCACCAAGTTAATTCACAAAAATGCGTGGCTCGACAACTATTAAGGGCGCGACTCATCCGAATTAATTACCTACAAATAAACGGCAACAAAATCTGGCTGGCGACACTCGTCCCACTGGCTGGAAGATTTCGGGTTCTTCGTCGCAGTTTCGCTTTGTTCGAAATCGAACCAACGGTAATAAAAGAACTATAGCAATTATAAGATAATGAGAGCTATAACTCAGAGCGGCTAAGCGCGCTCGAAAATTGGCGCTCTAGCAGCCATCTCGCGCGTCGCACGGCGCGCGACAAATAGGAGCGCGCTTCAACAGCGGCGCTACGCGAATCGCGCCAGGCCCGCAGCATCGCTCGTGCCTATCGATGCGGGCCACGCGGCGGTCACCCGGGAGAGCCTCAACGACAAACAAATTGTAATAATAAGGTTCAAATTTTAACTAATCATCGAAAATAACAACCGACGCGAAAATTGAGACAAACACGTAGAAACTTCGAGAACACTAAAAAGAACGTCTGTATAAAAGCTCTCTCGGGGAACCGCCGGGCGCACTCGATCGAGATTTATCCGAGACAGTGTGTGATTTCTTTGTACGGAGACGTTCGCTAGCAAAAGTTAAAGTAGCTCGCTTTTCTTCTGTTAACCATCGCTTGTGGTTCGCGAAATCTTGCGTCTTCGAGAATATTCGTAGCTCGCGAATATTCGTTACAGAATTCTATCCGTCGCTCGTGGGTTATTCCGTCGCTCGCGAAATCGCTCCGTTTATACCGTCGCTTGCGGTATTCGATATATCCGTCGCTCGCGGAGATTATCGTTGCGCTCCCGGTCGCTCGCCGGAGCCAGACACGGTTAAGATTAGCTTAAATCTTATCGAACGAAATCTTGTGAATTATTTATTGCTTTAAATAAATTGACTGCTTTTCACACAACGCTCTCGTGTCCATTTCACGTGATCCTTGCGCTCCCGCCTTCACTCGAGCACACGCTTCGATATCGCTCGCTTCAGGAGACCTGCGTCCTACCGGATAGCTCGCCGAACAGTGCCGAACGAGAGTCCTGCAGGAGACACGCCGGCGCGATAAATCGCTATCGTGCCACCTGTGGCGCTTTCGCGTTACGCAGGGCCGTCCTGCGGTCCTCGCGATCCTTGTTGTCATCACGGCCGTGTTGGTGGGTTCATCGCCCCGGAGTTCCCAAGATATTCTGCTTTTTGGCTTAAAGGTGCGGGCTTACGGCTGCGCCCAATCGGCTCTCTTTCCTATCTGGTTGGATAGGTTCCGGATTGAGAGTCCGCTCGCCGCTCCGTCCTTGGGACTCCCTCGCTTCGTGCGGGTGGAGTGGTCGCCCCTTTGGCCGGATTATTGGCCTCCGCGCTCCTTTCCTGCCATAAGAAATATAAATTTACCGGCAGCGATGTTTGTCAGCCATATAAAATGTTTTTAATATTAGACAACTACGACCTGACGTCTCCTGTTTCCCGGGTGTCCTGGACTCCCGCTCTCGGCCGTCGCTCTTCTCTCTTTCTTTCCTTCCGCCGGATGGGATCCCGCCGCTCGATCTCGTGCCGACAACCAACTCGCGGGCTCATCTCGAGCTTACATTTGCGATAACTATTACTAACCAAAAGTCAGATCCCGTCGATCTGACGATTGGGCCGTTCTCTCCCTAAATAGAGAGGACGCAGGCCCCCGAAAAACCGCCCCCGATCGGTCATTCGACCCTTGTGACGGACGTCCCAAAAACGTCACGTCACAGCATATATCTGTAACTTTAGACAAAAAGGAATTTAATATTGTAATATCTGCAGAAAAATGGCAGATGATGAAGCCTAGAGAAAAAAAATATATAATAATATATTGGGCTATGCAACCTGGTTGGACTGACATTGTAGCAGAAAGACTATGGCAACAACAGAAACTTGATTGCGTTTTCAAATTTAAGAAACACAATGTCCATTTTAGTAAGGAAGCGCGTTGTTATATATTCTTTCGAGGCAGTTGTGTCGAATGTACTGCAACTATGGAATGCATATTATTGAAGATGCCAACTGAAAATACAGATGTAATTATTAAATGTAAAGTAAAAAATATATCTTTCATAAAGCATACTAAAAAAAGACATCTTAAAGGTAATCGACGTGCGATAGTAGCCGATATAATAATTAATCAACGTAAAGAGGCTATCACTTTTCGCCGAGAAGAAGGAAAACGTCTGAAAGAATTTGGAGACAAAAGTCCTCCAATACTTCCTTCCTCTATAGTTTTGCGGAAAGCAAAAGAAGAAAGATTATTAAATCAACATGGTTTAATATTTAGCAATCCCGTTTTAAACTTATTAAATAATGCAAAGTATGGTAAATACACAGGATCAATTATTAGTATTGGTTTATTACCCTTTTATTACATGTATTGGAACTCTGAGCAACAGCTATTGTATACAACAAGGTGTAAAAGAGATCCAGAAGCTTTCTTAACTATTGATGCTACAGGTAGCATTATCAAACGCGGATCATCACAAGATCCACCGATATTTTTGTACCAATGCGTACTGGTTAGTAAAGATGGGAGTGTGCCGGTATTTCAAATGGTTTCGGCCAATCACAGAGCTGTGATGATCACTTTCTTTTTACGCAATATTATAGCCAAAGGTGTCTCTGTTCCACGTACAGTAGTATCTGATTTTGGATGGGCTATTTTAATCGCTGTCTCGGACGTTTTTGCAAAGTGCCTCAATTTTCGGGACTATTTACAAAAATGTTACGCCAGTGCAGTTTTAGGAAATATTGACATACTTCCAAGTTGCTACATTAGGCTGGGTGTTAGTCATTTGATTAATATGGTGGCAAGATGGAAATGCTTAAAGGGTAAAGATAGAACGTTGGTACGAGCATTTAATCTTCGCTGCATTAGCCGCGCTGGATAAAGTTCCGAATAGGTGAACCCTCCGATTTTTTTGAAACTACATTATTTTTTGTATTTTTTAACGTTGATTACAAATATGATAATGAAAATTTGCGACAAGGTCATTTTCAAGGTCAAAACTCAAAAAAACTGAAAAAATATAACTTTTTAGACATTATTTCAATAAATATTGATGTAACAAAAAAATGTTTCAAATAAAAGTTGCAGTTCTTAAAAAAATACATCATTTATGTTCTATACATTTTTTGCGTAAAACTGAAAGTTTTCGAGAAAATCGATGTTAAAGACTAAAAACGGCGGGTGAAGTTCCGAAAAACTAGACAAATAGGTTTGCGTGGAACTTCGCTCTGCGTGGAAAGTTGCAAATCCATGTGGAACCTCGCTTCGCGTGGAAAAGTGTATGCGTGGAAACAGTGGGTTCCGCCCCCCTGCGGGGGGCTCCACTACCGAAAAACTAGACAATAAGGTTTGCGTGGAACCTCGCTCTGCGTGGAAAGTTGTAAACCCATGTGGAACCTCGCTTCGCGTGCAAAAGTGTATGCGTGGAAACAGTAGGTTCCGCCCCCCTGCGGGAGGCTCCACTACCGAAAAACTAGACAATAAGTTTTGCGTGGACCCTCGCTCTACGTGGAAAGTTGTAAACCCATGTGGAATCGTATATGTACTGCAAAGTACATGCTTAGATGGGAGAACAGATATAAGATTTAGATTCCATCGTTTTTGTTGAAAACTATCGTACGGTAAAAATTAATAGGACATAAAATGTTTTTCTCTGTAAGATCTAAAATTGTTATGGGTTTTTCATGATTTTCACTATGAAAATGAGAGATGCACCAATTTTCATTATGATATTCGTAATCAGTGCATCAAAATACGTAAGAATACTGAGTTTCAAAAAAATCAGAGGTGAGCACTTTTCGGAACTTCACCCGCCGTTTTTATTCTTTAACATCGATTTTCTCGAAAACTTTCAGTTTTACGCAAAAAATGTATAGAACATAAATGATGTATTTTTACAAGAACTACAACTTTTATTTGACACATTTTTTTCTTACATCAATATTTATCGAAATAATATTTAAAAAGTTATATTTTTTCAGTTTTTTTGAGTTTTGACCTTGAAAATGACTTGTCGCAAATTTTCATTATCATATTCGTAATCAGCGTTCAAAAATACAAAAAATAGTGTAGTTTCAAAAAAATCGGAGGGTTCACCTATTCGGAACTCCACCCGCCAAGTTTATCAAATGGATACTTTTACAGAAATAGAGTATGCTATGGAATCATTGCTAAGTGTAGCGTTAAGTAAAACTATAGGTTACACAATAGAAGAAAAGTCATTGATGTCTGATGTTCGTATGCAATATTTAAATAACATGATAAAAGGTAATATCGATATTAAAACAGAAACTATATTATAAATAATGATAATGATGATATAAATCAAGAAGTTAAATCTCCTATTAATGATCTAAATGATTATGAGACAAATTTTGAGGCTACCAACTGGATAAATTAGACTAATTCTATTTTAGATTCCGCGAAAAAAATTGCCGAAGAGTCAGAAAATGGTAATATTATAAACGCGTGTTATAATTCAGAATTTGCTAAGCAAATAAAAGCACGTTTACTGCCATATTTACCTGTATGGACTGGTGTAATGCGACCATGCTTCAAAAGATCTGGCGAAATTGCTACCTCTTCTTCAGTCGAAGCAGAATTTTCTGACATAAAAAATCGAGGCTTTAAAGGTCAACTTCTTATGAGAGGTGACAAATTCGTCGTACAGCATTTAGATTTTCTGGATGCAAAAATTACTTTGGCTTCTGATAACAGAGATATTATAACAACAAATAATATATCACTAATATCGAATGAGGAAAACATTATACACGATTATAATAATTCGAAGGAAAACAATTCAAGCAATCTCAGTACATATACAGTTTGCATAAATGAAGAGCAGAGATCCGAGGATAATAAAAAAAATGAATCTTTTCAAAATTTTTCAGATATAACTAATAATATAAAAAATATATCAGATGTTTCAGAAACAATAAAAAGTACTGATATTGAATACGCCTCAGACAATACAAATTCATCCGAAGTAAACCCGAATAAATCCGATAATTTAAATGAAGAAAATGAGGTTTGGAATATCTGCGAGAACTGGCACGGTTTGACGGGTTCAACTAACATTACCGATGAATGTTCCCAAGCACTTCAAAAACCTGCTCCAATAAAACGAAGTAAACCAACCTACTTAGATAAATGTTCGGAATGGGATTTTATAAAAAATAGTAAATCGTTTAATTTACCTCTTGTTATTAATGGTAGCAAATGTAGACCAATAAAACAAGGACAATTAATAATTACTGTTCAAGAAACATGCGCTTTCGATTCAATTTTGCAACTTGTCGTCAGTGAAACTGTGGCGCATGCAGCATATCGAACCGCGCTTCAGTCGTCTTCGAATGATATCTTTCGATTAGCGAAATCTATTTTAGAACATGGAAAATTGCTTTCAAAACATTATAACGAACGGGCTTCCATTCTACAAAACTTACCTTTATTTAATGATGCCATTACAACATACACACGTAATATTAAGCGATTAAATTGCAATGTTGCCCATCTAGCAGAACATCTTTTTAAAAATGAACCGAGTTGCATCTATAACAAATCTTGTTCTTGCGGTGCTATAAATTCGCGTCAAACAATAACTTGTAATGTAAACGTAGATATATTATTGCAAGAAGGTTTACAACATATGCAACGAGCTATTGATGACGTAAGAAATATAAATTCAACATGTCGTACATGTGGTGCATTAGCAGAATATTTTATGACCTATGGTAAACATATAATAATAGATTCCTCTATCTTTTCAGATAGTAGATACGTTAATCGACGGTTGGATATTAGGCATGATTTAAATTCCATTACAAAAAGCATTTTAAATAATATAAATTATATACTGGTAGATATAGTGCATTATATACAATGCGATAATAAAAATAATGGACATTATACAGCTTTCGCATTTACAGGCACAAAATGGTACGAATATGACGACTTGAGGAAAAAGAGAATGATTGTAAACTCCACGCAGATAATAAATCCTCATATTATATTATATGTTAAATGTAATTAAATATTCGATAAAACAGTTTAAGGAAAATTAGTTTTAACTTTGTTATATTAATTGATTTAATTTTGATATTTCTTATTTTAATATTTACAATTTCCAAAATTTGAGAATTAGTTGTGTAACGGTTCACCTTTCCCGTACGCCGCGGATCAAGGCTCGCCGGTGCCAGGATTCGGGAGAAGTGGAAACTCCAACTTACTTTACCTCGGTATAAGCAGTTTAAACAAGTCTGTTTATTCAAGCGGTTATTATAAAAAATATTTAACACTGAAAGCTATGCGCGAAGCAACATGCGGAAACGGTGCGTACAGAGTTTCGCGCGTGGTTGGTTGTTATTCACAATGCGACGTGCAAGCGCGGTGCATACAGAGTTTCGCGCGTGGTTGGTGCGCGTGGAGCTCGGGAAGCGAGCGTGGCTCAAACGGCCGTGTTCTGCAATCGCGGTGTTCGCATGCAAATAAACTATGATTACTCTTTGTGGTACAGTACAGATCTTAAACACTACGGGGTGTCGCGTAGCCTTCAACGTAATTCCAACTGCCTGACTGCCTTATCCTTAAAAGGACGGGGCGTCGGCATTCTCGGCGTTCTATCCTTAAAAGGACTGACACTCCTTAGTAGTCTGAAGGCCGTGTGTGAAGGTGGAATCGGTGCGACACTTGGTGGGAATCCTAATGTCTAATTAACTCTACAGTCAGAATGCGCGGTATGTACAGTGCGGTCTTACAATACGGACAGGTCGCGGTATATACAATACGGTCTTACAGTATGAACAGGTCGCGGTATATACAAACGGTGCTAGAGTCTATTAGGACGCGGAGACCGGAGCGGTCTTACTGGTTATGGTATATGTACAACGGTCTTACAATAGAGCAGGTCGCGGTATATGTACAAAGCGGTATTACAGTTTAACGGGTCACGGTATTTAGACGGAAAGATACACGGAGACCAAAGTGGTCTTACGGTAGAAACGGTCGCGGTATATACAAACGGCCGTCCAGGTTGAACGGTGCGCGGGGCGCGGTACGGTCTTATGAACTAAGAGTGCGCCGTCCCAGCAACCGGGAAGCCCGGCATAACCACGGGTAGCCCGTGACCTGGTTTAACGCGGGGTAGGATGCGCCGTCCCAGCAACCGGGAAGCCCGGCATAACCACGGGTAGCCCGTGACCTGGTGTAACGCTAGGTATCAGGGTGCGCCGTCCCAGCAACCGGGTAACCCGGCGTAACTACGGGTAGCCCGTAGCCTGGTGTAACGCGGTATAGGTTTCGAATCAGAAGTTGTACTAGGTAGGACTCGGGATCGGGAACTGGTAACGCTACGCTCGCCGGAGCGCCTTATATACCGGCGGCCGGCCTCCCACTCACGCGAGTCGGTGCGTGGTGAGGCGGTCCCACGGTGGGGCCGCGACACGGGTGTGGGAGCTTAGGGGCGCCATTGGCGCCGAGCCTCAGAATTGCGGGCGGCTGGTCGGCCCGCGAGGCTGGTAACGGTATCGTTACAGTTGTTAAACAATTTAAAGAAATTAAGGCTCTCAAGTGACATCACAAATTTCAAATAATCGCGAGCTAAATAAGAGCCAGAACGCGGATGGTAGTGCGCCAGTTTCATAGAAAAATAAGTTTTCTATGAAACTGATTATGTGCACAGGGCACGAAATTTACTTGGTGCTATACCAAGATTTTCTTCATTCTTCGTTTCTCCAGAGGGGTAAAGAGGGGTTATTATAAATCTCGAATTGAGATTATATTCAAAAATCTTGGTATAGCACCAAGTAAATTTCGTGCCCTGTGCACATAATCAGTTTCATAGAAAACTTATTTTTCTATGAAACTGACGCACTACCATCCGCGTTCTGGCTCTTATTTAGCCCGCGATTATTTGAAATTAGTTTTTAAACTTTTGCATATAGTTTCAGGTAATTTTAGTTTAAAATTAGTTTATTAACTAGGTTTAGATTTAATTTTTAGTTTTAGATTTAGTTTTACAATTATTATCTAGGATTAAAATCTAAGATTAATATCAATTATTAAAAAATAAAAAAAAAATTGAAAAGCTAAAAAAAACAAAATAGAAAGACTAAAATAAACAAAACCTTAAAAATTAAAAAAAAAAACACCCATAGTTCTATGGAAGATAAGGTGCCAGTTCTTAGAAAATATCCAAGTGCCGAAGGGGTAAAATTTTTGTCCGAGTTTCGGAGTTCTGATGACAGTTCCGTTTGCACCCCAAAAAGTTCTATCGATTATTATTAACGTCCGGAGCTGTGAAACCAAAGACGAAAAACTTCTGGCCACTTTTAGTTATACGCTCTTAGAAAATTTCTAAAATTTTATTCGGAATTTCGGAATTATGATGACAGTTCCGTTTGCACCCCGAAGAGTTCTATCGATTATTATTAACGTCCGAAGCTGTAAAACCAAAAATGAAAAAGTTCTGGCCACTTTTAGTTATACACTCTTAGAAAATTTCTAAAATTTTTTTCGGTATTTCGGAGTTCTGATGACAGTTCCGTGTGCACCCCGAAGAGTTCTATCGATTATTATTAACGTCCGGAGCTGTGAAACCAAAGATGAAAAAGTTTTGGCCACTTTTAGCTATACGCTTCTAGAAAGATTCTAACTCCCAAGGGAGTAAAATTTTTTTTGGAATTTCGGAGTTTTGTTGAGAGTTCTATTTGCACCCCGAAGAGTTCTATCGATTATTCTTAAGGTTCAAAGCTGTAAAATCAAAAATGAAAAAGTTCTGGCCACGTTTAGCGGAAGATGAGGTGCCAGCTCTGAGATTCAAAAATTGTTTAAAAATATTTAGAGACCGGAACTATTGCTAAAACTTATCAGGAACTGTAGAACCCTTCGAGAACTATAAAATACGATGATTTAAATGGCATTTTTCGCATTTTGCGGTGCCACGGGAAGTTAGCACCTCATATTTTCAAAATGCAATTTTTTTAGGTTTTCCGCCGGAACTATTTTTAAAACCTATCAGGAACTGTAGAACTATTTGGGGTGCAAATAGAACTCTTAATAAAACTTTCGATTTTTGAATTTGAGGTGCTAACTTTACACCGGCCGCGGTGGCGGCATGAACTCGCGAGACTGCAACGGGTTTTGCATCGTTTTTGTTTGCTGAGGTTGTGGCATATTCTCCTAACGCGCGATTGCGAGACGATGAAGGAAACGACTGAAATCGTCGTAAGAATACGGAGTATCTGTATCACTTGTTTTTTTCATTCCATGCTTTCCGCGTTATCGGATCTAATTTTTGCACGATAAGATAAAAGAGAATATCGTTTCAAAGTTCCTCATGCTTTCGATATAAATTTTTCAGTGACGCTACCGCGGTATTAACTTTGTCACATAAAGTCTGCAGCTCGGAAGCAGACTCGCGCGTGATCGGTGACAAATTTAGCAACGTTGAGAGATATGTGTTTATGAACCGACGTTTGTTTTCGTAGCGCGAGGTTAAAGCGTTCTACGCGATTTCAAAATTGGCAGCAGTTATAGAGATATTCGCGATACATTCTAACGCACGACCTTTCAAACAGGATGATAAAAATGCATGCGAGCGAAGTCATTTAGAATCTGAATTTTCACAAATTTGCGTAGTAAATCGATCGCATAATTGTTTCCATTCGTCGTAATTGCCGTCAAACAGAGATAATTTAATAGAGGGAAGATGCAATAAAGAAAACGCAGACGTTTCTGTATGTAGCCTCGAAGCGGAAAAGGATTGATTTGGATTCACGACCGGCTCCAATTTCTCCAAGCACTCCGCTATGTAGTCCAGAGCATTTTGGTAGACTGCGTAGGTCGAGTCGAAATGATTCTCCTTAAAGTAGATGAAGGATGACCGAATTGCTTCTGGGATTCTTTGCGAGACATCTGTGTGTCCGTTGAAAAATTGAATCCAGATCTGCTTGAGCAATGAGATCCTCGAACGCATCTTAGCCAGGGTTAGATTACCCCTTCCGAGTTTTTTGAAGTTTTCGAGATAGCGTTCGATCGAACGCTGAAGTTGTCGCTGTTGTGCGAAGTGCTCAGACATGGTAAACGTAACTGATTATCACTTATTCCTCCACACACGCTTCTATCCGGCTCGAAGGATCAATATGTTCGGGAGTTGACCTCGACGAGATCGCCCGAAACTGAGATATGCTCAGATTTTAGCGAGAAGCGAGTGTAACGCAAATCCGAAGATTCGCTGGAGGAACGGGTTTAGAGGATAAACTCACGTGATCGTAATTTTGATGAGACTTTTATTGTCATACACTGGGAGCAAGCGACGAAGCTTATTCCGCAACTACTTTCTGTTATGCCTCAGGTGAGGCGGTGAGGCACAGGAAATTCGGGATCTTTGCCAGATTAGAATTTGGAAATTCGGGATCTAACCCGTGTCACATGTCGCGTTAGCGGATATCTTTGCATGCGCGTGTCCGGACTCCGGAGTCGAGTTATGTCGCGAAACTCATTCTTCAATCTCCGTGATTTTATTACGTTTGACTACTCGATTTTATTAGTTAATAATTATTCGTAACGTATCGTTTTTTTCTATCAATACTTGCGACTGCCCGGTATATATTAACAATACTGCCCGCTCGATATAAATTAATGACTGTGACTGCCCGTCGCTAGTTGGCGGTAGTTGTTTTTATTGTTTCCCCTTCGATAGTTTTTCGGAGGGGATCGCTTAACGACGATATAGTCGTGTGGCTCGTTTTGAGCAGCAGGAAGTTCAAAGTCGAACTTCTTTGCTTGCACTTTCGCAATTTGCTCAGTTCTTTCGCCTTTATTTCCGCATTTCCGCAATCGGGGTGATTGCGTGGTCACTTAGGCCCGTTCTACAATAAGTCGTATGTTGTTAGTCGTTAGCAAATTGACTAACGACAGTCGATTATTCCGAGAATATTCGACTGTAATTGATCAATTTGTTTACGACTAACGACATACGACTTATTGTAGAACGGGCCATAGGCTTGGCGCGTGGCTCGTTGTATCAGCACTTCGCGCGGTCAAGGCTCGCAACGTTATACATATTTGTGTTACAGGTTGGGCAGCATATTGTAATATAAAGTAATAAATAATTAAACTAATAATTAGTGTATAGCTTTTTCGGACTATAACATCCCTCCCACAAAAAAGAAAAACGGAGATGCGGGAGTGACATTTTTTGCAAAAAAAGAATATTTTTCTTATTTTAATGGATTGTTACGTACAGACTCGGGGAAGGATGAGTCGACGGAAGGGCGCAATAACTATCTTTTATTATCCCGAAGTCAAACGCCTCGTGGCGTTTGGAATCGGGTCGAACGAACTGACAGGTCCGAAAAGCAGATAAACGACTGAGTCGCTATTACACTGTTTTCGGAAGTTCGCTCGGCGGTCCCTTTTCGGTCAGAGAATTTAATCTCTTTTAGGCGGGATGGGACCAAGTGCGATCTTTATCTAAGAAATGAGTGAGGGTTAATAAGGATTTATTTTGATTTTTAATTAACAAATATAAATTTATTCATTTTAAAATGAATGATAGGTATACATGATAATATTAAAAAAAAAAAATATATATATATATAATATTCGTTTTCTTCTGAGTATGTGTGAATGTGTGTGTGTGTGTGTGTGTGTGTGTGTGTGTGTGTGTTAGTTATGCAAGGGAATGATTTTATCGTTAACATTTAGATTCTGACTGGTTGATACAATATGAAGATTTAATTAATAACAAAAAACAAACAAACGTGTGCGTGTGATGGTGAGAAAGGAAATATGGAATCATGGAGAAAGAGAATGAAGGAGGATATATCGGTTTAATTTAATCCTGGTAGGATGAAGCGGACTCTAAGTCGGGTAGTTCATGAAGCTTGGAGAAAAATGGGGAGGAGAACTTGGAGTAATTAAGTCTTTAGAATGTGTGTAGGTGTGTGTAGACTCGCAATTGTGATCGTTAATGTTATTAATTATTCTAACGATTCTATTCGCTTTGACTAAATTATAATTGATCTTAGCGATATATTGATTAGCTATCTTAATTGTTTGTGGATCAGCTCGAGCCAATGCCCTCCGAGTCCTGTGATAAACTCTGTGTATATGCTTAGTTCGCGAATGAAGTCGCTTGATCGAAATACGCAAGGTGATCCTTTTCACTATAGAAAATGATAAGGTAACAATTTCTAATTGAAATTCGCGTGAAGAAAAATTGGTTGGTAGCGACTTACTTTTAATCGGTGTTTTTCTAGTGGGTAATATGAGATTGGCGACTTTAGGCGCTGCTTCGGTTGGTTGGTTGTGGTTGATGATGGTTGAAAGACCCCGCTGATGGAAGACACTGATTTTCACAACTAACTCGCGAGTCACGACACACAACAAGAGTACTCGGATTGGAAGTTGCAGAATAATAAATGCACTCGGATTGAGAATTGCAGAAATAAGAGAGATGATGTGTTCGCGAGTTCTCGTTTTATAATTTTCTTTTTGGGGCGTATTCTAATTCTAAGAGTGGGAATCTTCCAAAACTTTAACGAATTGAATTTGCGCAGAAGTGAGGTTTTTCCAATCTTAGCAAATTAAAAATGTGCCAGTGTCTTCGTTAGGCGGGGTGTTTCTCCTACTTTTCACGTTTTACCCGTGGTGATCGTCCATTGGTGAGTTCGATATTTGTTCGAAGATTCCTTGCATGTATTCAGATTAGAAAAAGGTCCTATTTTCCTATGATAATTTTTATTGCTATTGGTGCAGCTGTGTTTGTTGAATATTTGTTCGAAAATTTTTATTATTATAGATGCAGCTGTGTTTGTTGGGTATTTCGTTAGAAAATTTTATATTGTTATTGATGCAGCTGTGTTTGTTGGGTATTTCGTTAGAAAATTTTATATTATTTTGAGGAAACCGGCATGGTTTCATCTTTTACGTTGGTCTGTTTACTGAGCGATTCGTTTATCTCACCAATCGACGATCATTGCCGATACTTCGCGGAAGGAAGGAATCGTGGAATCGCTAGGACGTAACACCCCCGGCCTTAGACAAATGTTGGGGAAAAACGCAACATTTGCAGAAAAAAGGAAATGGATTCCTTCCTTTCGCGGGTAACTAAAGTATCGTAAGTTGCAAGTGGTTTTGTGCATGCTGATTTGCTTATTAAGAAGGAGGAAAGAGAAGGCGACCACCAAAACCCCTTCCTTCTTTCCTTCGTCCTTCTTTTACATTTTTAGTTAATTATTATATTTTTATATATAATTCTAATACAAAACTATCTTTTCTTATGCGTGCCCATTTTATGGCGTAAAAAAAAGGTGAAACTGTATATATGTCATAGCGTTTACCTGACCAATATTGATAATTTTGGGTCTTCGGCTGGAGGTTTTATTGCCCCGTGAGAGAGATAGAATATTCTTTTCTTTCTTCTTTCGATTTTTTCCTCTAGTTATCATTGTCCTCCGGACAACGCAGGTGTAGCTTGTCAGGAAGGCTCTCGATGCTTGGCTTGAATTCTCGTTTACTGTGAGTAATTAGCCATTGATTTGGATATCATGTTGGATCCCATGGTAAAATGTCCAGGCTTTATTTGCCCGGATGCTGAGTTAAAGGTAGATTTGCTGATGGATATGCAATGCTGACTTGTCGATCGACAAATGCTGGAATAATTTTTTCTATGACATGTTATACATGTATGTATCTCTCTCTTTAGCTTGCTGATATTAGTTGACATCGCCTTTTTGCAATCACTGATCAGGTAATATTGTTCTAAAGTGACAGAGAAGATAGTTTTGTTTTTTTAGTTAGTTAATGTAAAAATAAAAATACGGTGATATTATAAAATATGTGTGATAGTAAAATTGTAAAAAAATAGTAAAATTTTTTTTTATTTTATTTTATTTATTTTTATTTATTTTTTTTTATTATTAATTATAGAAGCTAATTATTACTATTATTGTGATAATTATAGAAGCTAATTATTACTATTATTGTGATAATTATAGAAGCTAATTATTACTATTATTGTGATAATTATAGAAGCTAATTATTACTATTAGTGTGATATATATATACAGGGGGAAAGGTCAATATTCCAGGAGGAAAGGTCAATATTCTGGGAGGTGATCGTATCGGTCATTTTAAGCAAAAATGTTCATATGAATATACAGGGTGTCCTAGACCACCCGTACACCCCTTTTCTTTCAAAAACTAAGCATTTTAGAGAAAAACGTTTTGAACAAGAATTGTATGGTTTTGAGGAAAACATAAGATGGTGTCATTGGTTTGACCTTGGATGGCATCGTTAAGGTCAAGTCAAGTACACCTTTAATTTCCTAAATGGAATCCCCTATTTTTTATTGCATATTCTTATAGTTTATGTCGAGAGCTTTCCAAAACACTATAATAAAGTATTTTTTTATTAAGTACTTTTTGAGTTATTTTATATAATTATATATTTTGCTATTTATATAATTTACATATTTTGATATAAAAAATAAAATATCTCGTAAAATATTTAGTTTCCGATAATCTCACCGTAATACTCTTATGTACAGAATAATGAGACAAATCAATTAGTGTAATAAAAATAAATAATTGTTTTAAAAAATACATTGTAAATAATTACATACTTTTTATTAAAAATAAAAAGTAAAATTTATTTAAAAAGTACATGCTACATTGTAAAGCGAGGTCCACCCTGCCTACCGGCTGGGTGGGTGCGGGAGGGGGGTCGAAGGTCCCCCTTGCACCCCCCGTGTGTGTGTGCGCACGCGCGCGCGCGTGCTTCCTGTCCGTGCATGTACTTTGGTATATTTCAAACTTTTTTTGTTAATAACTTTTTAATAAGCAACGAGCGACGATTAAATTAGAAGAAAAAATTACTCAGTATTATGTCCTTGACAACATATGTCAAGGTCAAGGTCATTGGGGCTGGGTCCCCTATTCGCTATATTTACCAATAGGGTACATATTCATATGAACATTTTCGCTTAAAATGACCGATACGATCACCTCCCAGAATATTGACCTTTCCTCCTGGAACACCCTGTATATATAATTTGTTATTATACAGGGTGTCCCCAATTTAAATGTCAAAACTTTAGAAAAGAGAGTGAGTTAAAATCCTCCTGAGGTAAAATTAGATTAGAAACAAAATTTCGCGTTGTCGCGTATTTATCTACAATCCTCTAATTTTGCGTCAGGAGGATTTTAACTCACTCTCTTTTCTTAATTCCATGTTCTACAATTTTTATTTTATAATACTTTTTGATAAATCTAATAATTTTAGTGTTGTTTTAAGTTTTTTGGTGAAAATTATTTGTTTCATTTTTTGCGATTTTCTTCAAAACGAAGCAAAAAGGAGCAAATTTCTAAAGGATTTTTTGTCTTAATTTATCGGTCCCCTACACGCTCCTAAAGTTTTGACATTTAAATTGAGGACACCCTGTATGTCGCTAGTTTTACCATAGCGGCTCTATCACCAAGAGGACGGACAATTTGTATCCTTCTTGTTGGGCTGCAAGAATCTTGCATAATTGTCTTGTTTTTTTGGGCCATTCTGTAGTTGTGGTTACAGGGCCCGTATTCGCCAGGCTGCATTTGACGCTTTGCCACGACAATTCTCGGAACCGGTCTTCTAGAAGATATACCTGCCCCATTGTCCACCCCCTGTCCATCCTCTCCATATTGTCATCCCCCAATCTCTTAGGGAGATTTTGACCATGAATGTCACCCTGTTGACTTTAATGATGATGCCGCGTTGCCAGATGTCCTTTACTCTGACAGTACACGGTTCGTTTTCTTTCAAGTCTTGTGGGTACAAGTGGAGGTATTGTCCGCGTCGGTCCATTCGGAAATTAAGTTTTTCAATGAGTTCCGTCGAATCCCTTTCACCGTTTTTTAATTGGACCCAAAAGAATGACGGAGATTTCGCGCGAGTTATCCGCGCTTCCAAACGTCCGCGGGTTAAATGGTGGGTGTCGATACTCTTGATTTCCATTTCTAAAATGGTTAAAACTGTTTCATGTAATTGAGAAAGGTTTAAAAGGGGTTTATCTTCAAAGTTGATGGAGAGAGTGAGGAAAGAAAGAAAAAAAAACGTTTTAATGATTAATTATTTTTTCCTCCCCTTTTTTTGTTATTGTTATTATAATTGGTTTATTATTATAAAAAAAAGAATATATATATTATATAACTTTTTTATTTTTATTCTCTTATCTCTAACGTATAAGTAGAATTTTCTTCCGGTCGTAGCAAGGGATATACCGCGTTCATTTCCATGGTGTTATAGGTTTTTTGTTTATTGAGGTTTATTGCTTTATTATCTTCCTGCGGTGCGCTTGGCGGTGGTGGTGGTGGGTTCGGCTGTGGCCTTTCGGGTCGCCTCCGTCTTCCCAGATGTAATAAAAGATTTGTAAGAGAATCCCAGATCGCTCCAAGTAATCATATTGACTATCCGTACACGGTATGTAAGGCATATCCATGCACAATTGTGTCTTATATTAACTTGGAAACTCTTGCAATTAGATATATGCCGAGTAGTCCAGCGCTGATGTTGCCGAAAAATAGGAACTTATCCCAGAATTTTTTCCAAGCAGAAGCGGCTATCTTTTCCATTGATGCTTCGTCCAATAAATTGAAAATGGAGCCTTCTGTAGAGAAGTGGATCTTTCCATCACTCCTCTTGCTACGGTGTTGAGCACTGACGGTCGTTCGGCCGGAAACATTATATGATCTCTGAGATCTTTTAATTCTCCTTCAGAATATATGCCACTAGTGGCGAGTGATCCTGGGTTGATGTACTTCCAAGTAGGCCTGGTTAATGGTTTCATAATTGTTGGTGGTAAAGTATCTACCGGGTTAGGTATAAATTTGTACCATGAATCCCCTAAGAGGTACATGGCAGGTGCAAATGGATTGCATGTCGTCTGCGTTCCTTGTTGTAATAATATATGAGTTTCAGGCGTTAAGAAATGTGTTCGATTTTCTCGGATTACCGGTAATTGGTTATAACATTCCTTTGTTCTTGCGAGTTTTCCATCCACTGGTACACATTTGATTATGTGAATTACTTCCCCTGCTAAAAGGGCCATATATCCAGGTCCCTTCATTAGGTGATATGCAAAAATGTCAGGTGCTTGAGTAGCTATGGCTAATGCATTATGCAACATTCGTTTTTCTAATTTACATTGGTGTAATAATAAGTTTCTGTAAAGTTCATTTATTTGAGTGCGGACATGTTTCTCCATATATACGAATTTAGAATTCATATAGGTAATGATATTGAGATTTGAGATGCCAGATTGCTTTTGAAAGATAGTGGTACCGCGTACGGTCTCAAAAATTAGTAATCTAGGATGCTCTTCTTGTTATTAATGAATATCCACAAGTATTGTATTTTCCTTTGCTAGTCAATGCAAATATTGTATCTTGTGTGGTTAAAGAGTAAACTGTTTGAGGATGATCTTTATCGTTATCAACTATTTTGTACGCGTACCCTTCGAATAATATACCGAAGTTATAGAGTTTGCATGTATCGGTAGGTACGGGATCTCAGTACGTATCTCCTCCCTGTACGTCTGTACAATGTGTGGAGTCAAATTTACATGCTACGCCGGACCTGAGCTGCACTCGATTAGTGTTATTTTTTACATCTGCTACATAATCTTGTAGCGTAATTCTTACGCTTGCGAGTACGATTACATCTGTCCATGTTCCATAGGGATCGGAATACGCTCCTCCGATACATTCTCCGTCATTGTCTATGTTGCCGGCTAGTGTTATTGGACGTGTTGTGGTTTGATTTGAATTTAAGCCAGTTATGTAAGTACTTCCCATTTGGTAAGTACCGTAATCGTGCATTCGCCTGCATATATCACGGGGTATTTCTTCTATGTATGAATATTTTCCATTGTATACATCCATGGTGTGAAAGAACATCCCGCATTTCTTAATTAGTCGGTCGATTTCAACTTTACATTGTATTACTTTCACTGACTCGAACTCGTTAATTTGGAGTAATTGTATATGCTTGTTCGCGTTTGACATTTTGTGGTGGTATATCGCATTTTTCGATAGTTAATAAAGATAAGGTTGTTAGGTTTGCCGAAGGAGATCCACAGTCGTACCCTATTATTCCATGAGTCTGATAAAATTTAGTTAGCACTACCAGTATCACAATTAGACGCTTAATGTCGAGGTCCATCTGAAAGTACATTATTATTATTCGGAACTATTATTTGACATAGGTTTAATGTATGAGACTCGTAAGCGATTGGGATGTACAATTCGACCACTTCTTTTTATTCTAATTTTTACGTTATTTCTATTCAAGATTTCTAGAACTTTATGAGGCCCAGTATATTGATCTCCGAATTTACCTGGTTTTGGACCTTTTAATAAAAATACTTGATTTCCCGGTTTAAAAATTTGTGGGTTGATTTTTCTATCGTAATAGTTTTTTGATCTAGTTTTGGCTTGAATAACATTATCGCATGCATTTCCCTGAATTGCGTGAAGTTGAGTGACTTCGATATTCGGCGGTGTGGCCAACATGGCCAGATTCCGCTGGTTCGTATGGTCGGACCGCTGTATGGCGATGCCGACTTTTGGCGGCCTAGATGGTGGTGGCGGCCGGGCGATCGGTCGTGCTTCCATCACGTCTGGGCCGTAAGGCGGCTCGGGATCTCCCAAGATCTCATTTATCGCTTCTAAGATATCCTGTTCGATATTCATCTTAGACGCTTCTGAGCTCGTGCTCTCTTTTCGTTTGTTCTTATCTTGTCGGATTTTGATTTTACTCCGTAGTGGTCGTCGTTCAATGTTTTGTTTTAGTCGTCCTCATGTGTATGTGACGATACCACTTCCCGCGTTTGCTCCGGAGATCGACGATTACCGGCGAAATAAACCGACGGGATAGAGCTCGTTGTTCGTGATTCGGTAATCCGAGTGCGCGGCAGGATCGCGTCGGATTTCGTTTAGCAAGCGATTGTACCAGCGGCAATGTATCGTTTGAATCGCGTTCACTTCCGGTTTTCGTGAGAGCGCGTCGGCTACGCGGTTTAGCGCTCCGCGGCGGTACTTGATATCGTAATCAAACTGTTGGAGCTCGAATAGCTAGCGGGCGAGTCGTCCAGTCGGAGTTTCAAGTTTTTGTAACCAGCGTAAGGACTGATGGTCCGTGATGACGGTGAAGGCGTACCCTTCTAGATAATTTCGCATTCTCCGTATGCCCCAGACAACCGCGAGGCATTCGAGCTCCATGGCGCTATAGTTTCTTTCGGCGCCGGATAGTGTGCGACTCGCGTAGGCGATGAAGCGTTTGCCGTCCTCGTGATATTGAGTGAGGACGGCCCCGAGGCCGCTGGTACTTGCGTTCGTTTGTAAGAAAAACCGGCGGCTGAAATCCGGGCACGCGAGTACGGGCGCGGTGGTTAGCGCGTGTTTTAGTTGTTGGAACGCGGCGGTTTCCTCCGTCCCCCATGCCCATCGGGCGTTCTTCTTAATTAGTCGCGTGAGCGGTGCGGCTATCGTGGAGAAATTTTCGATAAACCGTCGGTACCACGATGCCATTCCAAGGAATTGCCGGATCTGCTTTACTGAGCGCGGTTCAACCCAGTTGGCGACTGCGCTGACTTTTTCGGGGTCCGTATGAATCCCCGTGCTATCCACGACGTGTCCCAGATATTTTAAGTTGTCGACGCAAAACCGGCATTTGTCCGGGTTTAGCC
This sequence comes from Formica aquilonia x Formica polyctena, assembly GCA_907163055.1. NCBI lineage: Eukaryota > Metazoa > Arthropoda > Insecta > Hymenoptera > Formicidae > Formica > Formica aquilonia x Formica polyctena. Next base: position 184,292 of record CAJQTV010000154.1, on the reverse strand, counting down.
GGAGGCGAGCTTGACGGAGTCGACAGAATACTTCGGCGAGCAAGTCTAGGTGTTCATCGAACGTGCGGCTGATTATAATAATGTCTAAATATACGAATACATTCGGTTCGAGCGCGGGTCCGATGACGGTATCGAGCAGGCGCTGAAACGTGGCCGGGGCGGAGTGCAGCCTTAAAGGCGTCACCCGGAATTGCATTAAGCCTTTTGCCGGTACGGTGAATGCTGTGATCGGTCGGCTTTCTGGTGCCAGGGGTACTTGCCAGTACCCGCTCTTTAAATCGAGCGTCGTGAGATATCGGGCGCCGCGTAGTTTGTCCAAGGTGGCTTGCGGTAGTGGATAGGCGTCCTTCTCTGTGACTTCATTGACTTTTCGGAAGTCGATACAGAAGCGGTGCTTCCCGTCCTTTTTCCGGACGACCACGATAGGTGAGCTCCACGAGCTTCGGGATGGTTCGATCACCCCCGCTCTTTCCATTTCCTCGACTTCTGCGTCGATGATTGCTTGCATGGTCGGGTTACGTGGCCGATACCTTTGTTTATGGGGTATGGTGCGGGTCAAGCGTATGTGGTGTTTGGCCAGTGGGGTCGGCCCTGTGACATGTTGGAATTTTTCTAGTTCGTGATTCAAGAAGTTCTCTAATCGTTCTTTCTCTTCCCTCGTGTGGGTCGCCAGCCCGCTGGTCTTTCCGCAGACTAGCTAGCGGTTCCAGGCTCGTCGTTGTTGCGGCGGCAAGATTGTGAGCCCTAGGCGGGCCCATAGGTCGATCCCGATCAATGCCGCTTCTCGTAGTGTCGGCAGGATGGCGAATTCGTGGACGTAGGTTCGCCCCTGGAATTCGACTGGTAATCGGACTTTCCCGCATGTCCGGGCGGTAGTCCCATCGGCCATCTGTATGTGTCCGTCTTCCCCGACGGGCTCGGTGCCGAATCTTCTGATCGTCTCTATGGTCTCGGCGTTGACAAACGAGACCTCGGAACCTGAGTCGAGTAGGGCCTTCACAGATTCTCCGTAGATCGTCGCGGTGATGTGCGGTCGTGGCGTGTATTTGATTAGTTTCTGGGCGTCCGGGATTTGGCCGCGGTCATCCCGGCGCGTCTGGCGCTTCCCGGTGGTGGGTGGCAATTGGTGATAAGGACCCCGTCCTTACCACACTGCGAGCAGAACCGTCGGGGCGGCCGCTTGCATTCGAACCGGGTGTGCCCCCGCTGTTTGCAGCGCCAGCAACACTCCTCCCGGTTATAGGCAACCGCTACGGTCGTTGCGGTGTTTTTATTCCGGCTGGGTCGCTCCTGCTCGATCCGCTCGAGTTCCGCGGCGTCGTCGAACAGGTCGTCTAATTTCTGTACGTCCCGGCGTTTGACGTACACTTTATATTCTGGCCGCATGTTCGAATATATCCGCGAGAGTCGTTGTTTGCGGGTGAACCCCCCGGCTCGGCGCATGAGCGTCATCATCTGCGTACGGCGCGAACTTTTCGTTCTCCCTTTGGCGGCGTTCGGCTATTTGCTGTTGCAGCTCTTCCGCGTATCGTGGGGTAAGGTATCGTCGTCGTACGGCGTTGCAAAAATCCCCCCAGGTCCACCAGCCCTCGCGGTTGTTCCGCGCCCAGGCGACGGCGTCTCCGCGTAGGAGTTCCGACAGGCCCTTTAGCAATTGCTCGCCGGAGTATCCGTAATCTGTGCGGAGGTCTTCGACGCGCTCTAGGAACGCGATGGGGTCGCGCCCGTCGAACGGGCGTCCCCATTTTCGTAATTGATTTAGCATTTGAGCTGTGGCGGACGGTTCAAACCCGTAGGTTGCGTTGCGGTGTGCGCTCGGCGGTGCAATTTCTATTTGCGGGAGCGTCCGCGTGTTCCGGGCGTCCGGGCCTTGTGTCCCAAATTCTTCCAGGTGCGAGTCTACATATTGACTCATCCGGCTGTGGATGACATCGAGTGTGCCGGACGTCTCGATGCCATGTTGTGTGGCTATAACTATCAGTTGTTCTTTCGAGAGCGTGTACAGCCAGGTCTTCATAACGATCGGTTATCGACCACGCCATTAGAGAAAAAAAATCGTGTGTCTCCCGGACGGTCCTACTGTTCGGGCGCCAATGTAACAAATGTGCCGCTTTCGCGAGTGCGCGGATTCGCTGGGCCGGGATCAGGGCTCGAGAAAGTGGTGAGACACACGTTTGACAAAGATGTAATTTAGTCAGATTTATTCTGCCTCTATCGGCACTGATCAACGTACAGTTAAATTCCCGCGAAGCGGGCGCGCGGCAAGTGATAATGCGCGAGAATTAATTAATCGGCGGTATTACGATGTGACAGTGATCGCCGCTAGTTTCGATATATCGAAGTATAGGGATATCGGGCGTCGTCGGCGAACGGCAGGCCGTGTTTATTTTGACGGCGCGCGAGACGCGCAAGAAACGGGGCGCGTCTAATCGGCGCGTGTACGGCAAGGCCGTGTTTATTATGACGGCGCGCGGAATACTATAGAGCGACGCGCGACAAGTATTTCGGCGCGGTTCTTATTGCGCGATTACGGTAACCGGGTTTGCGAGGCCGCGTGCGTTATCCGCGTATTCCCAGATGTGCGGGGAGGAGGCGGTCGGAAATCGAGTATCCTCGATTGGGCGGAGAACACTCCGTCCCTGCTTCCGTACGCGGATTCGAGGAGCGCTTGGCGGAGTCGAGAATTCTCGATGGAGCGGCGAACTCGCCAACCCACGGTCCGTCTAGCTGGAGCGATCGGATCTTAGACCGAATCTAAGAGAGCGGCGAACTCTCCGCTCTCGTTGAGTTGGTCGGAATTGCGTGATAATTCGCAGGCGGCGAGGAAACCGAGAATGCTCGGCGGAGGCTGCGAACACGTCAACCTCACGTTCCGTCGTGTTCTGTGAATTCGAGGATCGGATCTGGTATCGTATCTCGGAGCGTACTGCTCGAGAGGATTCAAGTACCGTTCTGGTAATGATATGTAATCCGGCGGCCTTTTTATACCGAGCGCTTTACGGTATCCGCGTCGTTTATTCAGGTGGGGGTAACGACGCGTTGTTTTCAGGTTCGGTAATTAGCGGGTAACGCGCCGCTACCCCGCGGCGGGAAAACGACGCGGCGTTTCGGTTTCGGAGCGCTCGGTACTTTTCGGAAGCGTTCGGCGGTACTCGGAATTCGGCTGTAACGACAGCCGTATAACGGCTGTCTTCGTTATCGTGCTAGGTTTCTACGATATTCTAAGATCTTTGCAATGCGTTTAAAAAGGGCGCTAAGCGCCTCTGCCACTGCCCGGCTGATGTTCGCCGGGCGGCAGACTTCCGGCTGGTCTATGTGCGGGGTAACAATGGGGGGGTGCATTGTTACAGATTTATTAAATATTCATCGTAATTTGCTAATTTATCCCCAGGAGGTAGAAGTTCGTTCGATGGAACACGTGCTATCTTTCCAAAAACCAGCTCATATGGAGTATGTTTTGTTGCTTCATGTACGCTCGTATTATAATTAAACATGGCAAGGCTAATCCATCTAACCCATTGCGATTGCCTCAGCCAATCAGAAAGCACCAATTGCAAGTATGATTGGAGCGTAGCAAATCACAATCACAAACGCAATCGCAGCCGCGAGCCGCTAGTGTGATTCGGGCTTAATGCGTGATGTGATCTTTCTAATGATCCGTTTGATTGAGGATGGAAGGCTGTCGCATTCGTGCGAAACTTACGAATTTTAAATAATTTTGCAATTTTCATTATTAGATCGCTAAGAAAATTTCTGCCTTGATCCGTTAGTATTGCTTTTGGTGCTCCAAGTACGCAAATAAATCGATCTACAAAAGCTTCTGCGATGGTTTCGGAAGTTTGATTCGGTAATGGTATTCCCATGCAAAATTTAGTTAATTGGTCTTGTAATGTTAAGATATATTCGTTTCCTCTTTCGGTTTTAGGTAAAGGGCCTACAATATCCAGCTACCTTATCGAAAGAAGATCCTGGTGTATCTGTGATTATCATTGGTTGTTTTGTTTTTACTCGGACAAGTTTTTTCAATTAACATTGTAAACATTGCTGTATATACCGTTGAACATCTGCTTTCAAGTTTTCCCAGTAATAATTATGTTTTATTCGGTTATAAGTTTTTATGACTCCACGGTATCCTCCCGTTGGTAAGCAATGCATTTCACTGATTATAACGGAACGTAAATCTTTCGGTGGATATTTAATTAGTCCGTGACAAATAATAACTTTAGTAGGAGCGTCGGTGAATATTGATTGTATATGTGATTTGATGTCATTCCATGGAACATTATTAATAAACTCGGTTTCTGCAATACTAAATGTTTCTAATTTTAAATCTTCGGTTATTTTCCGTAAGTCTGTTATGATTTTAAAAATTTGATTAAGAGTAGCCATAGGGCCTTCTCATCATTCTTTGCTGACAGATAAAGCCACATGATAATGGTTTTTATGTTTTATGGCCTTGGCCTTTCCTAGAACAAGAGATCCTAGGTTTGGAAGCTCTTTTCGTTCGAAAAGTTTTTGTGAGCCTGAATCTAAAGGTCTTCCCTGGGTGTCGACAAAATATACCATATTATTTTTTCGTAAAAATAATAATTCCCGTGAGTCTATAACGTTACCATGAGTTATTCTATTTTCGATAAATGCAGGTTTTGTTTTTCTTGATTTTAAATTTTTGTTAATAATATCTTGTTCATTTTCTTCTTCGTCTTCTTTTTCACTGTCAGAATTTTTATCAGGCGGATCGTTTCTTTCTTCGATTTCTTCGATCTCTCCCTCGTCGCTATGCAATTCGTCGGTTATTTTATTTTGCTCAATACTTTGTCTTGCAGTTTGGCTTCTTGTTTAAATTTTATTTTGTTTAGGAGGATCATGTATTAAAGCTTTTTCGGTAATTGATAAATAATCTGGTTCGTTTAATTCTGTTTGTGTAAATGAAAGAGTATCGTTATTGTCATTTAATAAATCGCTTTTAGGTATTATTTTTTCGTTTTCTTCGATATCGGAAAGATATAAATGGAAATCGTCTTCTTCTTCTTCTTCGCTATCGGATTTTTCTAGTAATTCGACAATTAGTCGTGCATCTTTAGGGTTATCTGGGTTTAAAAGTTTCTTATTTTTTTATAATTTTACAATCTATTTCTTCGATATTTACAGGATTTCTTGATAATGCGTCTGCGTTTACGTTTGTTTTTCCTGCTTTGTATACAACCTCATAATCATATTCTGTCAATTTTAATCTCCAACGGAGTATTCGCATATTTGCGTCTTGTGCGTTTTTAAACCACATCAAAGGTTTATAATCTGTAACTAAAGTGAATTTCCTTCCGTATAAATATGGTTGAAAATGTTTAACGCAATATACAATAGCCAGCGCTTCTTTTTTGTATGTATCGTAATTTAATTCATTATCTGTTAAAGTTCGTGAGGCGTATGCTATCGGTAGGTCTTTATTTATCTCCCCTTGTGATAATATTCCTCCAACGGCTATTCCTGATGCATCGGTCGTTAAAATGAATGGTTTAGAAAAATCTGGGTATTGCAGTACTGGCTTTTCGCACAGTTTTTGTTTTAAAATTTCAAAAGATTCTTCTTGCACAGATGTCGAAGCGAGTGTCGTTTTTTAATAAATTTGTTAATGGTTTGGCGAATTTGGAAATATTCGGTATAAAGCGTCTATAATATCCTGCAAGTCCTAAAAATAGTTTAATGTTTTTAGGCGTTTTAGGTCTTGGAAAACGTGGTAATGCTTCTAATTTTTTTGGATCTGGTTTTACTCCGTCTTTGCTGATTACATATCCTAGATAAGTTACTTCCGTTTTTAAAAATTCGCGTTTGTCTGGCTGTAATTTTAAATTAGCTTCTCGAAGACGTTCCATTAAAGCGTTGTATTTTCTTTCGTGTTCTTCTAAAGATGTTGTATAGATAATGATATCGTCCATATAAATGAATAATTCTTTGCCTTGTAACCCAGTTAATACTAAGTCCGTTAGGCGCTGGAAAGTAGCCGGAGCATTTTTTAGACCGAACGGCATTCGGTCGAATTCGTAATGTCCAAAAGGAGTAATGAAAGCTGTTTTATGACCATCTTCATTTTTATTTGATGAAATCCAGATGCTAAATCGCATACTGAGAAATATCGAGCTCCTCCTAATTGGTCTAATATATCGACGATATTCGGTAAAGGATATGCATCTCCGATAGTTTTATCATTTAAAGCACGAAAATCTAATACCATTCTCCATCGTTTATTTCCTTTGGAGTCTTTTTTCTTAGGTACAATCCATATAGGCGTGTTATATGCCGATTGTGAGTGTTTTACAATTCCTCCTTCTGTTGTGCCTCTAGCCGCTAAGGAAGAGGTCTTTTGGGATTTATACGCCCAAAGGATTAGGATCCACGCTCGAAATAAGACACTCCCGAACGTTAGGTATAAATTGATATATTTCACAGATTCTTGTACACTATCACTTAGTCGCGATTATAATAGTCGGGCGCGATACGTACGGTACTTCGATACTATTGATATATGCGAGCGAGTAGCGAGCGATGTTACTGAGCTATGTTACTGAGCTATGTTGCTGAGCTATGTTACTGAGCTAGCGTCGGTGCATCTCGCGCTCAATATATATAAATTAATTAGGTCGTTGATTAGGGAGGAGTGTGGTGTCCCTGACCGGAGCATGTCTCGTGCTATCAGCTGTCTCGTCAACTGCTTACTCAGCTTCCGAGAACTTGACCGTGACTTCCTTCTCTTTAGTCACGTATCTTTACTTTATTTTATTAATAATCTTTTATTACTTTTATTCTTTCTTAATTACTTTTCCTTGAGCTCTTTCCCTGATTCTAATGCTTTGCTTTAGTCAGCTCTTTCTCAATCTTTTCTGTTCTACTTTACTTGTTATATCTTTTAATATTAAGAAATCGGTCGGGTTACGACACTTCTAACAGTTCCTCTACCTGTTTGTTTATTTCTTCTTTATGAATTTGCGGAAATCGATACTGACGAGTGTTTATTGGTTGGTCATCTGTAGTAGGTATTCAATGTTGTAATACGTGAGTTGCGGTTAATTTTTCTCCAGGAATATGAAATCGATCTTGACTGTCCGTTATTAATTTTACAATGCTTTTTCTTTCTGCTTCATTTAAATGTTCTAATCGTAATGATTCTATGATTTCGACGAGTCGATTCTTTCCCTTTTCTTCGGAGATTGTTAGACAATTATACAAATTATAATTTTCAACTTCTTGTTTTGTTTTATATCTTGTTTTGCGTTTTCGCATGAATTTCTCTAAAATTTCTTGAGATTTATTTAACAAGGATGTAAGGATTTTTGAAGACGGTTTATTTTTATTTTTCATATTTCGTAGATTCGAATTTTTAATATTTAAATTATATTTTTGAGCCTCTTCAAGGAGGTCTTTTATTGTAACATGAGAGGTTTTTAATTCATTATCATTTTCTTCTTTAAAAAAATAATCCAATCTTAGGAAATTTGATATCCCGGGAGGATAAAGGACTTCTCCCTTTTTTGGAATGAGGTTTTGCCGAAATACGTAGTGAGGTTTGGTAATTTCCCTCCTCGCAATCGACGGAGCTAGGATTTTCTGACAAGGTTTGGAAATTTCCCTCCGAAATCTTAGGATTATTCCCTTCTTGAGAGGATTGGTAATTTCTCTCTTCACGGGTTTTTAAATTAATTAAATTTTTAGGAGAGGTTTGGTAATTTCCCCCTCCAGGAATGGTTGGATTTATTAGATTTTTAGGAGAAGTTTGGTAATTTCCCTCTTCAAAGATTTTTGAATCGTCTGATTTTTTATTTTTCCTCTCAGTTTTATTTTTTATCTCGTCTTCATTTTTAATTTTATTCTTATTTTAATTTTTTTTCTTTATTTAAAGTTTTTTCTTCGCTTTCATAATTGATTTCTTCGATAATAATATTTTCTTCATCTATATTTTCATCTTGATTTTCAATATTCATAACATTTTCATAATCGTCGAATTCGTAAGTAGTTTCTTTTTCCTTATTGATTGGTTTTTTTGGACTGTTTAGAGCCTCGGTTTTTGAATTATGGTCATCTAATAATTCGCCCAATGGTTTTAGGCGCAAAGTCGGAACATGTACTTCCGCCTCTCTTCGTATAAAGTACTTATAACACAATCTAAAGTACTTATAAGACAATCTTTAGCAATGTGTCCGAAGTTGTTGCAAATTTGACAAATTATACGAGCTTTATTTTCCGTATAACGTTGTTCATTTTGTTTCTTCCAACAATTATTTGCAGAATGGCCTGGTCTTTCGCACCATTGACAAATTACGGAAATTTTATTGTTATTAGTTGTATTATTCTGTCGGCAAGTTTTTGCATCATGACCAGATTTTAAGCATAATTGGCAAGTTATTATTCTTCTCTGAACTACATTTACCGGTTGGCGGATTTGTGGATCGTGGAAACGACATTTCTCTGCTCCATGACCACGTTTTTTACAAATTTGACAAACTAATATTGCGGTTCCTAAATCAGCTTGGTTATTAACTTGCTGAGAGGTTTGTAAATATTTCCTACAGTTACTACCGACATGCCCTTCCTTATAACAGATTTGACAAATTTCTTTTAGACTGTTAGTTTTTTGTCTACCTGCTGTTCCCTGTCGTAAATCTGTCATTGCTCGGAGTTCTCTCTCTATCCTTATAGCGTCGGCTGCAGTTGCACATCTGGTAAGTTTCTTGAAACTCGTTGCTCGATTTCTGAATTTAGCCCTCTAATAAAACATTTGCACATGTCTTTTTCTAATGATGCTTTAATACTTTGGTCAGATAACACGTTTCCAGAACTCCTATATGCTTCTAAAATTTGTTTTCCGAGAATTTTTACTCTATTTGCATAATTAATTACATCTTCATCACTCTTTTGATATATACAACCTAATTCCCCTTGTAATTGATAAACATTTTTTGCTGGTCCATAAATTTGTTTTAAGTATTTAGTTAAATGAGAAACGCTATCAAAATCTTGGTCTTGTATAGTTCGGCGAGCCTCCTCTATTATCCTGGTTCTTATTATTTTGGTAAACTGTGATTCAGCCTCACTAAGCTACATAGATTTTGCTTCTTCACATTCCTCGATAAAATAATTTAATGGAATATTTTGACCGTCAAAATAAGGGACGGCTTCGACCGCGTATTTCAAAGTAGCGAAAAGATTATTTTGAGTCGTGTTGCCGCCGGTACCGCTCGGGCCTTTCTTTTTTTCGGATTTATTAAATTCAGGTATAATAGTCTTATCGCAGGAATCGGCAAAATGAGACTCGGGCGCTGTTTCGCTAAACTTTTTTTCGAAATCTTTTTCAATTACCGTTTCGTCTAATGAAAAATTAATGTTTTTAGTGGTTTTATTAGGAGTGGAAGTGTGGTGTGTTTCTGATGTGTTAGATTTTGTTCGATTGTATGTTTCCAGAGCAAGTTGAAAATTTCGTTCTACTTCGTCTTTATCAGCTGTACCTCTTGTTCCGTTACTCATTCCACTTTAAAAGATCGCACATTACAATCCCGGACGAGCCCCCAAAATTTAAAGAACAGTATGTTACGTCCAGACTCGGGGAGTCGAGGGGGAGGATGAGTCGACGGAAGGGCGCAACAACTATCTTTTTTTATCCCGAAGTCAAACGCCTCGCGGCGTTTGGAATCGGGTCGAACGAACTGACAGGTCCGAAAAGCAGATAAACGACTGAGTCGCTATTACACTGTTTTCGGAAGTTCGCTCGGCGGTCCCTTTTCGGTCAGAGAATTTAATCTCTTTTAGGCGGGATGGGACCAAGTGCGATCTTTATCTAAGGAATGAGTGAGGGTTAATAAGGATTTATTTTGATTTTTAATTAACAAATATAAATTTATTCATTTTAAAATGAATGATAGGTATACATGATAATATAAAAAAAAAATAATATAATATTCGTTTTCTTCTGAGTATGTGTGAATGTGTGTGTGTGTGTGTGTGTGTGTGTTAGTTCGCGGGTATTACATTAATACGGAGGACATCAGTCAAAATGCAAGGGAATGATTTTATCGTTAACATTTAGATTCTGACTGGTTGATACAATATGAAGATTTAATTAATAAAAAAAAAAACATGTGTGCGTGTGTAAGTGAGAAAGAAAATATGGAATCATGGAGAAAGAGGATGAAGGGGGATATATCGGTTTAATTTAATCCTGGTAGGATGAAGCGGACTCTAAGTCGGGTAGTTCATTGCAGAACTCCTCTATAGCCTTTTCAAAATCGTCTGATTCCGAAAATTGCGGGGAAGAAGGGAGTGAATTATTCAAGAGGACTGTAGATAATGACGAGAATGATCTCGGGGAGGAAGGCGGTTCAGGAGAAAGGAGTTCGGGGGAATATACTGGGGAGTAGCTTGAAGAAAAATGGGTCAGGGGAACTTGAAGTAATTAAGTTTTTAGAATGTGTGTAAGTGTGTGTAGACTCGCAATTGTGATCGTTAATGTTATTAATTATTCTAACGATTCTATTCGCTTTGACTAAATTATAATTGATCTTAGCGATATATTGATTAGCTATCTTAATTGTTTGTGGATCAGCTCGAGCCAATGCCCTCCGAGTCCTGTGATAAACTCTGTGTATATGCTTAGTTCGCGAATGAAGTCGCTTAATCGAAATACACAAGGTGATCCTTTTCACTATAGAAAATGATAAGGTAACAATTTCTAATTGAAATTCGCGTGAAGAAAAATTGGTTGGTAGCGACTTACTTTTAATCGGTGTTTTTCTAGTGGGTAATATGAGATTGGCGACTTTAGGCGCTGCTTCGGTTGGTTGGTTGTGGTTGATGATGGTTGAAAGACCCCGCTGATGGAAGACACTGATTTTCACAACTAACTCGCGAGTCACGACACACAACAAGAGTACTCGGATTGGAAGTTGCAGAATAATAAATGCACTCGGATTGAGAATTGCAGAAATAAGAGAGATGATGTGTTCGCGAGTTCTCTTTTTATAATTTTCTTTTTGGGGCGTATTCTAATTCTAAGAGTGGGAATCTTCCAAAACTTTAACGAATTGAATTTGCGCAGAAGTGGGGTTTTTCCAATCTTAGCAAATTAAAAATGTGCCAGTGTCTTCGTTAGGCGGGGTGTTTCTCCTACTTTTCACGTTTTACCCGTGGTGATCGTCCATTGGTGAGTTCGATATTCGTTCGAAGATTCCTTGCATGTGTTTAGATTAGAAAAAGGTCCTATTTTCCTATGATAATTTTTATTGCTATTGGTGCAGCTGTGTTTATTGAATATTTGTTGGAAAATTTTTATTATTATAGATGCAGCTATGTTTGTTGGGTATTTCGTTAGAAAATTTTATATTGTTATTGATACAGCTGTGTTTGTTGGGTATTTCGTTAGAAAATTTTATATTATTTTGAGGAAACCGGCATGGTTTCATCTTTTACGTTGGTCTGTTTACTGAGCGATTCGTTTATCTTACCAATCGACGATCATTGCCGATACTTCGCGGAAGAAAGGAATCGTGGAATCGCCAGGACGTAACAGGATACAATATTTTTCTCGTATATAATATTCAATATAATCGTTTTTTATTCTAGTGATTATGAGATTTCAGTTATACTTATCTAAAATCGTGTGCTTAGACTACGTTTTAATATCGGTCTCGGGAATCCGTAGGATATATATGGTTCTTGCTCGTATATCCTGACCAATGATTGTTTTGCCTTTTTATTTTTATTTTTTATAATTATATAAATTATTACTACTATTATAATTATTATGGTTATTCCACTCGTCGCCATAGGATATACAAATTGTTTTTGTGTAAAGAATTTGTCATTAGTGTTTTGCAAATCGTTATTTATATCTTTTAATTTGTTTTTTAATTCTGTTAATTCTGAGTGATGTACAATGTTTTGTTGTTTCGTGTCTAATATGTCTGTGTTGTCTCGTATGTTATATTAATTTTCGGCAAATAAGTTTCTATTTCGCTACCTTGTATGACTTTCTTTGTGTTCCGGAGTCGACCTCGACGAGATCGCCCGAAACTGAAAGAGAGACGCTCAGAGATGAGTGAGAAGCGGTGTGTAACGCGAATCCGTAGATTCGCTGGAGGATAAGGAGATTGAGAAAAGAGTCGAGTGCAGATTGTTTTAATTATTCGTTTTATTTTGAATTATAGGAGCGAGCGACGGTACGTAATCCGCGATTCCGACGGAAATCTTCAAAATGTCCTTTTACTGACTGCCTTCGACGCGTGTCGGAAATCTTGCAGAGCTTCTTGCTAGAGGCTCTCGCGAGAGCGGATATCTTGCACGCGGACGCCGGATGTTGCTTGGCGCGAGGCAGAGGACATTCGCGTAACGGTTAACGCGCGTCGACTCTCGGACTCCACACTCTTAACAATTAACTTTCACGATGTCTTAGCACTAATGAATTAAAGAATACGAGTTGAGATGTGACCGAATTGACCGCCGCGAGACTATGACTGCGATCGTATGCGAGACAATTCGGACCGATTTGAGACGAGTAAGCCTACTGCGTACGCGACACGAGCGAGAATCAGCGAAATGCGAATGCGAAAAGTCGATGAATTTCGACCGGCTCGAATCGTTGTCGTAGGCAGACTAAATCGACCGACCGCGTAAACTCGCGCTCTGCCGACCTGAATAACAAGTTTTTCTGATTTCGAACCTTCGAGAACTTGCTGTTTGTCACAGTTTTTCATTCGAAGAAGAATGCGATCACGCACCGAGCGGGTGACCGCGACGCTGTTTGTTCTCGCTCGTGTTTTATTTTCTGAAGCAATCGTTTTAATATAACGGCGAAATTTAGACGAAATTTTAATGTTTCAATTTTGAACATACCGCCCGCCTTGGAACGATAGTTCCAAAATAATCGAGGTAACAATTGCAGTAAACGACAAGAGCGCACGCCACAAGTAACATGAGATACATGAGCAAAAAGACGACAAGTTACGCGACGTGGTTTGACGCGCTGAATTTGCCGTCCGCCTTGGCGGAATGACGCTCGCATCTTGACAATTTTGATCTTAATCTTATGAATTCCAATAAATGAAACGCAACGCAGCGAAGGTGTCTAATTGCTCGTTGCCTCACTATTGACCGGTAGAACGCACAATTTTACGATCGGTCTTTTGAATTCGGAGGTGGCCGTCTTTACGGTGATGACCCGTACGAAGCCGTCGGAGCCGGGGTGACAGCGTGTCACTCGGCCCAACTCCCATTTGCAGGGGGGTAAAAGCGGATTTCTCAACAGAACGAGTTGCCCGGTTTTGATCGGCGGCTTGACCTTTCGCCACTTTGCTCTTTGTTGTAACGTATTTAAATAATCGTTACTCCATAGCTTCCAAAATCGCTCGGTAACGTGTCGGACGAGCTGCCACCTCGAAAGACGATTTTCGTGGAGATCGAGCAATGATGGTTTCGGGTTTACAGTAAGAGCGGATCCGACCAGGAAGTGGCCGGGGGTCAGACCTTCGTAGTCCTCAAGCGTATCGGAGAGGGGCGCAATCGGCCTAGAATTAAGACACGCTTCGATTCTGCATAGTAAAGTCGAGAATTCCTCGAATGTGAGCATGTGATTCCCTAATACGCGACGCAAATGAGTTTTGACGCTCCGTACGCCCGCCTCCCACAATCCTCCGAAGTGCGGAGCAGACGGGGGAATAAAATTCCACGAGACGTTATCGGAGGCAGTCAAGTTCAGAAAATTCGGATCGCGTAATGCTGACCGGTACGCGACGGTCATTTCTCGGTGCGCCCCGAATGTTGTCCCGTTGTCCGAATACATGGAGTGCGTGAGGCCGCGGCAAGCGCAGAATCGAGAGTAAGCATTTAAAAAGGCTTGAGTGGAGTAGTCGCTTACTAACTCCAAATGTATTGCCTTTGTCGCCAGGCAGATAAATAGTGCGATATATGCTTTACGCGACGTAATACCTCGTCCAGCGGAAGCGCGAATTTGCACGGGTCCTGCGTAATCCAGGCCGCAATGCATAAAACAGCGGACTGTCGCTGTCACGCGAGTTTCGGGAAGATCTCCCATGATTTGTGTGGGAGTCGCGGCTCGTTCGCGAGTACATACAACACATTTGTGAATGACAGACTTTACCATGTTACGAGCGCGAAGTATCCAGAAATCGCGGCGCAGAACATTTAGCGTGAGTTGCGGTCCGGCATGTAACGCTCGTAAATGAGTTTGATTCACAATCAATGTAACGAGAGGATGAGATGAGAGAAGAATCTGATGTCGAACTGGCGTTGGCAACGGGGCTTTGTTAAGCCGTCCACCCACGCGTAGAATCCCGTCCCGATCGAGGAACGGTCGAAGTGAGAGAAGTGAGCTTCTCGACGAGAGGCTCTGATTTTTTGACAGCGCGTGTATTTCCGTCGGAAATAAGTCAGCTTGAATTTTCTTAATCCAGAAAATTCTGGCAGTGTTGCAATCGGATGCAGAAAGAGCGATGCTCCTCGATACTGGATAGTGAGACGACAGAAGCGAGAACGACGACGAGCGGTTACAATTACATAAGCTTATGAATTTAATTATATACGCGGTGACGCGAATTAGTTTTGGCCACGATGAATATCTTGAAGCGAGGTCCCACGTAACGTGAGGTTGAGAGCATTGAAGAGAATTAATTTTTTCTTTAAGAGGGGCTTCCGTTAAAAAATGCGGTTCGTTGCACGGCCATTGATCGGAAGTGGAGCGTAGCCATGGAGGGCCTTGCCACCATAGCTCACGATTGAGAATTTCATCGCCGTATATTTCGCGCGAAGCGCAATCCCCGGGGTTTTCCTCCTTTGGCACGTGCCGCCATTCGACGTCTGGAAGACGAGTCTGAATGTCGTTCACGCGATTTGCGACAAAAGTCTTCCATCGGGATGGAGGTTGACTTACCCACGCGAGCACGATCGTGGAATCTGTCCAGCAATAACACGGAAGATCTTTGTAACCGTTCGATCCGCGAACAAACTCGACAAGTCGCGAGAGTAATACGGCTGCGGATAATTCCAGCCGTGGTATGCTTAGAGGTTTTAACGGCGCGACCTTTGATTTTCCGACGAGCAGAGTTGTCGTAATTTTGCTTGATGACGAAATGATTTTAATATAAACGCATGCGGCATACGCATGTGTCGACGCGTCAGCAAATCCGTGGATTTCGGCGTGATTTGTGTCCGATCCGAGACCGATCCAGCGCGTGATTCGCGAGTTACTGAGATGCGAGAGCCGAGAGTAAATTTCTCTCCATTTTGCTATGTGTGGTTCGGCAATAACATCATCCCAATCGATTTTTATTCGCCAGAGTTGTTGCATAAAGATTTTCGCGGTAATCGTGACCGGAGTGACCCATCCGAGCGGATCGTAGAATTTGGTGATTGCGGACAAGATCGTACGCTTGGTATTTGGGGCATTAGCCGTCAATGACACACGAAACTCGAAAATATCGTTTGCCGGATTCCATCCGAGTCCGAGGATTTTAATTTGTTCGTCTTCAGCAAGAGGTTTTTACGTAGCTAAACCGTGGTCTGCTATGTCGATATCCTCGAGAAGAGAGGGTGAATTGCTCGCCCATTTCCGTAATACAAATCCGCCGCGCTTTAACATTGAATTTAATTGATCGCGCTTTTGCCGAATTCGAGTTGTATCGTCAGCTCCGAATAGTAAATCGTCGACATAAATATTATCGCTCAGGATAGACACCGCGAGCGGAAAATGCTGACCTTCGTCTCTGACTAATTGTTTTAATACCCGAAGGGCAAGAAATGGCGCACAGGCCATTCCATACGTCACCGTTAAAGGTTGATAATCGATAAGCGGTTCCGATTGCGATCGTTTCCACAAAATCAGCTGATAATTAGTATCGCGAGGATCGACCAGAATTTGGCGATACATTTTCGCGATGTCGGATGAATACACGTATTTATAGCGTCGCCACTGTAATATTACCGACATGAGATCGGTTTGTAATTTAGGACCAGCGTGTAAGTGGTCGTTTAGAGATGTGCCGTTTGACGTAACGCTTGACGCGTTGAAAACTACGCGAAGACGCGTGGTTGAGCTGCTTTCCCGGATCACCCCGTGATGCGGGAGATAGACAGATGGTTCTATGTCACCTTGCGGCATCGACACTTGCCGCATATGCCCAAGACGTTCATATTCGGAGATAAAGTCGGAATATTCTTTTGCTAACTCGGGTTTATCGCAAAATCTCCGTAATAGCGAATTTACCATTTTTCAGCGCGAAATCTTGAATTACCGATATCGATCGGAGGATTCGTTTTGAACGGCAGGCGAACGATGTACCGGCCGTCGGAGTCGCGATAGTGCGTCGAGCAGAAATGCTCTTCACACTGTTGTTCTTGCGACGTAAGAATTGATTGTCGTGGGAGTTCTTCAATCTCCCAAAAGCGACGAAGTTCCTTTTCGAGAGAGGGAGAGCTTATAGTGTGATGAGCAGAAATGCTACCGCGAGTGTAATGAACGGAAGTCATTGTCGACTGAAATGACTCTTGACTCTCGAGCGACGTGAGCGGTCCCGAGATTATCCATCCGAACATGGAATTCTGAGCGAAGGGTTGTCCGACGCTTCCTTTTCGAACACCGTCGCGAATGATGTCGCTATAAAGATCGGCTCCGATTATGAGATTGATAGGATCGGAACTCGTCGGATTCGCGTCTGCTCGCGGTAACTCAGAGAGATAAAAAAGTGATGAGAGATCCACGTGTCTTTTCGGAGTATACGATGTTAGCGACTTTAGAATTAGCGCGGTGGTAGAAAGCGACGGAGCGAGAGATTCTCGATGAGAAATAAATATGTGTGTCGCGTGTTGAAATGTCCCCGCGTTAATCCCGCCGACGGCGGAAACGGAGATCGGCATACGAATGCGTTTGACACGCAAAAGTTGCGCTAAACTTTCAGAGATGAAAGTCATTTCAGAGCCCTGATCAAGGAGAGCTCGGACGACCGCGATACGACCCGACGGACTGCGAACCGTTACCCAGGCTGTCGCTAGGAGGACGGGTGATCGTCATCGCATTACAGTTGAGGCGCTCAACGAATTTACCTCCGGCATCGCATCCGACGCTTGAGGCGACTTGAGCAATTAGACGGTGCATTTTTCAAAGCACTTGAGCTAGAGTCCGAGTCAACGTGTAGCATCGAATGATGCTTCTTGTGACAAACCCGACAAGAATATTTACTTTTGCATTCATGTGAGGAATGCCTTGCGCTCAAACAATTGAAACAACGTTTTTGTTGCTTGACTATATCGCGACGTTGACTCGCAATCTTGCTCACGAACGCAGGACATACATTTATAAAGTTTCGAGCTGGACACAACGGGCACTGCGATTGTGCATTTGCAGAGGCAGTGGTGGCATGAACTCGCGCGGCTGCGACGGGTTTTGCCCCGGGTTTAGAGGCTGACGCTGGAGCGGATGCCTCTAACGCGCGAGTGCGAGACTGAATGAATCGGCTTAAATTCTCATAAGACGGCGGAGCATCTGTATCGCTTATCTTTACGTTCCAAGCTTTGCGCGTTACCGGATCTAATTTTTGGACAATGATATGCACGAGAATATCATCCCATAGTTCGTCCGGCTTTCGACCGAGGGTTTTCAATGATGCGACCGCTATATTCACTTTATCGTTTAAAGTCTGCATCTCGGTAGCAGATTCGCGCGTGATAGTCGATAAATTGAGCAATGTCGAAAGATGTTTGTTTATCGACCGCTTTTTGTCTTCGTACCGCAAGGTCAGGGCTTTCCACGCTATTTCAAAATTAGCGGCTGTTATAGAAATATTCGCGATACACTCTAGAGCGCTACCTTTCAGACACGATGATAAAAAATGCATGCGCGCAAAGTCAGTTAACTCGATATTGTTGCGAATTAGCGTAGTAAATCGATCGCGGAATTGTTCCCATTCGTCATAATTACCGTCGAACGGGGGTAATTTTATAGGCGGAAGATGCGATAACGAAAACGCGGACGCTTCCGCGTGCAGCCTCGTCGAGGAAAGAGACGGATTTGGACTCACGACCGGCTCCATTTCCTCCAGGATGTCCGCCATGCGGTCCAGAGTGTTTTTGTATGTTGCTTGAGTCGCGTCGTAATGATTGTCCTTGAAGTAGCTGAAAGATGACCGGATTGCTTCCGGGACTTTCCGCGACACCTCTGCGTGTCCATTGGAGAATTGATTCCAGTATTCCTTGAGCGTTGAGATCCTGGACCGCACTTTAGCTGGTGTGAGATTGCTCCTACCGATTTTTTTGAAGTTCTCGAGAGCGCGTTCAATCGTTCGCTGCAGCTGCTGCTGATGTGCGACGTGCGACGTGCTCCGACATTGTGGTTGGATGAACTATCACTCACTCGCGAACTTATCCTCCACACACGCTTCTATCCGGCTCGAAGGACCAATATGTTCGGGAGTCGACCTCGACGAGATCGCCCGAAACTGAGAGAGAGACGCTCAGAGATGAGCGAGAAGCGGTGTGTAACGCGAATCCGTAGATTCGCTGGAGGATAAGGAGATTGAGAAAAAAGTCGAGTGCAAATTGTTTTAATTATTCGTTTTATTTTGAATTATAGGAGCGAGCGACGGCACGTACTCCGTGATCCCGACGGAAATCTTCAAAATGTCCTTTTACTGACTGCCTTCGACGCGTGTCGGAAATCTTGCAGAGCTTCTTGCTAGAGGCTCTCGCGAGAGCGGGTATCTTGCACGCGGACGCCGGATGTTGCTTGGCGCGAGGCAGAGGACATTCGCGTAACGGTTAACGCGCGTCGATTCTCGGACTCCACACTCTTAACAATTAACTTTTACGATGTCTTAGCACTAATGAATTAAAGAATACGAGTTGAGATGTGACCGAATTGACCGCCGCGAGACTATGACTGCGATCGTATGCGAGACAATTCGGACCGATTTGAGACGAGTAAGCCTACTGCGTACGCGACACGAGCGAGAATCAGCGAAAGGCGAATGCGAAAAGTCGATGAATTTCGACCGGCTCGAATCGTTGTCGTAGGCAGACTAAATCGACCGACCGCGTAAACTCGCGCTCTGCCGATCTGAATAACAAGTTTTTCTGATTTCGAACCTTCGAGAACTTGCTGTTTGTCACAGTTTTTCATTCGAAGAAGAATGCGATCACGCACCGAGCGGGTGACCGCGACGCTGTTTGTTCTCGCTCGTGTTTTATTTTCTGATGCAATCGTTTTAATATAACGGCGAAATTTAGACGAAATTTTAATGTTTCAATTTTGAACACTTTGGTTGGATCGTCATATCCGTTGTTATTAATTTACATTTGTTTTGAAGTGTGATTTGCCCTGTCTTTTTAATTATTTTTCTAATTTCGTTATTATTTTCGTATTGAATTATTATCGATTGTTCGCTTATAGTTGAGTATAACCAAGTAAGTGGCTGTCGCAACGATATCCATATCGTTTCTGTCGCAATTATATGTTTACTTTTGCAAGCCTCGTGTTGGCTTTGTTGTTGTAAGTACGTTTGTATTTCGCACGGCGCGTTTGGATTGATGCGGTGTATTGGTTGCATTTTCTCGGATATGTAGATTCGGATAGTATCTAGAATTTATTTGAATACAATTTTTTAAATCGTCTTCTGTTATTAAAATATACGTTAGCCCTTCTCTATTTACTACTATTATTTCATTACTTATTTTCGCGTGAGTAAATATGTTTTTGTGGTCCTAAGTAGTTAGTGGGATTACATTTATTATATCATACACTCGTTGTAAAATTAGTGGAAAGCAATACAGTAAATATGATTGATCCTTCACGGTACGTAGTTATTTTAACATATTCTTCTAATGCTAAACATTCATTGTTTCAGATTTTGAAAGGGAAATATAAGCCGTGAGGTAATTGAAGAGCTGCTTCTTTTAAGTGTATTATGATATCGTTGATAGGTGTTACACTTTCCCATCCAACAATTGTGGGATGGATCTCGCTTTGCTTTGTAAAGTATATGCGTAGACACAGTGGGTTCCGCCCCCTCTACGAGGGGGCTCCACTTCCGGAAGATATAACCTAACCCAAACCTATTTCTGATTTAAAACTGAAATTTGGTTTGGGTTGTGGGGTGGACCTCGCTTTGCTTTGGTAATTTTTGGGGTTTTTCGGTTTTTTGGGGAGGTGGGGGTGATGGGGAACGTGCTCCCCCGATTGATTATCTAGTGACTGTTGGAGTCACAACAAAGAGTTTTACCGAGAGATCCGATCATATTTGTCAAAATTCAGAAAAGGCCTTATTCGAAATAATTACCCCGTTTTTTCCGCTTTTTGGTCTATAATTTTTTTTCTTGAGCCTCCCCCGATTAAAAATTGTTATTTACATTATTTTCTAAGTATAAAAAGTTATCAATAAAATTTCCAGCCCATTTGCAGGTGGAGCCGTAATTCTGAATAATTACTCTGATTTTAATCGTTGGCACATCTCGTTTGTTTGTTAGATGTATTGGTTTATTTGCCATGTCTTGTCATTTAACGTCGTTATGTCTAGTTTAATAACTCTAGTTTCCATGTCTTTATTGCCTGCTGCATTTGTCCGATTTTCTCAAAATATATGTCGGGGTTGTGTTGGAATTTTCGGATTTTGTAAGGTGAATCCGTTTCACCAGGCTCCGTGCGACTCTCGGCCCGTCGGCTGTTCTAGCTGATGAGTATCCTGTAATATTATATTGAAATGTTTCATATATCTGTCTTGTCGGCCGCTAATCATGAGTTTAAGCTTTCTGCCTATTGTCTTTTACCGTCGTTCGGTTTTTCATACACTCAATCGCGTTTTACTGTTGAGCGAAAAATGGTGTGTGCGAATTTAATGAATTGTTCTCGATATTTTTCCTCTTCGGAGGAAGAAGTAGTTAATGATAGTGACGTGCTTGTTATTTTTTCTAATATTGACGAGGATATGAACATGGTCAATGCTATCGACGATTTCGTATGAGTGTCTCCGCGGAAGCTCCTGATGGCTTCGTCCCTATCCTGCGGAGGCTGTGGCTAGATCTGCCGGATCGTGTGCGTGCTCGTAGGGCTCGCATTGCGCGAGTTTACCGGGGGTGTTTCCAGAGGACGAGGTCGACCGGTGTCTACAGGGGAGCTCCTCCGCGCCTTGGAGCGGATGAGGTATCCCGGTCGTTTGAACAAATAAGGTAAGTGTTTATCCTAATTTTCAATAAATTGTTTCAATTTGTTTGTGTGCATACGCACTGCTTTTCTTCCTTTCTTAATTGTATAATTCACATCTGAATTTTTTTCGGTTATTGTGTACAGTCCGGTCCATAGGGATTCGAGTTTCTTTGATCGTCCGCATCGGAGCGTCCTGTTGTATAATAATACTTTGTCTGACTTTAAATTTTATTTCTCTAGTACTTTTGTCGTACTGTTTTTTGGCTTTAATTTTTTCTTCTTTCATATGCTCTTTTGCGATCTGATTCGTTGCCTTTAGTCTTTCTTTCAATTCTTGCGCGTAATCATCATAGTTATATGTCGGTTTAGGCGGTCTCGTCAGTGATATAGGTAGGTCTGCTTGGTGCTCGTAGATTAATTCAAAGGGTGTGTATCCCGTAGCTGTGTGTGGCGTCGTGTTAAATGTGAACATCGCGAACGGTATCGATTCGTCCCAATCTGTCTGGTCTTCGTTTATATAATGTCTTAAATATTTAACTAATGTTCAATGCGATCGTTCTAACGCGCCATTACTTTCCGGATGATAGGAAGTTGTTTGTATTTTATTTATTTTTAATAGTTTGCATGTGTTTTTAAATATTTCGCTTAGAAAATTTGTGCCTTAATCCGTTAGAATTTTTTCCGGTATTCCATGTTCAAGTATAATTTTTGTAACGAATTCTTTACTCTGCGGTGTACATCTGTGCCAGCGTAAGTGCTGGTAATCTGTCCACTAGATCCACCACGTGGTGACAGTGGAAGATCGTATTATTAATTGGGAGCAGAAGAGGGGGCTGCTTAGGCGTAGTGGTTTAGGATGGACTACTCGAGGAGGCTTCCATTCTTACTGGTGACGAGTCAAGACTCATCGCTGAGCGGCTACGGGCGCCAATTTTCAATCGTTATGATTTGGACCGCTCTGGAGACGTGCTGGGGATTTCGTCTCTCCGTGGCAATCGGCACTGCATCCATGGAGCGAGATTCCAACATCGCTCTGGAGTCGTATGTACTGTGTTAAAGTGGCGTAAGGTGTGAGGTCTGAATAGCTCAGTGGTAAGAGCAGTTGCCCGGAAAGCGAAAGACTCGGGTTCGATTCCCGATTCAGCCACTCGTACCTCGCATATTTTTTCAGACCCGCGAATGTTGTTTTCTAACAATTATTTGTCGGGCTGAGGAAGTGTGTAAACGCCCTACACAGACACGACAGTGCCGCTGCCACGGAAGAGATGGATGCTTGGTTCGTGCCTCCTCCCGCCTTAAATCCCCCCCTCGCTTCACTCTGCGGTGTACATCTGTGCCAGCGTAAGTGCTGGTAATCTGTCCACTAGATCCACCACGTGGTGACGGTGGAAGATCGTATTATTAATTGGGAGCAGAAGAGGGGGCTGCTTAGGCGTAGTGGTTTAGGATGGACTACTCGAGGAGGCTTCCATTCATACTGGTGACGAGTCAAGACTCATCGCTGAGCGGCTAAGGGGGCCAATTTTCAATCGTTTAATATGATTGGACCGCTCTGGAGACGTGCTGGGGATGTCGTCTCTCCGTGGCAATCGGCACTGCATCCATGGAGCGAGATTCCAGCATCGCTCTGGAATCGTATGTACTGTGTTAAAGTGGCGTAAGGTGTGAGGTCTGAATAGTTCAGTGGTAAGAGCAGTTGCCCGGAAAGCGAAAGACTCGGGTTCGATTCCCGATTCAGCCACTTGTACCTCGCATATTTTTTCAGACCCGCAAATGTTGTTTTCTAACAATTATTTGTCGGGCTGAGGAAGTGTGTAAACGCCCTACACAGATACGACAGTGCCGCTGCCACGGAAGAGATGGATGCCTGGTTCGTGCCTCCTCCCGCCTTAAATCCCCCCCTCGCTTCACAGAGTGACCGTGTTCGGTTTTTGATTTGGAATCGGTATTGCTTTACTGAATCTCGTTAAATTGTCTTGGAACGTTAATAGATATTTATTTCCGTTTGTTGTGACTGTTAGCGGTCCTACAATATCTAACGCGTATTTTTCGAAAGGTTTAGTAGGCGTATCCGTGATTATTAACGGTGCTTTATTTTTTTCGATCATTTATTTTTCTGACATAATTCGCATTTTGCAATGTATTTTTCCATGTCTTTCGTTGTTCCTGGCCAATTATAATTTAGGCAGATTCCTTTTATTGTTCGTTCAACTCCTTGATGTCCTCCTATGCATCATAAAATTCATATAATATTTGTTTCTTTTCTTCCTCCATGTATATTTTTTCTTCGTCGGAGTTTGTTTCTTCTTCTATTGCGAGGATTTCTCGTTCTTCCTCTTCTGTTTCGTGCGCTTCTCTGGTTACATTGCGGCTCAGTGCATCGGCGTTCGCGTTCGCTCGTCCAGCTTTATAGATGATTTCATAATCATATTCTTCGAGCTTTAATCTCCATCGGATCATCTCGATCCGGGATCGTTTACATTAAATAACCATGTTAATGGTTTATGATCGGTTACGATTTTCAATTTTGTACTATATACGTATGGCCTAAAATGTTTTACAGCCCATACAATTGCTAATAATTCTTTCTCAATTATATTGTAATACCACCCGCGATAAAACTCTGCTGGCGTAAGCAATTGGCCGGTCGTTATTTACTTTTCCTTGTGACAATACTGCTGCGATTGCATAGTCGAAAACATCGGTGGTCACTATGAATTCTTGAGTAAAATCTGGATATTTTAGCACTGGCGCCGTCATTAATTTTTCTTTTAATATTTCAAAAGCATTTTGCTGTTCCATTGTCCACTCGAATTTTTCTGTTTTCTTCTTAATTTAGTCAGTGGCTTGGTTATTCTTGAGAAGTCTTCTATGAACTTCTCCATACAGCACCGAAAGATTGCAAAAACGTTGCATATACCTTACATTGAAATATTGTAATATTGCATGGAAGTTGCAAAATGTTTCTGCAATGTTACTGCAAGCCTGCGGCAACGTTGAAATGTCCGCTTTTAGAAATATTAAGATGTAAGACTACAGTAATATTACGGTGCAATGTATTTGTAATATTGAAATGTGTTGCTACAAATATGCAAAACGCTTCAAATTTAATAGATAAACTTTGAGAATATATAAAGACATCCAAGAGAGATAAGAAAATAAAAATTAAAATAATTTCTTTCACCGATCCTCACTAAATTCAACATCAAACATCCTTTAATAATACTCTATTCATGTAAAAAAATTTAATCGGATATTTCAAATTTTCTGAAAGTTACAGCGTGTAAAGACATTCTTCAAAAAATCCAAAATTTTATAAAAAATGAACCCTTTCACCGGTACTCACCAAATTCAGTACCAATCATCCTTTAATAATATTCTAATCATGTAAAAAAATTTAATCCGATATCTCAAATTTTCTGAAAGTTACAGCGTGTACAGACATTCCTCAAAAAATTCAAAATTTTATAAAAAATAAACCCTTTCATCGATACTCACCAAATTCAGTAGTAACTATCCTTTAATAATATTTTATCCATCTAAAAAAATTTAACCTGATATCTCAAAATTTGTGAAAGTTACAATGTATACAGACATTTCTCAAAAAATTAAAAATTTTATAAAAAATGAACCTTTTCATCGATTCTCACCAAATTCAATACCAACCATCTTTGAATGATACTCTATCCACGTAAAAAAAAAAATTAATCCGGTATCTCAAAAATTGCGGAAGTTAGAGGTTGTACAAAATATCGCGTACATACATACATACACACACACACACACACGCACACACACACATGCACACACACATACATACAGACATTTTTTAGGAATATGATTTTTCGACGTTTTGGAACATTCTAAACACATTGGCATAGAAAACTCGAAAAAAAATTTTGTCACGAAAACAAAGCTTCCTCTATGAGGAAGCAAAAAGATTGTGAATTTACGCAATTACAACAAGTTTCTTCTCGTCTCTCTTGTATGTCTTTATATATTCTCAAAGTATATCTATTAAAATCTAAAGTATCCTGCATATTAAAAAATTATTATCAAATTTTTGATTTTATATGAAAATGGAAATTATTAAACAATTTTCTGTTATCTAATTAACATCGCTATTTTATAAATAATTTACAAGTTTAAGAAATTGATAATGATTATATAATTTAATTTATAAAAGTTAAAATTTTATTTATGTAGATATTAGACTCTATTTTACATCTTAAGTAGACAATAAACGGATAATTTTAACTTTTTCGGACATTTATTTGTCCGATTTCTGAACCATCAGTTCAATATCTGAATTTCCTGTGTTGGGATCATATCAGACAAATTAAACTGATAAAAATAGTTATTATACCTTTAATCTTACTAGCCGCTCTTTGCAAGCTTTATATAATCATCGTGACTAAAACTTAAATGCGGGATAGATAACGCAATGCGCGCCGCATAGCGGTAAACGAATGAACTAGCGATTACCGAAAACTGTTTTTTGTAATGTTTGTGGAATGTTACAGTAATATTTTCATGAAATATTACAATTACATGTTCCAATAATGTTGTAACGGGTGTACTTTTTATGAGCTCGCGGATTCGCTCAGTCGTGATCAGGGCTCGTAGAAAGTATTTGAGACACACGATGTAAATAAATTTATAAAGAACTATTAATTTATTAGGCCTCTATCGGTGCGGAATAATAATACAGAATGGCCCTGCGGAGCGGGTGTGCGGCGGATAATAATGCGTTATTGACGGGGCGCGGTTGTTATGAATTGCGCGATCTTTACAATGAGATTCGCTGTAATATACGCGGTGCGAATATAAACACGTCAGGTAGGCGGCGCGGGGTGCGTGGTCGGTTTGTTGTGACGGCGCGCGTGGTTCACAAAAACGTGTGACTCGGTTTAAATCGCCGAGACGATTTCTTATACGTATGCGGTACTATTGATATCGCGTATTCCCAGATGTTATGGGATGCGTGCGATATCGAGAAATCTCGAACGGGCAGCGAACTCGCTGTACCTTGTTTCGCACGCGGAGTACGGATTGACCAACGGTGTTGAGAAAACTCAACGGGGTGGCGAACTCGCCAGCCCACGGCTCGTCTGGTCGGATCGGTCGGAAGCTTCCATTCATACTGGTGATGAGTCAAGACTCATCGCTGAGCGGCTACGGGGGCCAATTTTCAATCGTTTGATATGATTGGACCGCTCTGGAGACGTGCTGGGGATGTCGTCTCTCCGTGGCGATCGGCATTGCATCCATTGAGCGAGATTCCAACATCGCTCTGGAGTCGTGTGTACTGTGTTAGAGTGGCGTAAGGTGCGAGGTCTGAATAGCTCAGTGGTAAGAGCAGTTGCCCGGAAAGCGAAAGACTCGGGTTCGATTCCCGATTTAGCCACTTGTACCTCGCATATTTTTTCAGACCCGCAAATGTTGTTTTCTAAGAATTATTTGTCGGGCTGAGGAAGTGTGTAAACGCCCTACACAGATACGACAGTGCCGCTGCCACGGAAGAGATGGATGCTTGGTTCGTGCCTCCTCCCGCCTTAAATCCCCCCCTCGCTTCACTCTGCGGTGTACATCTGCGCCAGCGTAAATGCTGGTAATCTGTCCACTAGATCCACCACGTGGTGACGGTGGAAGATCGTATTATTAATTGGGAGCAGAAGAGGGGGCTGCTTAGGCGTAGTGGTTTAGGATGGACTACTCGAGGAGGCTTCCATTCATACTGGTGATGAGTCAAGACTCATCGCTGAGCGGCTACGGGGGCCAATTTTCAATCGTTTGATATGATTGGACCGCTCTGGAGACGTGCTGGGGATGTCGTCTCTCCGTGGCGATCGGCATTGCATCCATTGAGCGAGATTCCAACATCGCTCTGGAGTCGTGTGTACTGTGTTAGAGTGGCGTAAGGTGCGAGGTCTGAATAGCTCAGTGGTAAGAGCAGTTGCCCGGAAAGCGAAAGACTCGGGTTCGATTCCCGATTCAGCCACTTGTACCTCGCATATTTTTTCAGACCCGCAAATGTTGTTTTCTAACAATTATTTGTCGGGCTGAGGAAGTGTGTAAACGCCCTACATAGATACGACAGTGCCGCTGCCACGGAAGAGATGGATGCTTGGTTCGTGCCTCCTCCCGCCTTAAATCCCCCCCTCGCTTCACTCGTTTCTCGAGAACTCTCGAGAGAAGCGATCTCGGATTGCTAAGGATCGTAAAGCGGTTCGGACGCCGAGAATGCTCGGCGGAGGCTGCGAACTCGTCAACCTCACGTTCCGTCGTGTTTGCGATTTATTAGGATCGGATCAGGAAAGTCTCGAGCGTACAGCTCGAGCGGATTCGGTTTCTGGTACGATTCTGGTAAATCTGGTGGTGGATCTAAAAAGGCTGCCGTTATATACCCGAGCGATTAACGGTACCCGCGTCGTTCGCCCCCGGATGGGGATAATGACGTATTGTTTTTCGGCAGGTAATTCGGTAATACGTCACCTCCCCTGGGCGAAACGGCGCGGCGTTTCGGCGGGTGTCGCTCGGGCGTTCACGGCAGCGCTCGGCGGTATTCGGCTTTCCGAATCTCGGCGGCCGTATAACGGCCGTACGGTTGTTTATCGCAACGGTGTCTTTAATGTTTAAAAATGGGCGCTCGGCGCCTCTGCCCCTGCCCGGCCGATGTTCGCCGGGCGGCAGACTTCCGGCGGTCTACTGCCGGGTAACAATGCGTCACAATGGGGGGTGCATTGTTACAATGTCTCAACAATATTACATTGCAACTTGCAAGATTGTAGCATTACTGCAATGTAATTGCAATGTTCTGTGCTTATGGGTCCTGTAGTATCCGGCTAGTGCTATGAAAGATTGTATATCCTTGACCTTCTTCGGCTTCGGAAATTCCTTTATTGCCATTAATTTTGACGGATCCGGAGATATTCGATTCTCCAAAATAATGTGACCTAAATAAATCACTTCTTTGCGTAAAAATTCGCATTTATCTGGCTGCAATTTTAGATTATTTTCTCGGAATCTCTGTAGTACTTCCTTGAGTCGCTTGTTGTGGTCCTCTAGGCTTGATCCATATATAACGATGTCATCCAGATAAACTAGACATTTAAGTCCTTGTATTCCTGTCAAAACTGAATTCATCAATTGCTGGAATATTGCTGGCGCATTCTTCAGTCCAAACGGCATCCTATTAAATTCGTAATGTCCGTAGGGCGTTGAAAATGCTGTTTTATTCTTCTTATCTTCTTATCTGTTTTATTATTCTTATTATCTCGTTCAGTCATTAGTATCTGGTGATATCCTGATGCCAAATCTAAAGTAGTAAAATATTTGGCGTTTCCTAACTGGTCCAATATATCGGTGATGTTGGGCAGTGGAAATGAGTCGCCTATCGTTAGATCATTTAGCTTCCGGAAGTCGACTACTATTCGGAGCTTAGGTTTTCCAGATGCATCGGCCTTTTTCGATACCACCAATAGAAGTACGTTTCATTGACTTGCGCTTGTTCGGATTATGCCGTTTTTTAACATCTCTTGTACTTGTTTATTTACTTCCGTCCGTGCTTTTCGGAAGGCAATACGGTCTCATGTTTACCGGTGAGGTGTCGGCGCGTGTATTTATCTCGTGCTCTACTGTCGCGGTGCATGTCAGTGGTTCTCCGTCCAATTGGAACATATCGTAATATTCTTCGCATATCCGTAAAAGTGCTTGTTTTTCTTCTGCATTTAGATGCTGTGTACGTAGTAGTTGTCAAATTTGCGAGTATCGTGAGATGATAGGTTTAGAGTTTTTCCTCGTTTGTATTGTGTATTTCGGATTTGCTGTCGCATTCTATATCTTCAAGAGTGAAATACGGCGTCTGTATTTCGACTTCTGTATCGATCGTATTCATGACACTAACGGGACATGCGTGATCTTTTGATTCTACTAGGCAATTTCCGATATAGATTCCTGGAACTGTTTCTTCTGCTCGTACTATTCTTATCCGATTTTGATTGGTTGCTGCTTTCACAACAATTTCACTGCGCGGTTTTAGAGTAATTTTTTTAAACGAATGGAACTGTAGCATTTTTAATTGGTTTTGCTTGTAATCGCAGGATATCGATTGTTGTCAAAGGAAATCGATTCCTAGAATCCTTTCGTATTCGATCGGAATGTCGTCCCTTACTACGTAGAATGCATGTTTTATCTTGTGTCTATCTACTTTAATTGTGGCGTACATCTTTCCGATTGTGTGTACTTTATGTCCGGTTATGCCTGGTGAGCGCGATTTTATCTTCATGTATGAGTGTGTCCTTTAATTGTTTTAATTTTATTAACGAGATGGTCTATCCTGAATCATACAACATCCGTACTTTTTTATCTTTTGCTTGCCGCATGGGTAATGTTATTAATAGACATCGGATTTTTTATGCAGAAATTTATTGTTGGAAAAAAACAATTACTAACTAAGATTTAGGTTATTTATAATATCCAACATATTTATACTGCAACATATACCAATATGCAGTTTCTATGCAAAATATATGTAAACTAATATGCAAGATATATGTCAAAATATGTTCTTGTAAAAAATTGCCTATTATATTATTAATGTTTACTTATGTTACTATGGGAATGTTATTCATCTCTGAAACTGAGTAAATACATTTTTAAGTGTTTCTTTATTATTATAGTCTTATGTTGACACGATTAATATAATTAACATAATTACTTTGAACATTTATATATTTATCAAAAAATTTAGATGTGAAAAATATTATAAAACATACAAAATAGATTATAATTCTTAAAATAAAATGCTATTTAAGAGTTATAATTTAAATCACAATAAATAACTAATTTTCTCAAGACTGGAGACTGTAAATTTGTGACGCTTGTCTGAGAAAATCATCTTGTATGCAGAAAATGAACGTTCCACGTCGCAAGATGTAATAGGGGCGTATATGAATTTACTTGAAAATGATTTATATATATAGTATATATTCAAACTCACTTTAAATATTTACCAGAAATTATGAAAAAGTTAGAGACGAGAAGTATGCCTTTAACTGAGTCCATAGATTTAATAACTAATACTATGCAAAATATGAAAAAAGTTACCAGATGAATATGGAAAATAAGTTATCTTTAAATTTGATTCTATTTTGATTCTCTTAAATCTATGGACTCAGTTAAAGGCATACTTCTCGTCTCTAACTTTTTCATAATTTCTGGTAAATATTTAAAGTGAGTTTGAATATATACTATATATATAAATCATTTTCAAGTCGTTTATTTTTTAATATTTCCTGAGCTGTTTTTATTGATATTGCATCATTTGCATCAAATAATTGAATCACCTGTTTTTTGAAATAAAAATAACCAATGTATAAACAAAATATTATACATATTAATAAATTTTACTATAATTTTTAATAATAGAAGAAAAAATAAAATAAAATATTTCAACAGCAAATGTGTCAAATATCAAATAATAAGGGGGAACACTAACTGTCGTAACCCGACCAATTTCCCAATATTAAAAGATAAAAGAGTAAAGTAGAACAGAAAAGATTAAGAAAGAGCTAAGTAAAGCAAAGCATTAGAATCAGGGAAAGAGCCCAAGGAAAAGTAATTAAGAAAGAATAAAACATTATTAATAAAATAAAACAAGGAACGTGACTAAGGAAAAGAGAGTCATGGCCAAGTTCTCGGAAGCTGAGTAAGCAGCTGACGAGACAGACTGACAAGCGGAGCACGAGACGTGCTCCGGTCAGGGTCACCACACTCTCCCCAACCTAACTAACTAATATATGTATATTGAACGCGAGATGCATCGAGGGGGACTTGCCCAAAAATCGTCCGATAACGCGCTACTGTACGTATCGCGCCCGACCATTATAATCGCGAACAAGTGAACAGTGTAATAAATCTTGTAAAATATACTACTTTATACCTAACGTCCGGGAGTGTTTTATTTCGAGCGTGGACCCTAATCCTTTGGGCGTACAAATCCCAAAAGATCTCTTCCTTAGCGGCTAGAGGCACAACATTAATTGGTGGCAGCGATGGGATACGCCAGCTCTAACAGGATCGACACCGGCAAAGATCCACAACCACGAGGAAGAAATATTCCGTGGAATCGACAGAACGAGAGACAGCAAGGGAAACTCCGTCAAACGGTTAACAACTACAACCGAGGGAAAAGGAAGTCCATCAGGAACTTCGAGTCACCCGATATATCGAGGCGACAACGATAAGCGCAACCTGAAAATACGCACAGACCTATCTCAACAGCACACGACGATCGACGCCCAACGGCCGACACCGAACGAGAGACAATGCTGCTCATCGTATTATTGTAAGTCAAACAATAAAAAATCTGTAAACGCGTGAATGTCGGAAAACCGAAACGCGCCACAAAAAAGCGTAGCGAATAAATCGTGACAATTTAGCGAACCAGCGAATAGAGCCATTAGAAATAGCGCGGTAAGACAGACTACCTACAAGAGTAGCAGTAGAAGCACTCCGGCATATACGCGATAACGTACGAAGAAATCTAAGCGCATTAAATTCAAGCGAGAATTTGTCCGAACCAGAACTCGGAGCGAACGTTGTAATCGAACGCGAATTTTCATTCGGTGAATTAGATAACAACTTAATAGCGAATAACATAAAATTAGATTTTCAGGTCGAATCATCAATAAGCGCTTCTAGCAGACTAACACACCGCCGCGAATTCTCAGCAACGTCATACGATTCGAGTATCTGTGACCCCGACGAAATCTATCGCACAAACATGTATAATCCAAGCACTTCCGCATCGCAACCCATCACATTGGAAGATGTTGATCAGGAAACTCAGCGATTACAAGAAGAAGCAAATAGAAACGCGACACAATCAAACGCGCAAGCTCAATACAACCCGCGAAGAGAAACAAACGGAACAACCGACGACCTTAGGAAAATATTGCGGGAAATGAGAGAGGAAATGAGACGGGAAATTAGAAATATGCATGCCGAGATATACGATTTAAGAATTAGAGGGCCGCAACCCCGGCAAAACAATGAGCATAGAACTCCGCCGGGAGAAAGGACCGAGACCGCGTACGAGTCCACACCCGACGATGTACGACATCGAAGAGGACGCGGATTTTTATCATTAAAAGAGGCTCGCGGAATGATTCCGGAATTCGACGGATCACCAAATAAACTGCAAGAATGTTTGAGCGCGACTACATATGCAGTAGAACACATCGACCCGTTAGATGAAGTAACGCTATTAAGAGCTGTATCATGCATGAAATTAAAAGGCAGAGCGATGCTAGATTTTCAAACGTGTAAAATTCGAGATTTCGCACAGTTGAAACAAGAATTAGAGGTCTGTTACGCAAGTAAAAAGAATACGACCCATCTTCAAAGCGAATTTAACATGCTAAAACAAAAACTAGGAGAAAGCGCGCGAACTTACGGACTTAGAGCCGACAAACTAGCTATGGAGCTATACGAATCAATGATGGAAGGACGCAATCATACGGTGGATAATAAACACGACCGATAACATAATCGAAATGTTAATGTCGCAAGTAATTATAGAGGAAATCAAACAGAGTGAAACAGAATCAACGTAATACGAACGCCAAATAAAGAGGAAGTTGTCCCGCGTAGTAAAAAAGTACTACGATTATTACGTACACAACACTTAAATAAAGAAGAAAAGAAAATGATAATGGAAATTTGCAAACATTTTAGCGACGTGATACATCTGGAAGAAGAACCACTGACGTGCACAGATACCGTCGCGCATAAGATTGCAACACAAGCAGATAGCTCACTGGTCAACGTACGACCTTACCGCCTGGCGAAGAAACATAAAGCAGAAGTACAGCGTCAAGTGCAAGAGATGCTAAAAAATAAAATTATCAGGCCCAGTATGAGCCAATGGAACGCACCCCTTCTGGTAGTTCCGAAAAAAAACCGATACTTCGTGTTTGAGAG
Organism: Formica aquilonia x Formica polyctena; assembly: GCA_907163055.1. Lineage (NCBI taxonomy): Eukaryota > Metazoa > Arthropoda > Insecta > Hymenoptera > Formicidae > Formica > Formica aquilonia x Formica polyctena. The sequence continues at coordinate 151,120 of CAJQTV010000154.1, read as the reverse complement.
CGAGGCGAAATAGAACAAGTGTGCGAGGATCTTTTGGTTCGCGGAAAATAAATCTCGCGAGTACAATTCACGTTCTTTAATTATAATCAAATAATTAACACAATCACAAATTATACAAAAGTTCCAGAAAAAAGCTCGGTCGGTTATAGGCGGTTTCACAAAGAGAATAGCGGTTGTCGTAAGCGGTTTCACAAAGAGAATAGCGGTTGTCGTAAGCGGTTATCAAAGCGGTTAAACGTAAGCGGTAACTCTGCGCGTTTTCAGCGAGTCTCGGGCGCTCCTCAAGAGCGGGCCCTTTTATAGCGGTTTTGATAATCTCTCGCTGCCAATAAGTTTGAATCTCCGAGTTCGGTTCGAAGATTCAACGCGGCGCCAAACTTCATTGGCCGCCCCTTGAAATATCGGCGCGAGATGAGACTCAGAGCGAGTGATAGGCCGGTGGCCCGTACGTCACGGGCTACGTCACGGCCTCGCGCGTGCCGGCAGCCGTTCGTCGCGCGGCTAACCGACAAAATTGCTTGCGAGTTGTTATTCGACTTGTTTGTGATATGGGCTTCGTTGAATCCGAAAAAACCTCGGAAGAGAATAATAATTTTATAAAAGTAATAACAAGTTAGCTTTTCTTTATATGTTTTTTGACTTTGAATGTAAGATGTGAAAATAATGCGAAGCCCATGTCGCAAAGATGAAATTAAATTATGTGTAATTTATTGCGATCTCAAACACTTCGGGAAAACCGAAAATGCGAGTAGTCGTGGATTTCAGGAAATTAAACAATTTAACAATAGGAGACTCGTTTCTCCTACCAAATATTACCGATATTTTGGACCAACTAGGAAACGTAAAATATTTCACGACACTAGATTTAGCATCAGGATACCATCAAATTCCGATGACAGAAAAGGATAAGAATAAAACCGTCTTTTCTACGCCATACAGACACTACGAATTTAACAGAATGCCATTTGGATTAAAAAACGCACCTGCGACGTTCCAACGATTAATGAACGCAATATTAACAGACTTACAAGGGATAAAATATATTTAGACGACATTATAATCTACGGAGCGAGTTTACAGGAACATAACAAGAGACTCGTCGAAATCTTACGAAGACTGCGAGAAAATAATCTTAAACTACAGCCTGACAAATGCAAATTTCTGCGAAAAGAAGTGACATATTTAGGTCACATAATTACGGAAAACGGAATATCGCCGGATCCATCTAAATTGGAAGCCGTAAGAAATTTTCCGACGCCTAGGAAAGTAAAAGATATCCAAACTTTCATAGGATTAGCCGGATACCATAGAAAATTTATTGAAAATTTCTCGAAAATTGCGAAACCGCTAACGAAGCTAACAAAAAAGGAAAATAAATTCGAGTGAACGCAGGAACAACAGTAAGCATTTTAAATGCTTAAAGAAAAATTAAAGACGGCACTTTTATTAAAATAGAGATTTTGAAAAAGAATTCATCGTAACGACCGATGCATCAAACTATGCAATCGGAACGATATTATCGCAAGGACAGATAGACCAAGATCAACCGATAGCATATGCCAGTCGAATATTATCAAAGGCCGAACAAAATTATAATACGACCGAAAAGGAACTATTAGCAATAGTATGAGCCTTTAAACATTTTCGACCGTACTTATATGGGACAAAATTTACGATAGTTACAGATCATAAGTCGCTCGTATGGTTATTTAATGTAACCGACCCTGGATCTCGATTAATTAGATGGAGATTGAAATTAGAAGAATACGACTATGAGATCATACACAAGGCCGGGACAGCGAACAGAAACACTGACGCGCTAAGTCGACACATGGCGGATATCAACAAAGTCGAGGAGGGTGAGAGCAACGACACGAAGATAACGCGAGAATACACGGAAGACGAGAAGCGACGTATTCTATATGAATATCACGATGCACCTGTGGGAGAACATCAAGGAAAAGAGCGCACGAATAATCGAATTCGCCTAATGCACAATTGGCGAGGATTGACAAAAAATGTCAAAGATTTGTAACGGTTCATCTTTCCCGTACGCCGCGGATCAAGGCTTGCCGGTGCCAGGATTCGGGAGAAGGGGGAAACTCCAACTTACTTTACCTCGGTATAAGCGGTTAAACAATTAGGTTTATTCAAGCGATTATCAAAGTCTAACACTGAGCTATATTATATGTACAATGCTACATGCGGGAACGGTGCATACAGAGTTTCGCGTGAGCGGTTGTTATTCACAATGCGACATGCAAGAGCGGTGCGTACAGAAATTCGCGTACAGAATTTCGCGTGTGGTTGGTGCGCGTGGAGCTCGGGAAGCGAGCGCGGCTCATGCGGACGTGTTCTGCGATCGCAATGTTCGCATGCAAGTAAACTATGGTTATTCTAAGCTGGACAGAATGGATCTTAAATACTACGGGTGTCGCGTGGCGACACTTCGTTCGTAATTCCAACGGCCTGACTATCTTATCCTTAGAAGGACGGGGCGTCGGCACTTTCTGCGGCCTACCCTTAGAAGGGCTAGCACGCTTGTGTAGTCTGAAGGCCGTGTGTACAGGTGGAGTTGGTGCGACACTGACGGAAATCGTAATTTGGCTCTACAATTATAATGCGCGGTCTTATATACAGTGCGGTCTTACGGTATAAACAGGTCGCGGTATATACAAGGCGATACTAGAATCTATTAGAGCGCGGAGATCAAAGCGGTCTTATGATATAAACAGGTCGCGATATACAGGGTGTCCCCATTTTAAATGGCAAAACTTCAAGAGCGTGTAGGGGACCGAAAAACTAAGACAAGAAGTCCTTTAGAGGTTTGCTCGTTTTTGATCCATTTTAGAGAAAATCATAAAAATTCAATCTCTCATTGTCAGTTGCTCTCTTGAGTTGATTGGCACCGAATAAACTTTCTGCTTCAAGATTCCTTACATATGTAAACACTTGATGTTATCCTTTACATTCTTTTGTTTGTTTACATTCTTGTTTTCTTCTATGAGTCCTTAATCAGTCTTTAGTCAGTTACTCAAATATCACTAGAACAATGTCTAGCTGCAATTAATGAGGTCAGTGTTAGATGTAATGCTTGCATTGCTGCAAGAGGGCAACATTTTGAACAATATCTGCATTAAATAGATGATAACATAAATAAAATGTAAATAAATAAGTAAAAAAACGAAAACTTGTTTTGTTTCTTTTTTTGTGATTTTCTCCAAAATGGAGCAAAAACGAGCAAACCTCTAAAGGACTTTCTTTCTTAGCTTTTCGGTCCCCTACACGCTTCTGAAGTTTTGCCATTTAAATTGGGGACCCTGTATACAAACGGTGCTAGAGTCCCTTAGGACGCGGAGACCAAAGCGGTCTTACGGTACAAACAGGTCGCGGTATATACAAAACGGTCTTACGGTATAACGCGGTACGGACTTATCAACTAGCAGGATGCGCCGTCCCAGCAACCGGGAAGCCCGGCCTAACTGCGGGAAGCCCGTAGCCTGGTATAACGCGGGGTATCAGGATGCGCCGTCCCAGCAACCGGGGAGCCCGGCCTAACTACGGGAAACCCGTAGCCTGGTATAACGCGGGGTATCAGGATGCGCCGTCCCGGCAACCGAGAAGCTCGGCCTAACTACGGGAAGCCCGTAGCCCGGTGTAACGCGAGGTATCAGGGTGCGCCGTCCCAGCAACCGGGAAGCCCGGCCTAACTACGGGAAGCCCGTAGCCTGGTATAACGCGAGAGTCGGTTCAGGATCCGGAGAGTTGTACGTGACAGGAATCGGGATCGGGAACTGGTAGCGATACGCTCGCCGGACCGCCTTATATACCGGCGGCCGGCCTCCCACTCACGCGATTCGACGTGTGATGGGGTGGTCCCTACGGTGGGGCTGCGATACGGGTGTGGGACAGTGTTGTGAGACGGGCCGGGTTTTCTCGCGCATGCGCGGCCATGATAACCATTAGCAACGACGTATCTGCAGTAATAACAAGGTTATGCTATGGGCGCGAAACTCTTGGCGGGCGGACGAAAACAGGTTAGCTACAAGTTTTTGGTAAGTTAATATTAATATTTATATTAAGATAATGGATCATAGTATTGGAAAAGGAGTTAGTAAGAAGCGTAGAATTAGAGATTTCCAACATTCTTGATTAGATGAAGATGTTTTTAAGGGATGGTTAACTCCTCATCCCGTAGAAAATAAAGCGCTTTGTATTGCATGCAATAAGACTATCAGATGCTGCAAAACAGATTTAGTTCAGCACTCACAGACGGTCAAACATATTAAAAATATAAATTCTTCTAATTATAAAGCCATCGATAATAATAATAATAATAATTTATCGCATAAAGAGAAAGTTAAACGCGCAGAAATTAAATTATCAGCTTTTTTTGCGGAGCATAACATAGCTTTTTATACCGCGGATCATCTAATTCCATTAATAAAAGATATTTGCATAGAACCCAAAGTTGTGCAAGATCTTTCACTTGCTCGAAATAAGTGTGCAAATATTGTTACACATGTACTTGCAAAACGTGAAATTGAAAAAATTGTTCAATGTTTACAAACATGTAAATTTTCTATTTTAATCGACGAAAGTACGGATATAACAGAAACTAAAGTAATGTGTATACTTGTAAAATATGTATCGCCTGTAAATAAAAAACTTACAACTCAATTATTAGAATTGTTACCTTTAGACGCTACTGATTGTTCCGCGAATAAAATTTTCAAAATATTTAAAAACTTTTTAGAAGAAAAAGAAATTCCGATTAAGAATATTGTTGGAATGGCAAGCGATAATGCATCCGTTATGATTGGATGTAATAATTCTTTTATGTCTCATTTGAAAGTAGAAGTACCAGAATTAGTAACGTTAAATTGCATTTGCCATTCATCCGCGCTTATAGCTAGTAAAGCTTGCGATAAATTACCTTCTTCTTGCGAAAATTTAATTAGAGAAGTTGCCATTTATATTTCGGGCAGTGCGAAGAGATGTGCAGTTTTGGGTGAGTTTCAGGATTTCTTTGATGTTGAAAGACGTAAAATATTGAAATTATCAGAAACGAGGTGGCTTTGTTTGCACAAATGTGTTATTAGATTTCTCGATAACTGGGAAGTTTTAAAAAATTATTTTATTTTAGCAACTGTAGAAGATAAAGTAAAATCTGCCGAACTTATTTTAGAATACTTATTAAATGATTCAATAAAAGCATATATCCGATTTTTAAATTATTCATTAAATTTTTTCAATAGTTTTAATGCTTTATTTCAATCGCGTAATATTTTAATACACAAATTATTTGAGAATAATCGCCAAATAATTAAACAAATAGCTCAAAATTTTATAAAGTTTGATATTTTAAAAGATATTTTTGATTTAGAATTTGATTTACATAATAAAAATAATATACAATATATAGAAAATGTATATGTAGGACCGGAATGTGAGAGCTTCTTGGAAACGTTATCTTTAGAATGTGCACAACAAATTAGATTGACATGTTTGGATTTTTATATTACTGCAGTTCGAGAAATGTTTAAACGTTTGCTTTAGAGATACACTTTTCCAACAATTAACTTTTTTAGATCCAAAAGTTGCTTTGTATGATGAAGGTAGATTAAAAATTAAATTTAACTTTTATCGCGAACCGGGTAAAACATATCGATATAACAAAATTAGCTTTCGAATGGCGAATTTTACCATCAAGCTTCAATGAACAACAAAAAAAAAGAATTAGCGTCTTTAGAAATAGATGAAATGTGGAAAAGTATAGCAGAATGTACAAATTTCGATGAGGAAAAGATGTTTCTAAATTTAGAGTCATTAGTTGAAGTAGTTCTTTCTTTTCCTCACTCAAATGCCGAGGCCGAACGAATATTTTCTATTGTAACAGATATAAAAAATAAAAAAAGAAACCGATTAGCTAACGATACAGTCTCTTCAATTTGTATAGTTCGGTCCAGTTTTCAAGCTCAAAATATTAATTGTACTAATTTCGAAATTGATTCAAGACATCTAGAACTGCATAATGCATTAAATTTATATGGAGAAAAATGCAAATCTGATAGTCTTTAATATATTTTTGCTTATTTATTTTGCTTTTTTTATTTACTTTTGCATAATAATTTTTAAATACAGAATTTCAGACATGTAGAGCCAATATTTTTTAATGCATGGAATATATAAATATATATTATTATTATTATTAATAATTGTTTTATTTTCCAGAGTTTATTTTTCATTACATTTATTATATAAGATTTAAAGATAGATATATGCAATATTTTTATTTTTAAATTTTTAAATTTTATTATTTATTTAATTTAATATTTATTATTAATAAGTTAAGAATTATTATTGTGATAATTATAAATTATTTAAATAATTAAATAAGGTATTAGTATTATTATTTTATTAATTTCATCACATTGTTATTTTTTAAATTATTAAAGGTATTTTTTATTTTTTTGTAACATGTGCAATTAATGTGTGCAACTATTTTAATGTAACATGTTATTCATTTTAAAAAATTTTAATATATTAATAATTAATTAATAAGAATTATAGAGGACTTTCGGTTGGATGTGAGAGAGGTGTGTATGAGCGGGATAGGCAGTGAGAGTAAAGTAAAAAATTTTTAGAGGTAAAAGGTGAGAAATAGAAGAGAAAGTAAGTGGAAAGCAAGAGAAAGTGGTGGAAAAGACGGAGAAAAGAAGGCAAAGAGGAAAGGAAGAGAGAACAGAAGATAAAGGGAGATAGGATTGTGACGGAGAAGAAAGGTTAGAAAGCATCGCGATACGGGTGAAAAAGAATAGAGGAGATAGCTCAGAAAAAGGACTACAGATGGCGCCAATGACTGGGAAGCAGACAGCAAGCAGGAGTAAGAATAAGGGAGAAGAAAAGTCACTAGACAAATACATTACAGGAGGGGAAGAAATATGGAGGGGAGGATTAGAAAAAATAATAATGGAAATAGAGGTTTTGAGAAAAGAAATGAGAGAGGAAATGGAAGGAATGAAGGAACAAATGATAGAAGAAAGGAAAGCAAGAGAGGAAGAGAGAAAAAGAGAGAAAGAAGAATGGAGACAAGAGAAGAATATATTAGAGAAGAGAATAGTAGCGTTGGAATGGATTAACGAGAAAAAGGAGAGAAAAGATAAAAAGAACAACATTGTAATAAAAGGAGTGAACTGGGAAAGGGAGAAATTAGAGCATGAGGTGGAAAAATATATAAAGGACAGTTTAAAGGTGAATATAGTGGTAAAAAAAGCAAACAAAATACAACTGAATGGAAATAGAAATTTGGTAATAGCAGAGATAGACAGATGGGAGCAAAAAAGAGAGATCATGAGTAAAAAGAAAGAGCTGAGGAGGGGTATAATAATAGAAGAGGATTTAACAAGAAAAGAAAGGGAGATACAACAAAAATTAAGAGAAATGGCAAGAGAAGGAAAAGAAAAAGGCGACAATAATATAAAAGTTGGATACAAAAAATTTTACTTGAAGGATAAATGGTACAGATGGAACGAGAAAGAAGTGAAACTGGAGGAAGAAAGAAGAGGAAGAAGAGAATGAGAACACCATAAAAAAATGGAGAGGAGATGGAGAACGGTGAAAAAGGTTTAAAAATCTGTTTCTGGAATATTGCAGGAATAACAAACAAATGCGAAGAAACATGGAAATATTTGGAAGAATTTGACGTCATAGGCTTAACAGAAACGTGGGTAGAGGAAGGAACATGGAAGAAGATCAGTAATAGATTATCTAATAAATATGAATGGAAGTGCATACCGGCAACAAGAGAAAATATAAAAGGAAGGGCGAGAGGAGGAATTATAACAGCAATAAGTAAAGATCTAAAAGGAGTAAAAGTAAGGGAAATAAATAAAGGAGCAATGGAGACAAATTTGATATATAACAAGAATAGGTGGAGAGTGATTACGTTATACAGCCAAAACATTGAAGAAACATTAGAGAAGTTAATGGAAGAAATAAAAGAGCAAAAAGAAGAATACTTGATGATAGGAGGAGGTTTTAACGCAAGAACGGGAGAAGAAGGTGGACCGATAGGAACAGGAGAGAAGAAAGAAGAGGAGTTAAGAAGATCAAAAGATAAAGTAGTAAATAAAGAAGGACGAATAATGATAAACAAAATAAAAGAAAGAAGATGGATGATCTTGAATGGAAGCTATGAGAAGGAAGGGGAATGGACATATATTGGAGAAATGGGATCATCGGTCATAGATTACGTTGTAACGAACGAAAAAGCAATAGAAGAAGTTAAGAAGATAGAAGAAGGAAATAGAACAGAGTCGGATCATATACCAGTGGAACTAGAAGGTATAGAAAGAAGAAACAGGAAAAGGAGCGACAGAATAAAGGTTGAAAAAAGTGTATGGACAGAAGAAGGAATCGAGTACTACCACGAAAGATTTGAAGGATGGTCATGCACACAGACAGAAAATGGGGAGATATGGAGAGAGATAGAGAATAAAGTAAATAATTCGATATTAAAGATCAAGAAAAAGATTATACCGTGGAAACTAGGAAGGAGAGAATGGCATAGCAAAGAATGGAAAAAGAAAAAAGAGAGCTAAGAAAAGAACTTAGAGGGATGAAAAAAGGAAAAATCAACCGGGAAGAATATATTTGAAAAAGAAAGGAGTATAAAATATGGTGTGACAATGAAAAAAATAAACATAAAAAAGAAGAAGAAAAGATAAAACTAATAAGAACAGAAGAAGAGACATGGAAATATATCAACAAATATAGAAAGAAGAGAGAGAGAATAGATGAGAATATAGATTTGGAAAGTTGGAATTTGCATTTTATGGAGTTATTAGGAGGAACAAAGGAAAGAAGGATAATGGAAGAGGACAGGAGAGAAGAGGAAGGCATAGGGAAGAACGGACAAGAATTAGAAGAAATAACGAAGGAAGAGCTAATGAAACAACTGAAGAGATTAAAGAGAGGAAAAGCACCAGGAGAAAATGGAATAAAAAGTGAAGCTTGGAGATTAATGCCGAAAGAGATAGGAGAAGTTTTCTTCAAACTATTAAACAAAATATGGAAGGAAGGAAGAATTCCAGAAGAATGGAATAAAGGGTTGATCAGTCCAATTTACAAGAAAGGAGAAAAAAGAGACGTAAGGAACTACAGAGGAGTGACATTGATGGATACAGCATATAAAATTTACACGAACATTTTGAATGAGAAATTGAAACAGGAAGTGGAAACAAAATTGGAGGAAGCACAATTTAGATTTAGAGCAGGAAGGGGAACAATTGACGCAATATATCTGCTAAATTACATAATTAATAAAGAAATCTCGAAGAAAAGAGGAAAAATCTTTGCAATGTTTATAGACCTCAAGGCTGCATTTGATAAGGTGGACAGAAGGAAAATGGGAGAAATGATGAAGAAAGCAGGCATAGGAGAACAGCTAAGAAGAAGAATTATGGAAACATTCAAAGAAACAAAGAATAAGGTAAAAGTGGGAAACAGAAGAACAGAGGAGTTTTGGACAGAAAGCGGAGTGAGACAGGGATGCCCTATGAGTCCCACGCTGTTCAATATGTATATCATGGATTTAGAGGCAGAGATGAGGAAGGAACAGACTGGAGGAATCGTGGTGGGAAAGGAAAAGCTGTGGTCAATTACATATGCGGATGATATAGTTATATTGGCAAAAAGTGAGCAAGAGCTAAAAGGAATGATGAGAAGACTAAAGAAATATATAGAAAGGAAAGGATTGATTTTGAGTTGTAACGGTTCACCTTTCCCGTACGCCGCGGATCAAAGCTCGCCGGTGCCAGGATTCGGGAGAAGGGGGAAACTCCAACTTACTTTACCTCGGTATAAGCGGTTTAAACAAATCTGTTTATTCAAGCGGTTATTATAAAAGATATTTAACACTGAAAGCTATGCGCGAAGCAACATGCGGGAACGGTGCGTACAGTTTCGCGCGTGGTTGGTGCGCGTGGAGCTCGGGAAGCGAGCATGGCTCAAGCGGCCGTGTTCTGCAATCGCTGAGTTCGCATGCAAATAACCTATGATTATTCTTTGTGGTACAGTACAGATCTTAAACACTACGGGGTGTCGCGTGGCCTTCAACGTAATTCCAACTGCCTGACTGCCTTATCCTTAAAAGGACGGGGCGTCGGCGTTCTCGGCGTTCTATCCTTAAAAGGACTGACGCTCCTTAGTAGTCTGAAGGCCGTGTGTGAGGGTGGAATCGGCGCGACACTGGCGGGAATCCTAATGTCTAATTAACTCTACAGTCAGAATGCGCGGTATATACAGTGCGGTCTTATAATACGAACAGGTCGCGGTATTTACAATGCGGTCTTACAATATGAACAGGTCGCGGTATATACAACGGTGCTAGAGTCTATCAGGACGCGGAGACCGGAGCGGTCTTACTGGTTACGGTATATGTACAACGGTCTTACAATAGAGCAGGTCGCGGTATATGTACAAAGCGGTATTACAGTTTAACAGGTCGCGGTATTTATACGGAAAGATACACGGAGACCAAAGTGGTCTTACGGTGGAAACGGTCGCGGTATATACGAACGGCCGTCCAGGTTGAACGGTGCGCGGGGCGCGGTACGGTCTTATGAACTAAGAGTGCGCCGTCCCAGCAACCGGGAAGCCCGGCATAACCACGGGTAGCCCGTGACCTGGTTTAACGCGATAGATCGAGAATGCGCCGTCCCAGCAACCGGGAAGCCCGGCATAACCACGGGTAGCCCGTGACCTGGTGTAACGCTAGGTATCAGGGTGCGCCGTCCCAGCAACCGGAAAGCCCGGCATAACCACGGGTAGCCCGTGACCTGGTGTAACGCGGTATAGGTTTTGGATCAGGAGTTGTACTAGGTAGGACTCGGGATCGGGAGCTGGTAACGCTACGCTCGCCGGAGCGCCTTATATACCGGTGGCCGGCCTCCCACTCGCGCGATTCCACGTGTGGTGGGGTGGTCCCTACGGTGGGGCCGCGACACGGGTGTGGGAGCTTAGGGACGCCATAAGCGCCGAGCCTCGAAAAGCGCGCGGTCGATCGGCCCGCTAGGCCGTTAGTAACGGTATCGTTACAGAGTACACAAAAATCAAAAGTGATGATTTTCGAAAAAGGAAGAGGAAGGGCAGGAAAAAGAGAGTGGAAATGGGATGAAGAGAATATAGAAGAGGTGAAGGAAATGAGATACCTGGGATATATATTGCAAAAGAACGGAGGAACAGAGAAACACGTATTGGAAAGAATGAGAAGAGCGACAATTGCAATGAAACTAACCTGGAGTATTGGAGAGAGATTATTCAAAGAAGATTATGAGAGAAGAATAAAGATGTTTGACGCATTGGTTGGAAATGTGGCACTGTATGGAGCGGAGATTTGGGGGTGGAAGAAAGAAGAAAGACTGGATAGAATAAAGAGGAAATACGTGAAATGGATTCTAGGACTAAATATAAGAACTCCGAATTATATTTTAACGGAAGAAACTAAGATGAAAGAATTGAGTATGGAGGCAAGGAAAAGAGCCATCAAGTACGAAAAAACTGCACGTCAATCGGAAAAAGATTAGTAACGGAATGTATGAAGGAGCTGGAAAGGAGCGGAAGAAGCAGCGAAGAGAGTAAATGGGAAAAAGGAGAAGAGAAGTGATGGGAAAGGCGGAAATAAATAAAGAAGAGCTGAGAGAGAAGAGAGAGAACGTGGAAGCAAAGGAGATAGTACAGGAAATAATGGAAAGAATAGGAAAGAAAGAAAAGGAAGAAAGAAGAAGAAAAATAGAGGAGTCTAAATACAATGAAATATATAAAAACATAATGACGGAAGAATTATTAGCATATTTGAGAGGAAGAAGAGGAAAGAAGGATAGGAATCTGATAGCAAGATTTAGATGTGGAAACGAAATGAGGGGAAATCAACACTGGAAATAGGAAGAAGAAAGGAAATGTAGAATATGCGGAGAAGGAATAGAAAATATGATACATGTGTTGAAAGAATGTGAGAAGACTAAAGATGAAACGCCAATGGAAGAGCTCTTAAAAGAAGATGGAAAAGGCTGTGAATTAATGAAAAAGATAGATAAAATTAAGAAGGAAAAAGAAAAGGAGAAAGGAGAGGAGACCAATGGGGAGGAAGAAGTAATATAAAGAAAATAGACAAAGATAGATGAAGAATACAAAAGCAAACGAACTGTGGTTAAGAATGATGATTGTTGAATGTTGAATGTTAAATATTTAATATTTAATGTATATTAGATAACTCAGAGATTTATTAAAGATTTATTTATTTCAGATTCAGTATTAGTTTTATTTCATTTTATTTTATTTTATTTTACTGTATTTGGTCAGTTGGTTATTAGATTGTATCTTTATTGAGTTTTTGAGTTTTAGATATTAGTTGTTAATTGAAATTTGTCTGGTTTTAGTAATTTGGAGTTATTGGTTTTTGTATATTTTATCTCAATTGCAATTTTAACCCTAATTTTGATTTTAACTTTAATTTTAGTTTTAGTTTTAATTTTAATGTTAATTAATGCCAAGTTTTAAGTTTTAAGTTTTAATTTAATATTAATCTTAATTTGAATTTTAATTATAATTTCAATTTTGAGTTTTGTTTTTTTGGATTTTAAATATGTTAATTGTTAATTTTTAACAATGTCTGACTATCAATTTATTGTGAAAACACAAAGGAAACATACGACACAACACAAAACACAAACACACAAAGACAGAATAACAAATGTAAAAACTGGAAATCATCCAAAGCAGCAAGGCGCGGATTAATAATTAATAAAAAAAAAATAATAATAATAAGAATTATATTTTAATATTTGTAAAATAAGAAATTTATTTTGTATTTTGTAAATGTACTTTTGTTTTATGAATACTGATAAGGTTTTTGGCAGTTTTCCTTATCTTTACAACAAATGTTGGTATTCTTTTTTTTCTGCCAAATAAAATATTTTATTTTGTTTTGTTATTATATATTTTGTACTTTAAATTATTTCAACAGCCTTCCCTCTTTCAGTTTATCTCTTTCATCACACAGGTAAACACACATGTGATATCTTTGTAATTTAAGAAAAGTGTTAAATATACAGGGTGGTCCATTTTAAAGGAGCCAGTCAAATATATCGAAAAATATGGAAGATACGGAAAAACGTTTCAGACAAAAGTTTTTTGGTTCAAAGGGGGACATAAGATGGTGCCATTGATGTGACCTTGGATAGTCATTTGAAGATCACATGAAGGTCACTTTCAATTTCTTAAATGTAAACCCCTATTTTTTATTGCATATTCTTATAGCTTATGTCGAGAGCTTTTTAAAACACTATAATAAAGTACTTTTTCATTAATTATTTTTTGAGTTATTTTATATGATAATCTGACATATTTTAATATAAAAAATAAAATATTTAGTTTTCGATAATCTTACCGTAATACTTTTATGTACAGAATAATGAGACAAATCGATTGGTATAAAAAAAGACAAATAATTGTTTAAAAAAATACATTGTAAATAATTACATACTTTTTCTTAAAAACAATTTTTTTTATACTAATTGATTTGTCTCATTATTCTGTACATAAAAGTATTACGGTAAGATTATCGAAAACTAAATATTTTACAAGATATTTTATTTTTTATATCAAAATATGTCAGATTAAAATATAAAATAACTCAAAAAGTACTTAATGAAAAAATACTTTATTATAGTGTTTTGGAAAGTTCTCGACATAAACTATAAGAGTATGCAATAAAAAATAGGGATTTCCATTTAAGAAATAGAAAGTGATCTTCATGTGACCTTCAAATGACTATCCAAGATCACATCAATGGTACCATCTTATGTCCCCCTTCGAACCAAACAACTTTTGTCTGAAACGTTTTTCCGTATCTTTCATATTTTTCGAGATATTTGACTGGCTCTTTTAAAATGGACCACCCTGTATATACATATATACACAATTGTATATGTATAAAAAGATGTATTGATCGTCTGTATATAATTTCACATAAGTTTATGTAATTTAAGAAAAAATATGTAATATATATTATATATAGCATATATACACAATTATATATATATATATATATATATATATATATATATATATATATATATACAGGGTGATTTAAAACAACCTTCTGTCCTTACAATGTCATATACTTGACTCAATTTTAAGACGATTTTTCCTTTGCCAAAATTTTTTCCGAGGCTTAGTTTTCAAATTATAAGCCAAAATAGTTAACGAATTACGGGCCGCGTACGCGAGGCAGGCAGGGGCGGCGCAACTCACCGTCCGATGCTGGTGATTACGTGAAGCGCTCGCTGCGATCAACTGTTTGCTACATGCGATGGGTATAACAGAGAAAGACAGAGAGAGAGAGAGAGAGAGAACGTGTGTACGATCAGCTGTTTGCTACACGCGATGGTTGTAAAAGAGAAAGAGAGAGAGAGAGAGAGAAAGGGAGAGAGAGAGAGAGAGAGAGAAAGGGAGAGAGAGAGAGAGAATGTGTATGTGTGTGTATACGCGTATACGTTCTCTCTCACACATACACCCCATCGCATGTAGCAAACAGTTGATCGCAGCGAGCGCTTCACGTAATCACCAGCATCGGACGGTGAGTTGCGCCGCCCCTGCCTGCCCCGCGTACGCGGCCCGTAATTCGTTAACTATTTTGGCTTATAATTTGAAAACTAAGCCTCGGAAAAAATTTTGGCAAAGGAAAAATCGTCTTAGAATTGAGTCAAGTATATGACATTGTAAGGACAGAAGGTTGTTTTGAATCACCCTGTATATATATATATATATATATATATATATATATATATATATATATATATATATACAGGGTGAGTCATTTTAATCAACGCACGCAAATATCTCGTAAAGTAAGCAAGATGGAAAAAACTGTTTTATACAAAAGTTGTAGGGTTCAGAGGGGGACACATGATGAAAATATAGACTTGACCTTTAGTGACCTTTTCAAGGACAAGTCAATGTGATCGATATTTTCTTAAATGGAACTACTCATTTTTTATTGCATATTCTTGTAGCTTATCTCGAAAGCTTTTCAAAACACTATAATAAAGTATTTTTTCATTAAGTACTTTTTGAGTTATTTTATATTTTAATCTGACATATTTTGATATAAAAATTAAAATATCTCGTAAAATATTTAGTTTTCGATAATCTTACCGTAATACTTTTATGTTCAGAATAATGAGGGTGGTCAATGGTACACCTTTTTATCCATATATATACTTCATTGATGCTACGTTCGCCGCGCATGCGCGAGAAAACCCGGCCCGTCAACACTGGTGTGGAAGCTTAGGGACGCCATAAGCGCCGAGCCTCGAAAAGCGCGCGGTGGTATCGTTACAGATTATATAACAAAATGCAAATTTTGCCAAAAAAACAAACTATCGAGAAAATTTAAAGCACCGCTAATAATAACGGATACTGCCGATAAGCCTTTTGAGAAATGTGCTTTAGATATCGTAGGTGCATTAGTTATTACGAACAACGGAAAAAAAATATATTTTAACTTTCCAAGACAATTTAACAAAATTTAGTAAAGCAATTCTGATACTGAACCAAGAAGCTGCGACAATTGCAAAAGAATTCGCGACGAAAATAATTTTCGAGCACGGTATCCCAGAAAAAATATTAACCGATCAAGGAACAAATTTTTTAAGTGAAATATTTAAAAACACTTACAAATTATTAAAAATCGAAAAAGATTCAAACAACCGCGTATCATCCAGAAAGCAACGGAGCACTAGAATGATCTCACCGTACTCTAGCCGAATATCTCCGACATTGTATAAACACCGATCAAACGGATTGGGGCGAATGGACTCCCTATGCGATGTTTAAATAAAATACGACACCGCACACGACGGCAGGGTTCACACCCTTCGAATTAATTTACGGGCATCGAGCAACACTACCGACGACATTGTCGCCTAAGCCCACGTATACATACGATGATTACGCACAGAAATTAAAAGAAAAATTACGCGCCTCACAGCAAGTTGCAAAGGAGCATCTGAAGAACGAAAAAATAAGAACTGAAGAAAATTACGATAAAAATATTAAAGAAATTAAACTCAAGGTAGGAGAAATAGTCCTTCTATATGACGAAACAATTCGCCGAGGACGATCGAAGAAATTGGACTCCTTATGGACCGGACTCTACACGATAATCGAAAAGAATTCGGAAGTGAATTATACAATAAAAAGGGAAAGAAAAACCATACGCGTCCACATAAACCGATTAAAACCGTTTATTGAAAATTATAAAGTAGGAAGAAAGAGAAAAAGAAAAGGAAAAATGCGCGAATAAAATAAAAAATAGGATAAATAACAAGAAAAACAAAAAATAAAAAATTCCTATTTTAAGGGGCTCCTAAAGGTCTGTTTTACCGATAAAAACGCGAATATTAGTTAAAATGTAAAATCTTTTTGTTGGTTATAGATATCAACAAATCCTTTTCCACAATTAAAGTATACATAATAACGGAGTGCGGAGTTTAACATTTCATATGAAAAGTGAAAAAAAATGATAAAATTACAGTTTTGTTATCGGCCCGTGCCGTCAACATTTACTTAATATAAAAGATTTGTAATCTGCATGTGCCTAATCAGTAAACCCCGCACTCGGCATTTCATCAAAGAGTATAAGTGAACTTAGAGAAGTGAGTTTAGAAGCTTTTTAAAAAAAATTTTACGTTGCAGAACTTTCGTGCATATGTGTGTGTGCGAGATCGAGGCTCAAGAGTAAAACAGAGCAGTAGATTAGTTGCGTGATGTCGCGATAGACAGAGCTGCAATCTTACATGACAAGGACAGATATAATCGTACTATCTTTGTCTCTTTCATGTGTGTGAGAGTAATATACATGTACGCACTAACATTATTGCAGTATCTTTTCTCTCTCGATCATACGTTCTGTCTCTTTTTAATCGCTCGCTCACTATATACAGAGAGAAGCCTGAGAGCGGCCATCCCGGCGTTTTCCGTACGATAGCTTTCGGTCCCGTACAGCAGCGCCTCTACGTCCATTTTACAGCCGCTTGGAACTACATAGCCACGTCCACTTTCAACGGTGGTAAACCACCGTTTGGTGTGAGTCCGTGCTACGTCCATAATTGTAAATTCACTAATACGTCCCGCATATAAATGTATTATTAAAGTAAATCTCGATAAAACGATTCTAGAAAACAAATTAATTTTTTTAAGATAATTCTTGTACGTATAAAATAACTTATTTTGTATAATATTTTTGTTATCTTCGTTAAATGTTACGTACAATAAAATACATTTTTCCTTCTATGTACTGTATAACATATATCTGTATTAAAAATTATTTTCCCCCTTTTTATTACCTTTGCAATAAAAGTATTAGTTTTATTTTCGATTTTTTATATCTTTTTTACATATACGTTTAAATACTAATATTTAAACATAGATATTTAAACAAAACAATAAAATTTTTATTTATTGGTATAGATATTTAAGCTTTCATTATTTTGCGATTTCTACGAATGAAATTTTTCGAATGGTTTCTTTTCGCCGCTTCTACATAGCGATATATATTGTTGCATCCCTGGATTATGCCCGTCTCCGAGAGATCGTCTCTAAGCGCGTTACCGGGGAGTTTGTTGTTAAACAACGACGGACATTTGTCTCATTATTCTGTACATAAAAGTATTACGGTAAGATTATCGAAAACTAAATATTTTACGGGATATTTTATTTTTTATATCAAAATATGTCAGATTAAAATATAAAATAACTCAAAAAGTACTTAATAAAAAAATACTTTATTATAATGTTTTGGAAAGCTCTCGGGATAAGCTATAAGAATATGTAATAAAAAATGGGGAGTTTCATTTAAGAAAAACATCGACCACATTGACCTCACCTTGAAAAGACCATATAAATGCCGCACCCTGTATATACAGAGTGACCAGTAATGACCGCCCACTAAGTACATAGCATTGTCCCTTACCAGTGTAGCCAGATTATCCACGCTAGCAACACGCAACCGTAGTGGAGGGGATACGCACACAAGCGAAAACCGTATACATGTAATGCGCAGAGCGTTCTACGCATTACATGTATACGGTTTTCGCTTGTGTGCGTATCCCCTCCACTACGGTTGCGTGTTGCTAGCGTGGATAATCTGGCTACACTGTCCCTTACCAAAAACGAACGAAAAGTCCTGAGCCATTTTTTTTAAACGCTTAATAAAAAAGTTATTATTGAGTAAAGTCTGGCCAATCAGCGCCGACCTTTAGCCGGGCGCACGTCGGTGAGCCGCGCGCCGTGAAGTGTGTGCCGCCGCATACTAGCAGGCGCGTATATATATCAAACTCTGTATATATATCAAAATATCATATATATCATATATATTAATGTATTATGTCGATTCCAAAATTTTCGATACATATCTCGAAACGCCAAAATAATAGTGCGTTACAAATACTCATGTACGCGCACACACATATTAGGTCTCAAGAAATTTTCCGTAGCTATGTTGAGTGTGTCGGAGGAAACAGATGAACTCGGTTTACCGCAAATCAGTGTACATTCGACAGGCGTATCATCTTAACGATCTCGCGAGATCAGTACACAGGACAGAAAGCTTTTTCGTTTTTTTTCGTGTTAATTATCCGTAAAGGATTTTACACGCAATTATTATTCATCACAGATTTTTGCATTTCTGTTCGAAATATATCGTGTTTGGTGTGAAGTGCAGTGTTTTTTGTTGTTGACTTTAACATATAAAAAGAGGTAAAGAGCCATAAAAAGCAATGTCAAATCAGTGTCACGTCGTTGATCTTCACGATAAGTGCGTGTATAAAGACTGCACAAATTCAAGATCCCATGGAAAACGGTTATATAGATTTCCGCTAAAGACAGATGAAAGACATAATTTGTGGATATGCAACAGTGGTAAGTTTTTATATATTACATTAATTCTATTGTATTTTTTATTTGTATTTCTTGTATAATACAATCGCTAAGCATTGGAGAAAAATGTAATAATAAAATATGGAATATATATGTGTATAATTTTAAATTTTTATGTATTGTCGCTTTAATATTTAATTTTATGATTAATTATTTCTAAAACATGCGTACGTGCGTGCGTAAGTGTTTGCGTGCGTGCGTATGTGCGTGTAATTGATACAAGTAAATAATACATATAATATTATTATATATAATATATATTATATATACCCAGCAAGCAAAATGATGCAAACTTTGCGCAAAGTTTGCAGCAAACCCGAGCATGCCTTTACAGCAAGATTGTGACAAGGTGTGTCCGCAAAAAGCTTAGTTTTTGCTGGCAAGGCTTGTCGCAATAGTGTGATGCACATTTTACGCAAATAATAGAGCAAACCTTGCCGTGCACGGCATGACAGCAAATTTGTGGCAAGAACAGGACAAACCTTGCTGTGCACAGGATGACAGCAAATTTGTGGCAAGAATAGGGCAAAGCCGTGCGCGGCATGACAACAAAGTGGCAAGAATAGGGCAAACCTTGCCATGCACGGTATGATAGCAAATTTGTAACAAGATCAGAACAAATCTTGCTGTGCATGGCGTGATAGCAAATTTGTGGTAATTTTCTATACGGGGTGAGTGATTCAGGATTTCTGTGACAAATTGTGAGAAACGATAAATTTCGCAGAAAGGACTATTTTTTTGTGGAACAATCCGTTGTTTGACGCGTCGTTTAGAAGCTATGCGACCGCGCAGACGAAGTCTTGGATAACATTTATTATAATTATGAGATGATGATAATATATGAATAATTGAAAATGAATTCATAATATGATGAATATATGAATTATATATATTTACATTTTAAGTAAACAATAAACGGATGATTTAAACTTTTTCAGACATTTATCTGCCCGACCTAAGAGAAACAATCAGTCCAATATCTGAATTCCCTATGTTGGGATTGTATCAGTAATTCAACTGATATAAATAATTATATTTTTAATCTTCTACCAGTTGCTCTTTGCAAGCTTTATATACTTCTCATGACTAAAAATCAAATACGAGATGGATGCATATAGCGCGTCGCATAGTGATGAACAAACGAACTATCGGCAGAATACTATATTTTTGTAAAGTTTGTAATAAAGTAAAGTTGTAAATTTGCTGCCATGCCGTGCATGGTAAGGTTTGCTCTGTTATTTGCGTGAATTTTGCGTCTCGTTGTGCCAGAGTATACTTTGCTCGGTTCTTTCCGTAAATGTGTTATCATATCGTGCTATTATAGAGTGAATAACAAGATTTGAGTATTATAGAGTTGCTATTATAGAGTGAATAACAAGATTTGCTACTAATTGACGTAAAGTTTGTGTTACACCGTGAGTAGCATCATACGTGTTCTTCTGTGCGTAAAATTTACGGGCAAGCCTTTTCCTATTATTTACAGCATCGTGAGACGAAAAATTTTGCCGTCAATTTGCTTCAAACTTTTTGACAAACTGTTGTGCCTCCGTGGAAGCACAGCGAATTTTTGGGGATCGTTGGCCAAATTAGAACTAAGGAGTTCGGGATCGGGCAGGGTCGTCTCGCCGTGTCAACAATTTTGTAGTAGTTGTAGAAATAAAGTCATTTATTCGTATACATCGGCTTTAAATCTTCTTATCTTTCTCGCACTTCAACTCGGCTTATCGTGGTATAGAATTGCTGCGCGTGCCTGATATCGCGGCTGCCGTCGCGAGATCAGCTGGGACGCTCCTTTTATTAAAATGATTTCAATTGTCCGTCTCGCGGTTGCTCTTTATTAAATTCGACTGTGCTGTATAATTGTATGAATATAATTGTTTCGGGTGGTTTTGTGATTAAGACTGCCTAGCGCTCGTTCGAGGTGGGTAGTTTTATCACCTCCTGTTCGATTAGTTTTTTGGAGGGGATCGCTTAGCGACAGGACCATAGGTGGTCGTGTCGCTCGATTTTGGGTGGAAAAACCCCGGATGCAAGCTACGTATATTCTTTGCTTGCATTTCCGGCGTATCGGTCTTCGAGTCTCGCGAACGCGTGGCCTCCGCGCGTGGCTTGCTTTGTCAGCGATTGCGCTCGTAACTTTATACGTCTTCCTCGACTTCGAGTTATAGTCGGAAGACGTTAAATAATATTTAATAATTAATAACTATACTATTATAATTTGGTTATAGCCGTTTTGGGCTATAACACAAACCAAAACAAGACAAATGGTTGCTACACAATTGTTGTCAAAATTAAAGCACACCTTGTCGCAAAGCTTTGGCAAAACGTGATTTTAACATTCTTGGCTATTTGGGTATATGTTATATATATATATATTATGTGTTGGAAAGATTTATTTTAATTTTTCTGATCACCATATTTTATTTACTAATATAATTTATATTAAGAAATTTTTATTATAATATATATATATAATATATTTTAACATTATATATTATATATATTTTAACAGAAGAAATTAAAAATTAAATTATATGTAACTTTTCGTGGACTTGATTTTACTGCAATTTATATTTAATATATATATATATATATATATATATATATATATATATATTATATATATTTATATTAAATATTAGCTTTTAAAAACATACATTAAGTACACATTTGTAACGATGCATTCCCCTCGGTAATCCACCGTTACCCGGCCGCCGATCCGCCGGAAGTCCGCTGCCCGACGAACACCGGTCGGGCAAATGCGGAGGCGCCAAGCGCCCATTTTTAAACGTAACCGAAACGCGCGTTTATCAAACCGCTGTTTAGGCGCGCGTAAACATCCCGAACCGACGACGCGCTCGGGTATCCGACCCGACCGTTACCGAAAATACCCGAGTCGCGCGCGCCGGTTCGACGATGTTACGTTATAAACAATAGGCGAATTACGCAGACGCGCGCGCCGCAAAATTAGTATAAATAGAGCGCGTTTTCGATTAACGAGACCAGACCTTCCCGATCCAGCAGAGTCAGTAAGACGTCTGAAACCTTCCGAAATCCTGCTAAAGCTACTAAGAGAAAGAACAACGGGGTTGGGTGTACTCAGCCTCCGCCGAGAGTTTGCGGCATCTCTACGAGCAATCCTGACAAACCCCGAAATCAAGAGGTATACGGGATCGGGCGTACTCGACCCAGCCGAGAGTTCTCGGCCCCTCGCTAGCTTTCCGTCCACCTTGTGCATCGGCAACCTTCTCGTGGCAAGGGAGTTCCCTACCACGGACGAGAGTTCTCGTCGGCCGACGCATCCCGCAATCCGCACCCGCGATCCCGATACGCGAATAAAATCTGACCGTAATACATCTCGACGGACCGACTGTTAGCCGCCATAATTAAGGCCGACGCGCCATTATTTCGGGAGCAATAAGTCCCGCGCCGAAGGACGACCCGCGCCCTGCCGCGACACCGATCGACGTACCGGATCGATAAGCGCGGATAAGGACCGCCCACCGGCGCACCCGAAAACTCATGATCCGACAGCTAACGACTCCTGCCGGATTTACGCGACGCGATTTATAATCGATAGTCGACCGAACACCCGGAAGCGCGAATCGCGCTGCGCGCAATCGCGGTGCATTGAATGCACCCCCGGCATTGCATACTCACACACATACACAGGGTATATACCCGCACACCTCCGTACACGTACACGTAAATTATACGCGACTCGCACACAGATTAATATTGTACATGCGCACGCACACACACACACACACACACATCTCGTACACCTATACAACTCTCGCTGTACTACACGCACACACTCAGACAATAAATTATATTTTACCAACAAATAGTGTCATTCGGGTCTCGATAACCCTTTCACGAACCCAGGATCCCGACCGAGTTATCCGTCACCGCCTCGCGAAAGCGATTTATTACACATTTAATATACATGGTATATGTATATAAACATTGTAGAAAAGGAAGAAGTGGATGGTAAAAATCAATGATATCCACTAATATTTTCGCTACAGAGAATTGTCTTTCATTTGCTTGTAAAGTTATGATTTAAGATACGTACGATATATTTTTTCAATATTACATGTAAATCTAATTTTATATATGCAGTATGACGTTTTGTTAAAAATATTATTTTTATTTATGCTATTTTAGTTTATCCTCATAAAGTTTAATTTAATGGTAAATTGAGAATAAAAAGTATGTTCGAGTTTTATTAGATGTGTTTATTATGATCGACTTATCGCTCGCTTTTTTGCGACCTACCGCTTGGATTGAACAATGCGCGTACGAACGGGGGTATCGGCAAGCGTGGTACAGCGTAAAGGCTCGTACACACTTGCAACAAAACATCGTAACTGCAACGCCGTCGCGTAATACCGACGCAATGTATGGACGATACCCCGTAACCTCGCACCGAACATTTAAGCGCAACATAAATGTTCGCGGTGGAGTTACACTGTGTCCCGTCGCTTGTCGGTATTCCTGCGCCGCATCAAAAGATGAAAAGATGTCACGCAGTGAGATTAAGCGTCGTTTGGACGGTTCAAAACAAATGAACGTAACACAGCTTGCATCGGTGATCAGTCTGCATCAGTCGCCACTATCGCCAGTACGTAGTTTGAGTGTATACTAGCGTTCAGCATGGAATGGAACGAAGAAACTACTCTACGATTTATTTCTTTTTTCTTTTTAATTTTATGATAAATATAAATATATGCTGCTGCAGTTACGACACTTCTGTCCATTTTGAGTGTTATCTCACGACTGCCACGAACATAGTGGGACGCAAGAATGTTCTTGTTCGCGACGAAGTTCGGTTCGGGTGACAATTTTTCTCAAACATGTACGCGTAACATTACCCCTATCCGATCTTGTTTACGATTATGTTGCAGTTATGATGTTCTGTTGCAAGTGTGTACGAGCCTTAAAGCGTAACGCGTAACCTGCGTATCGCGTAACACGTACGAGCCAGTTCATTCCGAACACTCGAAGCGAACGGTTAACAACGACAATAGTAAGTACAGCACAGATTGTTACTTATTTAATACTGTTCTTGTTTTAATTTTGCCGACTTGTTAAAACGAGTGAGATGGCGCAAGGAAGATAAAATATTTTATGATATCGTTTTTTTACATTTTAAAGTGCTTCAAATTCGAGTGTGTACAATAACCGTGCATGTCGGCTTGTCTCTTACGGTTATTTGTGTCGGCGAATAGACTTTTCAACACGTCGAAATTTCAATCTCGCTCGTTTTCAAGATATCTCGCTTTAGCCTTTATTAAATGACTAACTTATATTTGTATTGTTTGTCAGAAGTTTTTAATTTGTAGTGCATAATTTTGACCCATTTTTTTCAGGAAAGAAATTGTACTGCCGAGACGGTGCCAATAACGGCAACGATGCCGACGACCGCGACGACGGTGACGATGCCGGCGACGGCGACGATGCCGACGATGATGCCGGCGACGGCGACGATGGCGACGACAGCATCAACATCGTCGGCAATTTCAATTACATTAAGTGTAAGTATTACATTTTATAAAAATATTTAATTAACTACGATTTCATGTCTTAACACATGTCTTAACATTTATTACGTATTTATTATTAACATTTATTCCTAACATTTTATGTCTCAGAAAGAAGAATTAAATAACATGATAAATTCGGCCGTTCAATCGGCCGTAAGAGGATGGGGAAGAGGAAGAGGAATACGAGGCAGGGGCAGAGGAGGACAAGGAAGAGGAGGACGAGGAAGAGGAGGATGAGGGATAAGAGGACGAGACAGGGGCAGAGGGGGCAGAGGGGGTGTTAATATGTATTTCTATAATTGAATATTATTCTTTTATAACATTCATGTATTGCTTTATAATATTCATGTATAGCTGCTAATGCAAGAAAATATGAGTAAAAATAAAAATATAAGTTTTATTTTAAACAAAATGGAAGCACATCCAAAAGACCTTTATTGGAATCGTCAGATCATATCCCTTATATTACCTCCTACTTCAAAGTTAACATCAGTGAATCTATTAAATGTAACGGCATGTAAGGAGGATGTGCTATTTACATATTTGAATACTCCAGATCCAAGTCCAAAAAGGATAGCACAGTCCATTAATTTGCCAACAACTACTTCATTATTAAAAGAACATCCTACTAATGATACAGATTCAGAATTATCAACTCATAGCGATCAAATATATATATTTATATTTAAGAATTCTCATGAATTTATTTATATATGTATATCGATTATTTTATTATTTATATATATTACTATTTATATATTATTATTATTATTATTTATATATATATGTTGATTTTCAATCTATTCAATCATTTCATCAATTCTATCATTCAATCTTTATATATTAAATATAATTTGCTCACACACACGTTTATATATATACAGGGTGACCAGTAATGACCGCCCACTAAGTACATAGTGATATTCCTTACCAAAAACTGAGACGAAAAGTCCTGAGCCATTTTTTTTTTATAACGCTTAATAAAAAAGTTATTATCGAGTAAAGTCTGGCCAATCAGCGCCGACCTTTAGCCGGGCGCACGTCGGTGAGCCGCGCGCCGTGAAGTGTGTGCCGCCGCATACTAGCAGGCGCGCGGCTCACCGACGTGACGGTCATTACTGGTCACCCTGTATATATTGTGGGCCTGTCAGGATAGCCCGTGTATAGAATGAGATGATATAATTTGAATTAAACAGATAAATAGACAAGGAAGGCGAATGTTTTTATTGCGAACGATTTATTTGCGAGGATGTTGTCGCCTATTGCCCGTGTCGTATCTGTTATTGCCGATATCGCTGGATTCTCGCTCCGAGGTTCTTCTTATTGTTCTTACGAGGAGAAATCTTTTTGATCTCCCTGGGACTCCGAAGTCGCGGATATTTATATTCTTTCTGCGCTAACAATAAGTGTATCCCCGCTCCCCGAGGTCGAACCAATCGCCGGGCGATAAATAACAAAGATTTGATTTGCTAATTCGAACGTTCGAACGTGCGCTATGTCTCGAATCGAGCTCTCGTCGTTATACAATATCAATAAACAAATAATAACGTCCCGGACAAAACGCTAAGTCAATATATATATATATATATAATTATATGCCTACAATATATATTATATATATATATATATATATATATATATATATATATATATATATATAAAGGTAAGTGTTGTAATTTTTATTGTTGTATTATCATGTTATTTAACAGTCATAATTCTTCGTATCATTGGCATTAGATGATGTAAATCTAGCAGAATTAAACGTGTGTGTGAGCAAATTATATTAAAATATATAAAGATTGAATGGTAGAATTGTTGAAATCTCTCTCTCTCTCTCTCTCTCTCTCTCTCTCTCCCCTCTCTCTTTATTTAAAAAAAAATGTTTCTTATGTGTGCTAAAGCTCATGTATTTTCAAAATTATTTTTGCCAAAAAAGTTTTTGCCATATTATCCATATATGTTTACTTTAAATTCAACATTTGTAAGAAAGTTTCATAAGCGTCACCATATCTTATTTTTTTAATGAAACAAAATTCATACTCGATTAATATTATATTGTGAAGATGAATGTAAAGATCTTTTTTTGAAGTCATATAGCCTCTTATTAATTTATAGATATATACTTTTTAGAAATCTGATAGATGCTATTATTATTTTAGTATGTTATGGTTATGTTGAAATGAGATTAAAATAATACCAATCTGAAATCTGGACACACAATATCTTTAGTAACATTTTTTTTTTGTGTATTTATGCGTATATGTGTATAGAGGTGTATGTATGTAGATGTATGTTGACTTATTAATTAAAAAACTTATCTGTTATGATAATTCAATAGATTCAAGATCATTATTTGTAATAAAATCTCAATCGTTCGGCATGTATTAGTCCGGAAATGGAAATTTTATATACACAGGATATCCCATTTTAATGGAAATAGCTGTATATCTCCTAAACTTGATCTCATATAAAAAATGTCTGAGATAAAAGTTTTGGGGTTTAAGAGAGAACATGAAACGGATCAAACGAAATTTATTATTTTTTAATCATGTAAAATCAAATTTATAACATTTAAAATGAATACACATATATAATAATATTTTAAAAGTGTATATGCAGTAGTGTATACTCAAACGAGTATACACCATGTAACTGCACTATGATTTTTAAATATTTTATTTCTTTTTTGTCACAGGAAATACTAAATTGGAGAAATGGTCTTCTAGTACTCTTCGACGTGTAGGATTATGTGAAGATCATTTTTGTCAAGAAGCATTTACAAATAGTGCTAATAAAGGATTAAAACGTAATGCCGTGCCAATTCCCTTTCATGATACACAAAATGAAGACAATTTTCTAAATAATGAAAGAAGAAAAATCATGAAAAAGGAACAAGTGCTTCAAGTGGAAGAAACAAATGCGAAAGAAATATTATTGGAGGGGAATGGTTCATCAGCATCATTTGCATCTATTAATAATAATGTAACAATAAATGAGCATCCAGTTATAGAAAAACATCCAATACGATGTTATCAATCATCATATTTACAATTTGATACTTTAACGGAAGAAGATACATTGGAATGGATGCATATTGAGCCTTCATAAGAGAGTCTCTACGCCTCTTCCGTGTAATAAAAAGACAAAAAGTAAAGAAAATAAGAGAGTCTCTACGCCTCTTCCATGTAATAAAAAGATAAAAAGTAAAGAAACTAATACAACAACAATAAGTAATCTATGCAAGCAAATTAAATCTTTAAAATCCGAAAATACTAGATTACGAAGGCAAATAAATGATTTAAAATACCGTTTACGTCGTATTCCACGAATTGGTAAAAAATCTAAAAATAATAAATCTAAAAAGCAAATATTAAAAAAATTAATAGATGAGCAAGATTTGCATCCTATTGCGAAAGCAATGATTAATTTGCAACTACATATACCTCACGCAGCATATACAGAAGAAAAAAAAAATCTTTCAAGACAATTGTACTATTATTCAGCGGCTGCTTTTTATCGCTTAAGAAAAGCAGGTTGCAATTTTCCAGGACAACGAACTGTTAGAAGATGGCTGGAAGAATATAATGTACGGCCAAGATTTTGTAATTTTATATTTGAAAAATTGAAGGAAAAGATTTCTCACATACCAATAGAGGAAAGAGTGTGTGCCTTAAAATGGGATGAAATGGCTACAAAATCTTATGAAGAGTATTCGCTCAAATTAGATGAAATAGAAGGCCTTGTTGATCTTGGACCTCTAAGAAAAAAATCTGAAAGAGCTAAATGCGTATTTGTATTTTGTCTAGACAATTTAAATGCACGTCATGCATGGCGACAACCTTTAGCATATTTCCTTCCAGGAAAATGCATGAAAGCAGAAGAAATAATAATATTACTGAAAGAATGTCTAGATAGATTGAACGAAACGGGTGCTGATGTGCAATTGGTTATATGTGATCAAGGCACATGTAATCAAAGTGCTTATATCAACTTGATATTAACCCAGAAAATCCATACTTTGTATATAATGGAAAAAAATATAATGCATCGTTTGATTTCCCACATTTAGTTAAAAAATTAGCAAGTTTCCTTAGAACGCATGGAAATATTTACTACGATAGAGAAATTATCGCGTCATATTCGGATTTCGAAATGACATAGTCTATTGATAATGCCACAAAAGGAGGTTCGAATTTATTATCTCATATAACAGAAGCACACATTCGTCCAAATACTTTTGAATCAATGAATGTGAAAAGAGCATTCCAGATATTCAGCCATACTTTTGCAGCCGCAATAAAAACAGCCGGCCACGAGAAAGAATTAAATATAAACACGTGGCAAGCAACAGCTGATTTTGCAGAGCGCTTAAATAATGTTATTGATGCGTGCAACAGTTACAGTCTGAAAATTTCATTTGGTGGCAAACGACCATTATCCTCCAAAAATCCAGATATTGAAAATCTATTAACAGATTTTATCAAATGATGTTCAAGATGGTCTAAATCAGCAGAAAGCATAAATCAAATTCCTTGTTTTAGAGGCTTTATCATAACAGTAAGAGCTATTCTTGAAACTTTCAAAAAACTTTCAAGTCAATATGAAGGATTTGAACTTGCGACAGAATTATGTAATCAAGATTCAGTAGAACATTTATTTTCCAAACTGAGACAACGTGGAGGATTTAATCTCAATCCAACCGCAAGAATGATCCGATTGTCTATAAGACATATACTTTCCACAGGATACATTCAAACTAGTGATAAAGGAAACGTTCAATGCCCAGAAATTGAAACTCTTATAAATCAACCAAGTCGACTCGTTAAAAGAATAGAAAATATTATGAACAATACTGCTATAGAATATGACGAACCCGGAAGCGAATTGCTTACTGAAGATATTAATATTTTTCT
Organism: Formica aquilonia x Formica polyctena; assembly: GCA_907163055.1. Classification (NCBI taxonomy): domain Eukaryota; kingdom Metazoa; phylum Arthropoda; class Insecta; order Hymenoptera; family Formicidae; genus Formica; species Formica aquilonia x Formica polyctena. The sequence continues at coordinate 121,656 of CAJQTV010000154.1, read as the reverse complement.
TAAAGGATGTGATATCGAGGAGATTGAAAATATAAATCCATTTGACAGCAATTATGATGAAAATGCTATCGCAATTTTCGCTGGATTTGTGGCGCGACGAAGTATTGCAAAAAGCAATTGTGAACACTGTCAACGATATGATGAAAACTCCAATGGATAAATCGACTGCAAATGAAAAATATATAGAATTTCGCGAATATCCAAATGAAGATGAAGATGCTCCAACAGTGACAAAATTAGTGCGCCCAACAACTCTATTTACAAGTATTACTAAATCACAGTTGATGGCATTTAATCGTACGTGGCAATATGACTGAGCATCCACACAGATTCTTAATCAAATTGTGACTGAATGTATATTCGCAACGAATAAAACACATCCAAGATGGCTAGATAAAAATGAAGAATGTTATGATCATCGAATGCAAGCGTTAAAATATATGATTACTGTGAAGTTATATTCCCGTACGAGATATAATAACCGTGCTGCAAAAATAGGTAATACATCTTCTTCCAAAAAAAAAGTTAAAAGGTTTTTAAGCAAGTAAAAAGTACATCAAAATAGATCTTGAGCACCATTATACAGGGTGTCCCCAATTTAAATGTCAAAACTTTAGGAGCGTGTAGGGGACCGATAAACTAAGACAAAAAGTCCTTTAGAGATTTGCTCGTTTTTGCTTCGTTTTGAAGAAAATCGCAAAAAATGAAACAAATAATTTTCACCAAAAAACTTAAAACAACACTAAAATTATTAGATTTATCAAAAAGTATTATAAAATAAAAATTGTAGAACATGAAATTAAGAAAAGAGAGTGAGTTAAAATCCTCCTGAGGTAAAATTAGAGGATTGTAGATAAATACGCGACAACGCGAAATTTTGTTCCTAATCTAATTTTACCTCAAGAGGATTTTAACTCACTCTCTTTTCTTAATTCCAAGTTCTACAATTTTTATTTTATAATACTTTTTGATAAATCTAATAATTTTAGTGTTGTTTTAAGTTTTTTGGTGAAAATTATTTGTTTCATTTTTTGCGATTTTCTTCAAAACGAAGCAAAAACGAGCAAATCTCTAAAGGACTTTTTATCTTAGTTTATCGGTCCCCTACACGCTCCTAAAGTTTTGACATTTAAATTGGGGACACCCTGTATAAGAAAAAATATGGAGCGAAGAAATGAAGCAGGAAGAAAAAAGTAAAAATGATAAATAATAGTAAATATTTTTATAAAGGAAGGTAAACAAAAAGGTAAGCTAAAAAATGCAAATAAAAAGGTAACAATAAATAAAAAACATAGAACGCAGTAAGCATTATTTTAACAAAACAATATATTTGAACATAAGTTTTTTTTTTCTTTAGTATTATATGTATCTTATAGTTTGTCATTGTGTAAGAAAAAATATTTACTGCGTCACTGCATCATGATATTGGATTTATTATCAAAAATCATATTGCTCTGTGCAGTGAATATTATTTTCTGGTAATGAAACAAAGAAGCATGAATTTTTCAGTTTCCTAGAAGATCACAATCACAGTTGAAACAATTGCATAAATCGTAAACTAGCAGATTTTATCACGGAATAAAAAGAGTTATATGATCACGCTAAGAAATTGTAAAATCATGCATTTTCTTATTACTAATGACATTCAAGATATATATAATAGTAATGAATTAAGAAAGCACACACACACATAATAACATGATATACAGGGTGTGTCGAAAGTCTGGATACACTCAAATATCTCGTAAACATTGCATTTTAGAGAAAAATATTTCAGACAAAAGTTGTAAGGCTTAAAAAGACACAATCAACGGTAATAGCTGTTTGACCTTGGATGGCGTTGCCAAGGTCAGATCAAGGTCAAATTCAACAATTCAATCGTATGTCGCAGTCGGATGACGGACGCATGCGCACTTGGTTGTCGGCTGTCGCAGAAAGTTGTCGCTAGTCGGTGTCGTTGTCGCAAAGAAAGATGGTCAACTCCCATCTTTTCCGACTTCCGACATTCGTACGACTACGATTGAATGTAATATAACCTCTGTTTTTACAAATTTTTATATTTTTCACTATGGAATCATTGTGTGTAAATGTAGATGAAATAATTATTGATTTTGTGCGTGAAAATCATTGTTTATATGACAAGCGTAATGTGGATTTTAAAAATATTTACAAAAAAAAGGATCTGTGGACAAAAATTTCGGAAATTTTGAAAAACTTATATCAAGTGAATATGTCAGGTAAATTTTTTTTAAATTATTATTGTATTACTTAAAAACACTTCATAATGTAAAATTATTTTTTGTAGCTGAGGGAAATGAAAAACGATGGTCGTCTTTAAGAGATATGTTTAGTAGAGAGAATAGGCGACAAAAATTACCACCGTCTGGTTCTGGGTATGAACCTATGAAAGAATGGGAGTTATATAGGAATATGTTATTTTTAAGTCCTCATATAGCTCACAGAAGGCAAGTTTCTAGTTGTTGTAACATTTTTTATTTATTGTTAGTACTTATTCAACAAATACATATATATAAGTGTTATATAACCTATAATTAACATATATGTCACACGTAATGTACATGTTAGTTGTAATTTCCAACTCATAGATGCAACATTTGTAATATAATATATATTGTAGTTATATTGTAATTATATCCCAGATAGCACAGTGATTTATTGATATCGTAGGATGCCTAACCTAATCAAGTTTCCTCAGCATCCTCCGATGCCAATATATTAATTAAATGTTACATATATGAGTGGTAAATTACAACTATATGTTACATGTAATATACATGTTAGTTACATATGTTATATAACAATTATATAACTATGTTTGCTCGATAATTTGTATTTATGTTAGTACTTATTTTTTATTTATTTGTTAATACTTATTTCATAATTTTACTTCTTACTGTTTAATAATTTTATTTACAGAACAAAAACATCATTTGTTCAGAATCAATCACAAGGTTCATTATTTGAGACAAGTACAACAAATACTTTTTCACCGTTGAAGAAATCCAAGCAATCTTCCAATTTAATTATTTCTTCACCGTCATATGATCATAGTTATAGTGGACAATCAGTAGAAGGTATACATTAAGGAAAAAGAAATATTATTTTTAATATCAATGTTGATAAATATTCTATATAAATATTATATTTTCAGAGAACAGATTATTGAATATGGAAAATGAAGAACCTGTTATAATAACTGATAGCGAGATTTTAAATAGGCCTGCTAGTACATTTTCTAGCTGTAGTAGTACTAGCAGCATCCAATTTTCGGAGTCAAACACGAGTTCCAATTCGATAAATTTGAAAAATCCACTTACATCGAAATCTTTTAAAAAAATAACACCGGAAATGGATGGATTTGCAAAACGTCGGAGAAGCAAAGACGATCAAATTGATCACGATTTGGCAGCGGCAAGTAAGGAAATATCTGCGGCTATGAAGGCAGTATCATCTCATATGTATAATAAAAAAGATACAAAAGATGGTTACATGTTCGCCATAGAAGAAGGATTGAAGTATGTTCCTCCTAGAAATAAAACACAATGCCTTATAGAAGTTCTTTAAATCATTCAAAAGTACGAGGAAAGACAATAATTAGAATAAGTAGCCTTCAATATATGTAACTATCGTATTTTTTATCATACGTTTTAAAAGGAAGCAATAACTTCAATTTCTTTGGCAACATGTTCAGATTTTTATTATGTTGTATTTTTATGTTTATTATATTTCTTATGTTAGATTTTGTTTTTTATTTTAATATTTTATTTTATTAAAAACTTTGTGTTAATATTTTTTATCAGAATATTTTTATAATATCATAAACTTAGTTTGTAACAAAAAATAATATCTCGAGTATTATTTATTATTTTTAATGTTTTCTACTATTAATTGTGATACTTTATAAGTTAAATAATTAGAAACTGTGCTTCTATGTGATATTATATATAATAATAAAGCATTTTAATATCTTGAATTTAGTTTAAATTTAGTTTTACACAAAGAAATATTTTGATTTTCATATAGTATTCTTTATATTTTATAAGAAATATATATGCAAGACTGCATACAATTTTAAAAATATTATCCGAAATTTCTTTTATACTTTATATATTATTTTATATTTTAAGTTGCAATCAAATAGTACAAATATTACTTGTGATATGTATACCACTTAAAAAATATATATTTTGCAAACAATATTGTTATTACTTTATTAAATATTTTAGTATGTATTGATGACATTAGAAATAGGGTGATTTTATAATTATAAAAGTTACAAAGTTTTGTGTATACAATTAATATTATTAGTAATAAAAGAATTACAAAAACTTTAAATGCGATTTTCATTATTTTTACAAGATTTGTATTTAATGTCGTAAATAAAGACAAAAATTGTATTTAAAAAACTAGATTTATTACAAATAAAAAATTGAATCTCCTTGTATTATATACATTCCCTATATTATATTATATACATCATATATATAATTTATATATATCATAATTTATTATATATATTGCCACTGATATGGAATGCTCCCTTCCTCTGAAACAAAATATCGAGCGAGAGTTTCACGTTGTCTCATAGCAGCAGCCGTACCAATGTGGCACCAACTCGTCCTACAGGATTCATAAAACCATTTTCTTCTATTTCATTTCGCCAACTTCCTGGTATTATCTCACCATCAGCTATTTCTCGATCTATCATTCTTTCATGGAAATAAGAATTATTTTGTAAATTGGTACTCATAATATAATTATGCAAACAAGTTATAGCTTGCACAATTTTCTCTGCAGTATTTAATTTCAGAGCTAAAGGTTTTTGTAATATTCGCCATCGTGCCACAAGAATACCAAAAGCATTTTCGACAACTCGGCGTGCTCTTGATAATCGATAATTAAATACTTTTTGTTCGTACCAATGTTGGCACCAACTCGTCCTACAGGATTCATAAAACCATTTTCTTCTATTTCATTTCGCCAACTTCCTGGTATTATCTCACCATCAGCTATTTCTCGATCTATCATTCTTTCATGGAAATAAGAATTATTTTGTAAATTGGTACTCATAATATAATTATGCAAACAAGTTATAGCTTGCACAATTTTCTCTGCAGTATTTAATTTCAGAGCTAAAGGTTTTTGTAATATTCGCCATCGTGCCACAAGAATACCAAAAGCATTTTCGACAACTCGGCGTGCTCTTGATAATCGATAATTAAATACTTTTTGTTCATTACTTTGTAAATTTCTTTTTGCATATGGACGCATTATATATGTTTTGAGTGGAAAACCTTCGTCCCCAACAATAGAAAACGACAATGGATAATTTGTATTAGGTAAACAACGGACTTCTGGCACAGATATTGCGTTGTTTTCAAATGCTTGCTTCATTGCAGTATTTGACCAGATTCCGGCATCATTCAGGGAACCTATAATATAAACATGTATATATTTTTCACAATTCTTTTTTCTTTAAAACATATTTTACCTGTGATGATTATGTGATTTAAATTTACCATAATCTCCAATGTCAACCCAAATAAAACGATATTGAGCATCCACAATAGCCATTAATACAAGGCTAAAATAACCCTTATAGTTGTGAAAAGCGCTATGTGAATTTGGTGGAGCTTGTATTCGACAATGTTTTCCATCAATTGCCCCAATACAATTTGGAAAATCCCACATATTATTGAATTCATCTGCGATTTTTAGCCATTTATTCTCTTCTTGTGGACATCGGAGATATGTAGGTTGCAACACTTCCCATATAGCATTACATACCTCAGGAATAATACTATACAGAGTTGATCTTCCAATCCGAAAAAATAAAGAAGTAGTAGTAACGCTATCTCCATGAGCAAGAAAACTGAAAATAAATTTGAATTTGTGATAAAATTTCATATTTTGTAAGAAATAAAATATAAGTAAACTATATTAATAATATTTGCAATAGAATGTAACCAATAAACTAACCTCAATGTCACTGCAATACGTATCTCTGTTGGTAAAGGCTCTCTTCGACTCCTTTTTCGTAATTTTGATTTTAGAAGATCATGCAAATTATCAAATTGTTGAACTGACATTCTTACAAGTTTAAAGAATTCTTCATGATCACTCACTCGAAAATACATAAATAATTTTTGATGAGCACCAAAATGTTGTCTCATATTTATAGAAATATGTGGTTTTACCCACCACCTTCTTGTTAGTTTACGTCTTTTTCTTAAACGTAATCTAATTTTTGTAATTTGCGTCCAAACTGATAACAAATTTAAATAAATGCCTAACATTTCAGTTTCCATTGTTATATAACCTTAAATACTTGTTCCGACTTGCGACTCAATTGTAGAATGGCATGTCGTAATTACATTCGACATACAACATACGACTAGCGACTAGCGACATCCGACTGCGACATACGACGTATTGTAGAACAGCGAACAACGCGGTTACCGTTAGACGCTCGGGTATATAACGGCAACATTTTTCTATCCCGGCACCAGAACGATTCCTGAAATCCTCTCGAGCAGTACGCTCCGAGCCGATACCAGAACCGATCCTGAAAAACCGCATACGAACGAAGGAAAGTGAGATTGACGCGTACGCAGTCTCCGCCGAGCATTCTCGGCCTCCTCGCCGCCTGCGAAATCCTACCTAAGTCCGACCTCATCAAACGATAGCGGAGAGTTCGCCGCTATCTAAGATCCGGTCTAAGATCCGACTGCTACCGCTAAACGGACCGTGGGCCGGCGAGTTCGCCGCTCCGTCGAGACTTCTCGACACCCGATAGCAATCCTCTATCCGCGTACGGAAGCAAGGGACGGAGAGTTTTCCTCCCGATCGAGAATTCTCAATCTCCGGTCGCATCCTCCCGCACACCTGGGAATACGCGGATAAGGACCGCGAACGCACCGACACGGTTTTACCGTGATCCGACTATTATAATCGCGCCGAGATACTCAGCCGTATCACCCGATATAAATCCGCGCCGTCAAAATAAACACGGCCTTGCCGAACACGCGCCGATCGACCGCGCCCTGTTTTTTGCGCAATTCGAACGCCGTAAAAATAAACACGGCCTTGCCGTACACGCGCCGATCGACCGCGCCCTGTTTCTTGCGCGTCTCGCGCGTCGTCAATATAAACACGGCCTCGCCGTACGCCGCCGAATAGCACAAGCGGTTCGATATATCGAACGTCGCGAACGCGAAGCAAATCTAACGCATTGTATTATCCGCCGCGCGTTAGCTTCACGAAACCTCGTGTACTTGACCATTGCTGAAAGAGGCGAATAAAGACGCTAAATTACATCCTAAGCTTTCGTGTGTCTCATCTTTCACGAGCCCTGATCCCGACCGAGTTTATCCGCGCGCTCGCGAAAGTAACCCCGTTACATATGTAATATATAATAATAAAAATATATATATATACGATTGTGTGTGATAAATATAAATTAATATATATATATTTATATGTGTAATTATGAAATATAATAATATATAATTGATCTATTAAAGAAATCTATATAGATTTCTCTCCGTGATAAAATCTGCTAGTTTCAGATTTATGCAATTGTTCAACTGTGATTGTGATCTTTACATTTTATTCTTATTAATGCCAACAAAAATATATATAAACAGACATAAATCTTTATTGCTAACAAATTTTGGAATCTATCAATAATGCGTTCTATGTTAAAATTAAACTTTATCAAGTATAGATTATTTTTTTAACATTTTTTTTTTTTTAAAGAAGATTACTTTAAAAGATTTTGATTATAATCTTTTTCAAATGAAATTATTTCTATGTACAAGTTTTTTGTGATATATACATTTTCATGGTACTTTTAAAAAGATAATTTTTTTATTACGAAATGTATTGACAGCTTGATCGAAAATAAAAATTTTTATTTCAACCTTCATTTTAAAGAAGTCATGTTTTCGTTACGAAGACATGCCTTTAAAATGAAATGAAATAAAAATTGAAAAATAAAAAATAGTTTTACATTTTATCTTAAAATTAAGATTTAAAAATTTTAATTTTAAAATAAAATATGTAAACTTATAACAATTAATATATTTTTTTACAAATAAATATTTTAATATATTTTAAATAAAACTGGTATCCGATTTTGCAAATAAAATATTTATTATGATTACCAATTTTTCCATTTTTAAAATTTTTTATTAAAATTTAAAAATAAATAAATAATAACATTAATAAGATTTTATTTACGAAATTGGGTACTAGTATAATTTTTTTTTAAATCTAACATCTCCAAATATATCCCTTTCATTTTCCTTTCTTTTTTAGAAATTATGTATGTATGTACATAACATCTATATAAATTAGTATACACAAAGGTGAATGTAAAAATAATAAAAAAATATACATTAAACATATTTTAATCTTTTTTCTTATAAATTTTGTATTATATACATAATATTTATATTAATCTTACCTGTGCTAAGGCTTCTGCTCACATAAATTCTTTTATATTTGCATAAATTTTCAAATATTTTATACTGTACATCTTTTTCAAATAAAAATATTCTTTTTAATATATACACATATGTATGTTAAATAATACATTTATAATTTTTCAAGTTTTAGCATATATTATATTAAATAGAAACGTTTTTCACTTCTTTTAACTAAAATAATACAGATTATAAAAAAATAGTATGCAAGTATAAACTTTAGACTCTATTTTATAAAAGAGATAGTTTTGAAAAATGTTATTATCCTTATAACAGATGACAGATATTCAGTTAGTTTTTAAGTAATATAGTATCTCAAAATAAATTTTATAAGAAATGTATTAATATGTTAATATAATTTATAAAATTAATTATTTAAATTAATTCATACATTGCCAGAATTTTTATTTTTTCATTTTCCATTATCTATTTTCATTAACAAATTTGTTTTTTAAATTGTTGATTATATTTTAAATGTTGATTATATATTTTATTGTATGTATATATATATATGCATACAATAAAATATATAATCAACATTTAAAATATAATATAAAGATATATATATATATCAATAATGTATATATACATATATATATATATATATATATATATATATATATATATGTATATATACATTATTGATATATATATATCTTTATATTTATCATATCATTTTTTTTATCATAATATTCACAACTTTTTGATTATACCAATATTCAGAATGTTACATTATATGTTACATTATATGTTATATATAATGTAACATTCTAAATATTGGTATAATCAAAAAGTTGAGAAATGTTATGATAAGAATGATATGATAAATATAAAAAAAAAATATATATATATATATTATTGATATATAATTACTAATAATAATAATCTATGCGATAAAGAAGTGGACGTGGGCGAAAGGAGCCCTGCAAGATCGAGGTGCACTCGAGACAGACAACCGACAGAGAAAAAACGAGCAACTTGACGACACTGTTTGTTGGCTCAAAGTAGACAGACTGCATTTCAATTAATAAATAGTTTACAAATGTTTCGGCGATAAGATTTCTTCTAATCTTAACCGAGTTCTCACTCCGGCAAGCGACCGGAAGCGTGTCGATAATCTCCGCGAGCGACGGATATATCGCGAATACCGCAAGCGACGGTAAAAACGGCGTGATTCCGCGAGTGACGGAATTTTAATAACGAGAGATTAATCGCGATCGACGAGAAATCTCTTTTATTAGAATCGAAAACTTCGCGTTTCGTAAGCGAGCGTACGAACTAGAAAGGCGAGCGACTTTTCTTTCACGAGAGTTTAAACGATATAATCACACACTGTCACGGATGGAGTTCACGATCGAGTGTAACCGGCGGTTCCCCGAGAGAGCTTTTATACAACCGTTCTTTTGCTTATTCTAGAACATTCGACATGTTTTTCGCGAAAGATCGAGCTTGCTGTTGTTTGCGATGATTAGGAAAAATAGAACGTTGTTCGCATTTGTTTGTAATTTTGGCTTTCTCGGGTGACCGCTGCGTGGCCCGCTTCAAACGGCACGAGCAATGCCACGGGCCTGGCGAGATTTGCGGAGGGCAGCTGACGAAGCGCGCTCTGATTCGCGGAGAGCCGCGCGCCGCGCGAGATGTCCGCCAGCGTGCCGAATTATGAGCGTGATTAAGCCGCGCTTTGTTATCACGCTCGTTATACTGACAATAATTGCTATTGTATTATTATAGTTGGTTCGATTTCGAACGTAATCATAATAAATTAATGAGATGTTTGCGATTAAAATGACACGAAACACGACACACATTGGATAATTTTTAATTAAATATGTAATTAAAATTTTGATTATTTATTTAATCAAAAATTATCCGATTTATATCATGTTTGGTATCATTTTAATCGCAAAAATCTTATTATTTTATTACGAATATTTGCAAACGAATAAAATACAAAATAAAAGTTTTAGTTTTTATTTTATAAGATGTTTATACATATTATATGTTGCAGATAAGAAAAGATCCCGATGCTGGAGAGTCGCCAAAAGCGAGAGCGAGAATGAATGAGGAGCAAGCGAGATGACTAACATCAAAGAGTTCCGAAGTCTCTCGCGAGGCTTCCTTTATCTATAATCTTTTACGTATTATGTCATCTTACAATAGAAAATAAAACTTTTATATTTTGCATATTATTGTTTTGAAAATAATATTAATGGAATAATTAGATTTTTGCGATTGAAATGATACCAAACACGACATAAATCGGATAATTTTTAATAAAATATGTTATCAAAATTTTGATTATTTATTTAATTAAAAATTATCCAATTTATGTCGTGTTTCGTGTCATTTTAATCGCAAACATTTCATTAATTTATTAAAATTATTTTGACGTTAATACATGGAGTATTGAGTGTTGAGATTCTTATTTATGAACAAAGACGTTCAACTATTGTGACCAATCGGCTTACCATGTATGTGGCAACAGTGTATGTGCTCGGAATCGACCAGAAAATTGTCATTTGTCTTTGAGTCGAAGCAGATAGCAGAGCAGAACAAAGAAGTTGAAGACGAATAACAATACGCCAAGATGTAAGTACTTTATCCTATGTATATACAGGGTGAGTCATTTTAATCAACGCACGCAAATATCTCGTAAAGTAAACAAGATGGAAAAAAATGTTCTATACAAAAGTTGTATGGTTCAGAGGGGGACACATGATGAAAATATGGACTTGACCTTGAGTGACCTTTTCAAGGCCAAGTCAATGTGATCGATGTTTTCTTAAATGGAATTCCCCATTTTTTATTACATATTCTTGTAGCTTATCTTGAGAGCTTTTCAAAACACTATACTAAAGTATTTTTTCATTAAGTACTTTTTGAGTTATTTTATATTTTAATCTGACATATTTTGATATAAAAAATAAAATATTTAGTTTTCGATAATCTTACCGTAATACTTTTATGTACAGAATAATGAGATAAATCAATTAGTATAAAAAAAAATTGTTTTTAAGAAAAAGTATGTAATTATTTACAATGTATGTGTACATACACACAATGTGTGTGTATACTTGTTAGCGAGAGAGGTGGACGCGAGAGTGAGGAGCGCCGCGATATTTGATCTCGATGAATAAGGATGACGTGGAACCGTCGGAAAGACGAGCGTCTTGACAATATACAATTTAATGAAATTATATCTAATATTTCCGCAAGCAACGGAGGGATAATCTCGTACGAGGAGACCGCACTGTCGAACGATAAGACCGCACAGAGAATCGGTGGATCGCGGGCCGCGAAAGCGCACTGGATTCACTGTCGCGACGGAACTTAGCCGAGCAGCGCGAGAAGAACTACGTGTACGCGTCGATTACTTTTTGTCAAGAGCCGGCCGCGCCTTGTGCGCACCTCTTTTATTATCTTGAATCCTTCTAGAAGGATCCAGAACGTATGACTCACTTTCTTTTGTCTTAAGGGAGCGACAATTATGATAGGAGAAATTCGCGGTAGTTTTTTGATTGACGGGGGCTGGCAGCCCCTGATTGGGCGCCACTGATGTTAGTTTAAAGCGCAGTGATAGGCTCGGAGTGTCGAAAGGCTCGTAGCTCCCGATAAGCTAGAGCAAGAACGACTGCATCGAAAGCGGTCATCTCTTTCATCCCAAATTCTCAGAAATTATCGATCGGCCGAGCCGTATCTCCTATCGCCTTAAATTAAATCTCGTTTAAGGCGCCTCGTCTTCCATCGCCTTTAATTCGATTTCGAAAAATACTTATATCTTTTTGTAAATAAATATTAAATTATATGTAAATTTTTCATTGTACAATGTTCCATATTCCCGCGTAATATAAATAAAGATGTTTTTTATTTTAAAGCAACCAGGTAAAAATATTTTTCTTCCCTTTCTTCCTTCCCGACGTCTCAGTGACGTCATAGACTCTGTCCTAAGCCTCAGCGTCAAGCAGTCTCAGGTACCCGTATATATTTCAAGATCCCTTCTATCGTCTCCAGCGATGATGTTACCGTATGTCTACCTGTGCAGCGGGGCTCGCCCGCTCGGACAAGCGTACATGCACGCACGTGTTCGTTACCCCTTCATAGCACCTAGTTTATTCTAGCGGTACCTTATCCAATTTTTCTCTTTTCAACAGGAAGGGTGGAAGAGAATGGGCGACATATCATATACCGTACATCTTCCGGTTTTCCTCTAAGGGGGGCGATGGGACAATGTTGTATACTGCACGATATCTTCCGGTTTTCCGTAAGAGGGAGGGGAGGCTGGGTGCCTTATGCTTAGACGCATCTCCAGTCTCGACGGTCGCCATTTTGTCGGTTGTCGTCACGTCTGCTTTCCGTCAGACATCTTGCCCGCTTTCTCCCACGCACTATTTTTTGGCTCGTTTTTCCAACCCGCTTTAAATCGACGGAACCGACGGAACCAATCGGAGGACTGGGCACTATGGGGAAAACCAATCGGACCGTCAGGACCCCTATCTTGACGGTGGGCTACTTTCCACAAATACTACGTTTAACTTCTATTCTAATAAGTTTTCAGTTAACCCAGCATACTAGGACCCTGTTTGGAGAGGTGGATGACCCAGGTTCAAGCGCAAGCATGTTCACGTGACCGGAAAAAAGGAAAAATTTAAAAGGAAAAAATTTTTTTAAAAATTTAGAAAATTTAAAAGAAAAAATGTCTCGTAGACGTCCACGAGTCTCCTCCACTCTTTTTTCCACAGACACCTTTAGGGGGGTGGGCCCCAGACTGTCACAGCAGGGGGCCAAGGCTCGGTGGTGGGGGTTTGTTTTGACGCCCCATAGTGCCCACTATCTACTGTCTTCCAATTTCTATATTATTGATTTTTTTTGGTGGACGTATCAATAGTTGATCTAAAATAAAAAAAATATATTATACTTTGTACAGATAAAAGATCATAAAACACATATGTGATTTATAAGAACGCTACTAATAATCATACCTTGTGGCACACAACATATGCTATTATTCTCGGTGAGAAAGAGGTAGTGCGGTTGATCGGCATTGGTTGAAAATCGATGACATCCACAGATGTGATAATGATATCCGTTGGATTTACGTAAATATGGGCACATATTAGTCTCCTTCAATCTGGTCCAGAACATTTTGTCACATTCACGATGCCATCCAATAATTACGCTGTCATGATTATTACAGCCATTATAATGATAATCGTGCCATGTATAATGTGTTACAATTATTCCAACAGCAAATTTAATCTTTTTTGGCCTTTCTAATCGTTTCATCATTTTAGATCAATTCACATTAGAATTAATCTGTGGAAATATAATAGTAAAATTTAATCGATATCTTGTCACACAAGCAATTTTTAAAATGATGTAATAACTTAAGTAATAAATAATTATAATTAATATAATCTTTTCATATATTGATATATGAATATATTAAATTAGATTATATGATGTGTTATAATTTACCTCTATTGTATTTGTAATATGTTCGTATTCAGTTTCAATATTTATGTCCTCAACATCATATTGAAGGCATGTAAATAAGAAATTGAAGAAAATGTCAAAATTCCACGTGCCATACATATTATTATTACATATTAATTCTTGATTAAAATTTGCCATCATTTCTTGTGTTATCTAAAAAAAAAAAAATAAAACAGACATGTAAAGCAAATTTCGATTATAGACAAAAAAATAAAAAAAGTTTCATTACTTTCACTCATTGATTTAAAATGTATTGAGACTTATTGAAATAACGTATTATTTACTTGGACTTATAATTAATTGTTATTTTTATTAACTACTTAAAATTAATAGAGAGAATCAGATATAAAAAATTACTAACCCAGATATTATTGGTTAATGAACTCGCATGAACTAAAAGTGGATCTTCATTCTGAAAATTTCTTCTTCCTCTGATAATGTTTGATGGATACGGTAAATTGGAGTTCTGGCTTATATAAAAGTACTCTGCATTATCCCAATTGTTCGTATTACTGAAAATAAGAAAAAAACATTTATATACACATATACATATATGCGTTTGAACATATAGAAAGTATGTTCATTATAATTAAAACTCATAATTTCTCTAGCAATAGATTGATTAAACAAGCTGAATTGTGCAAATTAGAAACTTGCACATTGCTTTCTCATCATTTTATCTCACAAAGTTTAAGCTCCTTTAAGCATGCGGATTTTTCAATTTTTGCTTTGCAGAGGAAGCTTTGTAAGCGAAATAAATAGATAAATGTTAACTTTAGAAATTCATTGGCAAGCCAAAATCGGGCTAATATACACTCATTATTTATAATATTGGAAAATCATACTTCGGATATTACAAAACATTTTTTTCTAAATTCAAAAGTTTATATTTAAAAAACATTTTATAAAAACCGGGCATCGGTCCTCACCCAATACTTTATCCATGTAAAAAAATTTAACCTGATATCTCAAAATTTGCGGAAGTTACAAACATGTGTACAGCCATTTCTCAAAAAACTAATAATTTTATTAAAAAATGAATCTTTTCATCGATTCTCACCAAATTCAATACCAATGATCCTTGAATGATACTCTATCCATGTAAAAAAATTTAGCCCGATATCTCAAAAATTACGGAAGTTAGAGGTTGTACAATATATTGCGTACATACATACACACATACATACTTACAGACATTTTTTAGGAATATGATTTTTCGACGTTTTGGAACATTCTAAACACATTGGCATAGAAAACTCGAAAAAAATGTTGTCACGAAAACAAAGCTTCCTCTATGAGGAAGCAAAATGTTGTGCATAAATCTTAACTGCGCAACAAGCTATATTTTTAAAAAATTCTCGAAGAGATTTGACAGCAAATTCTTTTCAATATAACATAAAAACTAATTGCCTAACATGTTTTAAAAAATTATACAAGTTTTTATAAAAAAATGCATCTGTAATTTTGCATATAAAGTCATTTGGTCATTTCGTACATGTTAACACAAAGTTATAAAAAATTAATCATTTTTCTATCAGTGAAATATAATATATAAAATGTAAGTTTTTTAAAACTAAATACGTTAATAAGTTTATATGTAAAATAAATAAAAAAATACTTTTGTAAAAAAAATTATATTGTTCCATTTAAAAATCTCAAGATAACTTTAATTTTTTACCGAAAAAAGGAGAAATTGATTATTTCTCTGTATGTGTGTGTATAACGCGTGCACTAACATTTTGTTAAATGTTCGAGGAAAACATATTTTTATGCTACGATCTTTTGTTTCTCATGAATTTAAAACAAATAAGTAACCAGAGCGTAAGAAATCGTAGAAATGTCTTTAAAAAAAAAGTATATATATACAGGGTGTCTGATCAAAATTTATAATACTTTACTTATTTATACTATATTAATACTTACTATTTTGGTTTCCATATGATCATAATAATATTTTTGCAATTTGTTAGAACGCTACGTATGCCAAGTCTTCTAGCTATGATGTGATACGTAATAGGCAATAGATGTTTTCGAAAACATTCTGCAATCTATGTTAAATTATATTATATTAGAAAAATTGTATATTGAACATTTATAAAATATAAAAATTAGTTATATTTACGCAGCGCAAAACAAATTATTATAATTAAAAATAACTTACATATTTTATATATTTTGCTCCGAGATCTTATGTCATTAATAATTGATGCAATTTATGAATCTCTAACTCGGAAAATATATATTCTTCGAGTACACACATAATTTGCATTGATTCTGTTTCATTCCAGAAATTGTCATTAATATTGTTATCTCTCCAAAAAGAAAATTGCTCTAAAGCCGTAGAGCAAATTGAATGAGCTAAATATTTATTTTTCAGACGAAATCGGATCTAACCACGTTTTCACGGCCTAATAAGACACATGTTGCTGAAAACATTGCGCCACGATTGTAAGTTGTTTTTCCAAAAGCTCCTTTGTATTCGGCATATTTATAAATTTCATTTGCTTATATACAAATCGATACCGTTTTAGACAGTAAGAAATTAGTTTCAAGTAATATTCACTTGTCAAATTGGAAAACAGTTTGCTAAAAAAAATGTACAATTTAAGTATACAAAAATTACATTAATTTATAATATCAATAACAATTTAGTTTATTGAATTTTTTACCATGATTTTTGTGCAGAAATTCCATTTATCTCATCCCACACAAAATAATACGTCGTGGAATTTTCAGTAATTGAACGCAGAAGACGTTCCAATTGTTCTTTGTCAGTATTACATAACTTATTTTGCGACATCATAATCGCATAATATTGTAACTTTTGGATATAATATAATCCTGCTTCTAGTCTTTCTTTGAAATTGATATGGTGAAATATTTTCTTCTGATTTTCTCTATTATATTTTTTTTCCGCGGTAGGACAGCTAAAATTAAAAAAGACATTTCTCAAAAATTTCATTAAACAACGCCACAATACCAGCAATAAATTTTAGAAAATATACTTCTTAAAGTACATATAAATTTCATAATCAAGAGACACGGTAGTGTCTCGCGCCAAGTCACGCGAAGCAAAGATCATGCGCAGCAATTACATATACATTAATATTCAGAATAAATTAAAAAATTCATAAATAACAATATGGATTTTTTTATTTAAAAAAGATATGATTTACTGTTTTAATCAAATTATAATTATCACAATAGTAATGGATAGCAATTTGTACGATACATATATATGCACAATGTGTTACGGAGATGCATCTGCTGCGATAATCTCGCATCATTTAAGTTTGTTACTTTAAATTATATTTAAATGAGAGAAATCGAGTGAAAACTAAATGTGTAGCGTTAATAATATATATTGCGTTCTATACATGCCACTAAAATGAGAAAAATTGAAAAAAAAGTTTTAAATAAAAGAAATATTCACGCACACAATCTTTACAATCTCTTCAAGTAGTTAAAATTGATTGCATATGATGTTTTATAAAATTGTAAAATCCATAAAGTTTGAAAGTTACAAGAAAAAAATTTGGTTACATCATAAGTTCTAAAGGTTATAATTATTTATAAAAGGTAAAAAAAATATTTTATAAGTCAATTTTAAAACGGATAAATATAAGAAAAATTTGCAAATATTATTATATAAGTAAACATTTATACATAATCGTATTATTACAAACTTTTAAATTAAAATATAAAAAATCATAAGAGCATTTTAATGTTATGTTTTTTTATGTTTTACACTATAAAATAAACTTTTTTATAATCACAAAATCAAATTACAAAATATCTCTACACATTAGTTTTCACTCAATTTTTCTCATTTAAATATGATTTAAAGTAACAAACTTAAATGATGCGAGATTATCGCAGCAGATGCATCTCGATAACACATTGTGCATATATGTGTATTGTACAAATTGCTATACAAAAATAAAAAAGCTTACTAATACTACAGTAAAAAAATTTATTTGCGATCTATATTTTTAATAATTTAAAATAATTTATTTAAAAGAAGGACACACATTTTTCAAGCATGTTTTAACAAAAAAAAAAAATAATAATAAAAAATAGGATAATTTTTATGCTCATAACTTAATAATAAAACTTAGGTAAAGAAAGGTTAAGATTATAATTTATGAAAACAATTAGTAATTAGCTACGAGCAATAACAAGCTATCTTTATCAAACGGCGCGAAACGGATTAGAATTGACGTAGGTTATCGTGACACGTCAAGTCTTTAGATACATGAAAATTTCGGCTTTACTGTATCTTGACTTTTTTCTAAAATCGTATTAAATTGTAACATCAGGAGCAGTTTCAATATGCAGTAAAAAGCATCAAGCACAACTTAAAAAGAAGAACAACACAATAATTTTAACTTTACTTGTTAACTATTAGTATTTGCGGAGGTACTTCATTGAGTTACAAAAAGTAACCCAGTAAAATTAATATAAAAATTTTATAAAAATAAAATACCTCTGATAATATTTCCTCTCACATAATTTGTTGTCATGTATCACTTGTTGCAATCTTGTGCACGTGGAGCCAAATCTCATTAAATCCACGGCGCTGATGCTCTCATTTTGCAAAATGTGAACAATTACTTCGTGAGGCAACTGCGTTATTGTAGCCATCGCAAAATATTAAACACTGCGCAAAAGAGTTTGCAATAAACGTTATTTAACAAATAAGCGCGAGAGTTTTCTATATCTTTTTCTTGATCTTACCGCAATGAGTCTACTACGAGCACTGTCCAAAAAGTTTATCTACGGTTGTCTAAGACCATAGGTGGAGTCTTTTTCCGAGTTATATAATGATTTCACTTTGACCAATGGCCAATGCCCAATGACCAATGACCAATCAGGACACACAAAAAGAACAAAGATTTTTCCTTCCATTTCCTTGTCAATATGAGCAACGGTTTAAGGCACGTTCGACATTTTTCTAGAAAATATTTTCTAAACTATAGCTTTATAATGTTTTAAAGATTTATGACTTATGACTTAAATGGTTTTCTTTCAATTTCATTTGAATTGAAGATCATTTAAGCTTTGTCAGATACTTATTTACTTGCTAATCTGAATAAAATGTAATTCAAGAAAACTCTTGTTACTTGAGGTCGCTACGACAATGATTTAGACAATAATAAGTTTAAACGATAATTTTAAATTTTACAGTTTAGATTAAATTTTAAAAATTAAATAAACTTATCACATTTGCCGTTTTCCCATCGTTCTTGATTTTATGACTTTGTTTTATGACTCGTTTTTGTGACCGTTATTTTTGTGACCATACCAACCGTTAACATTGGTCAACATATCGTAAATCACCAATGATATATAAATATACGTGTAGCAATGGCGTTTAAACGTTGTCACATTAATTTGTATAGATTCTTGTCAGAATATACGCAAGTGAGCTGTACTTTCTGATTATTAATTTTAATTTGAAATTTGATTTCAGCAGCAAATAATGTATCAAGTTTTAAAATCCCAATTTAATCTTTATATATTTATATCCATCCTGAAGATAGATCAAAAAACGGTCCGAAACATACATTTCTAATGCCTATTTGTTAATAAAATTTAACAATAATAAGTTTGCGCCCCAATACCTGGGCCTTGGCACTTATCTGCCAGTTTTCTCACTTAATAATTTTGGATTTGCAATCTTTGTTTGTCTTCATTTTCTCTCTCCGGACTCTTTTTATCTGTCTCTTCAATTTCTCTTTCATCTGAAATAAGTAACTTTTTATCAAATCTGCATTTACATTTTAAAATTTTATATTTGCACGATTTCTTGAAATAATACAATACAATTTTAATTTTCTTAAATATATATGATCACGTAACATGAACATATAAATTAATTAATAAAAGGAATTTATATATCTAATCTACGAAAATGCGTAAATTTTGCTATCGTTACACGAATAAAATTTTTGTAACATTACAGAGAGATTAATTATTAAAATTGCCTAAAAATATTTTATGTATTGCGACGATTTCTCCTACCGTCTCGCGGCTGAGCGATAAACGCGGCCGCCGACTCGTTCTCTCCGTCGCGCGGGTGTAAATTGCGCCGACGAACAGGAGCTAATTCGCCGAACGGGAGATGCGGAATGGTCGTTGACAAAAACGGGAAACGGAGAAAAAGATCCACGCGCCAGGGGGGAACGGGATGTTAGGAGTTCCGCGCGTACCGTGACGAGATCCGAGAGATAATCGCGAGAATCGAACTTGGGCGCCAGATACGATCTTTCACGTATCAATTCGCGAAACACATGAAATAAACGCGAAATAGACGCGAAAGAAATTGCCGGAATTCGCCACGGGCTGACTAGCTCGCCTAACGGTAGAGGGGCAGGGCGAGTGTTGTCCTAACGCGATAGTTTATGCAAGAGGCGACAATTACGGAAACGACAAACACAAATGAAAAGAAACTCGCCAATTAAACAAGGAAATTAACAGATTTATTATAATAGCGGGAGCCGCAGCTCCTCGAGAATAGTAGTGATAAACCGCGCGGATATACGGCTGCGGTAAAAGAAACGCGGCTGCGAGACTGGGTGTTAGACGCGGGGCGCGAAACCCCGGAGTGCGTACGCCGAGACCGACCCGTTATATCGGTCGGAATGTTCGCTCGGCTTGAATTACGCCTCGCACTGCGAAGAGGTCGATTATTGCGTTCTTCTGTAATTCGGGCGCAAGCCCGAATCAATTCCCGATATCACCCCGCCAACGGCGACCTTATCGCCCGCTATTACCGCTAAATTATTAATACGCAACTTAAGATTAACAGGCAATTAACACAACGCGGACATGCTTCGATTTCGGACAGACATGTTACGCAGAATCGAATACTCGGCACACACGTACGCGATCCATGCAAGAATCGCGAGGAAACTCTCACAAAACGCGCTCACAATTTCGAGACGCGGTGCTTTACAACCGACATAATACGTCGAATTTACGCGATCCACACTCTCACGTAACCCGTACAATAATCGCGAAGGAAAGTTGCACCGGACATGCACGCAAAGTTTAGACGCGAAGATTCGCAAACGAAAGACAAAAGTATATATATATAATATAACGAATTGACGCGAATCACACTCACACTCAAACGACCGACATACAACACGAACGAGACTTAAGCGCTAAACATGCGAGAACCAACGCAAATATAATATACGGAATCCGAATCTCCAGAGAGACGACACACGGTTTATTAAAAACGCGAGGTAATGTCTCGATCCGCGGAAACCGATACTTTCGAGGCTCCGGGGCTCGAATCGTTTGACGACGTGCCCGTGACGCGAAAATCTACACTAAAGAATGGGGCTTAGCCCGTACACCAAAGTACGAATTCACGGCGACGACGACAGAACGAAACGATTCCGGACGCGATCGCGAGTGGCGAATATGGCGGAGGATAACCTCACCGGTACTTTTCCTCTCGTGGTGGTTGCACGGGGTCGGCGACGTCGACGTCCTCTCGCTCGGGTCCGTCCTTCGATCGCTGGAGTCCTCCTCGACCGCTCACGCCGCAACGCTCTCACTAAAATGGCTCTCGTCTTTATTTTTTTGCTTCGCCTCGGAACAAACGCCGCTATCTATCACGCGAGCTCACGCCAGTCTAATGTCTGATCCCGGATCGTCGAGATTCAGAATCGATACCTGTAGGCCAGCCGGGGCTGCGCACACGGGGTGCGTATTATCGCGACCAATCACGCGTTATCGCGCGCTGTGGCCGGCGGGCGGCGCGCTCACGGTCGTATCGGGGGTGCGCGCGCCCCCGGTATTACAAACAATAACTCGCTTTCCGCGGGGCCGTCGCGAGGTCTAGGGCAAACGGCTTGGCCGGAAGTATCGCTGCCATCCCTCTTTTCGTCTTTTCCGAGGCCGTGTCACGCCATCGGGTGCAGCATTGCAGCCCCTCCGTGGGGACCGGATCCGCACGGGCCTGTGTCCTTGCGCGAGGATCCTCTCGCTGTCCCGTGCGCTGCGCATCACGTGCGCGGGTCCTGATCCCGTCGTAACATAGCTAGACGTTAGATGCTTTGAACTATCGGATTGCTGGCTCCTTGCCCCTCGGCGGTCATCCTTGATTGACGATGATATTTTCCGTGATGCTTTACTGACTTCCCGTTCTTTCTTCCGGTGAGGCTCTCAACTCAAATCATCATACGAAAAGAAACAACAAACGGAATTAATATAAAGCACGAAATCTCGATTAATGACGCCTCTCTGGAGGTAACGGTACGGTTCTCGCAATTATTCGACTGGCGCGGCCCTTTAGCCCGCGCTTTTCGATCGGAGAGGGACTCGGCGGACGCGCGCGAGACGGCAACGTCACAGTATATATAAAATATATTTTTTAGATACTTTAATTTAATCAATTCTTAAATTATTAATATTTCGTTTACAGAGTTATGTTAATTTTGATCGCATCAAATACGATATGATATATCAAGATATGTTTTATAAAATAATTACGATATTTTTTTGTTTGCTTTATGCAAAAAATCCGCGAAATATTTTGGTTATTTCTTTCTTCTTGGATTGAAACTCGTTTCTTGCAAAAGTAAGGACAATCTGCATATTTTGATTCACAAACATTTTTGTTTATTTTAGCGGGAGATATCGCGTTAAGCACAAAATATATATCAATAGTAAAGTTGTCTAAATATCAATGCAGCAGTCAGTTATCAATGAGGGAGCATCGATGCAACATCGGGAGTAAATTACTCTAATAAAGATGAGAGAGAGAGAGAGAGAGAGAGAGAGAGAGAGAGAGAATAGCTGTAAGTGTATTATATTGAAATATTTTAATTAAGATTTTTTTATGTTAGAATATAAGAATCATGTAGTGCGATTTTGATAAATAATATCTAAATATCTAATTTTTAATTCTTCTCAAGAAAATAAGCCCAAAAGGATTTCAAACTTTTTATAATTGCGTTCCGATTTTAATAAAATATTTTTAAATATCGAATCTCTTTCTCTCTCTCTATCTCTCTACAGATAAGCGTATATATTCTCAACAACAATGTATAAAAAAAGAAAATTGTTGATATCAAGTTTGACCCTCTCGCATTCGTTTTCTCTCTCTTTCTCTCAATCCCCAAAAGAAAAACACTTTTGCGCGCAGATATTTAATCCACAATCCACACTTTAATTGTAACTGATTTCTCACGACCAATCGAATTCTAACAGCGACCTTAATCCGATACATTAGAAAGATGGTCTGTAATTACTCTTGGCTCTCTCTTAAGCTAGCGCCAGATTATGCGCCTATTCGCGATTTGTTTATAATTCGTGAATAGTGTGGACGGAAGATTCGTCAAATTCAACCAATCAGATTTCTTTATACCGTTCACGAATCGCGAATTACGAATCACGAATTGCGAATACGCGCATAGTCTGGCGCTAGCTTTACACATGTAGACCGACACGTCATACATGCTCGCGTGATTCATCGCAATGAATAGCGTACATCGGACTTTATGATAGCGCTATGTTTGTGATGTTTTCAAAAATGGAGGTTGTAGGTGAGAAACGATTTAATTAAATTATTCGTCGACTCGCTCGTGTCATTGTCGCATTCAAACGTGGACGAAACACAAAAGGACTGCTTTTTGGAATGCGAAAGATATCGGGGAGCATCGTAATATTATATCTCAACACGAGATAATGTCATTGCTCGAGAAGTATAAGCAAATAAACTTATAGAATAAATAACAACATTCGAAAAATGTATACAACGTAACAAATTTCTTTCAAGATCGTATAATTTATTTAAGCGTAAAATAGAAGTAAAAAGGATAAGTAAGGTAAAAAAGAGAAAGTTGACAAAACTTACATAGCATAGGATCAGTTTTCTTTTGTGATACATGTTGTAGAGAGAAAATACATTTCTCATTGTAACACGCGCTTTGAGTTTTGGTCCCTGAGATATGCGATTCTAAAATATTGTAAAAGTGAAAGTAAAATATTGTTACGTCCTGCCGACTCCACGATTCCTTCCTTCCGCGAAATTGCGGCAAAGATCGTCGATTGGCAATAAAAATAAGTCTTTCGGTAAATAGAACATCTTGCACCACATAACGATTTAAACTTTAAACATTTCATCATTTATCAGTAAATATATCTATGTATAACCGCGAGAAAAACAAGAAGATATTAGGCCGATCAATAGATATTCCATATATAGACTTTCCAGCCGATGAAATCACCTTACGAAATATCGAACATAATAACCGCATCATCATCGATAGAAATCATAGATCTTTGCTATTCACCTCAAAATCACGTGTGCAAGGGTCCATCGGAAAATGTTCACCTTCGACCAATCGACGAACTATAAAAAGGGAGCCCGCGAGACTCCATCATCTCAGTTTTCATCAGAGTCACCCGGTTGACGAATCAGTCCGGCAGT
This sequence comes from Formica aquilonia x Formica polyctena, assembly GCA_907163055.1. NCBI lineage: Eukaryota > Metazoa > Arthropoda > Insecta > Hymenoptera > Formicidae > Formica > Formica aquilonia x Formica polyctena. Next base: position 97,206 of record CAJQTV010000154.1, on the reverse strand, counting down.
AAGTCATTCAACAAGTCAATCTACAAGTCGATTAGTTAGTTCGTTCTCAGTTCGTTTTCAGACCTAAGAGTTCGTTCGACCCGATTCTTACGCCGCAAGGAGCCTGATTTCGGGATAATTAAGATAGTTGTTGCGCCCTTCCATCGACTCATCCTTTTTCGGGTATGGACGTAACATACTGTTCTTAAATTTTGGGGGCTCGTCCGAGATTGTAATGTGCGATCTTTTAAACTGGAATGTGTAAAGGGACAAGAAGTACAGCTGATAAAGACGAAGTAGAACGAAATTTTCAGCTTGCTCAGGAAACACACAATCGAACAAAATCTAACAAATCAGAAACACATCACACTTCCACTCCTAATAAAACTACTAAAAACATTAATTTTTCATTAGACGAAACGGTAATTGAAAAAGATTTCAAAAAAAAGTTTAGTGAAACAGCGGCCGAGTCTCATTTTGATGATTCCTGCGATAAGACTATTATACCTGAATTTATTAAATATGAAAAAAAGAAAGACCCGAGCGGTAAAATAATCAAAATAATTCTTTCGCTACTTTGAAATACGCGGTCGAAGCTGTCCCTTATTTTATATTCCATTAAATTATTTTATCGAGGGATGTGAAGAAGCAAAATCTATGTTGCCTAGTGAGGCTAAATCACAGTTTACCAAAATAATAAGAATCAGGATAATAGGGGAGGCTCGCCGAACTATACAAGGTCAAGATTTTGATAGCGTTTCTCAATTAACTAAATATTTAAAACAAATTTATGGACCAGCAAAAAACGTTTATCAATTACAAGGGGAATTGGGTTGTATATATCAAAAAGGTGATGAAGATGTAATTACTTATACAAATAGAGTAAAAATTCTTGGAAAACAAATTTTAGAAACATATAGAAGTTCGGGAAACGTGTCGTCTGACCAAAATATTAAAGCATCATTAGAAAAGGACATGTGCAAGTGTTTTATTAAAGGGTTAAAACCAGAGATTGAACAACGAGTTGCAAGAAATTTATTAAATGTACAAGAAACTGCAGCCGAGGCTTTAAGGATAGAGAGAGAGCTCCGAGAAATGACAGATTTACGACAGGGAAAGATAACAGTTCAGGTACACAGAAAACTAACAGTCTAAAAGAAACTTGTCAAATCTGTTATAAGGAAGGGCACGTAGGCAGTAACTGCAAGAAATATTTACAAACATCTCAACAAGTTAACAACCAGATTGATTTCGGAACCGCGATATTAGTATGTCAAATTTGTAAAAAACGTGGGCATGGAGCAGAGAAATGGCGCTTTCGCGATCCACAACAACGCCGACCGGTAAACGTAGTTCAAGGGAAAATAATAACTTGTCAATTATGCTTAAAATCCGGTCATGATGCAAAATCTTGCCGACAGAATAATACAACTAATAACAATAAAATCTCGGTAATTTGTCAATGGTGCGAAAGACCCGGCCATTCTGCAAATAATTGCTGGAAGAAACAGAACGAACAATGTTATGCGGGAAATAAAACTCGCGTAACTTGTCAAATTTGCAACAACTTCGGACACATTGCTAAAGATTGTCGATCAAAACTAAACCAGCAAACGGGATCCAGGAATTCTTTATTCTGCCGCTATTGCAAGGAGCAAGGTCATCTTCTCGAAAATTGTCAATTACGCCATGCCAGTAACTTTCGGAGAAAAGAAAATAATCAGGGAAACTACAACTCAGGTAGCCAAGTAGACAAGGACAGAACTACCATAAGGCCCGTGACTGTAAACCTCGACAAACATAGTCGCGTGCCTACCGTTCAAATCAACATCGATAATTTAATTACTAGTATAACTTTTATGCTAGACACGGGATCTGGACCTAATATAATTAAAGAAAATCTCGTTCCCGAAGAAATAAATATTAATTACACTAATATCCTCAAGTTGAACGGTATAAATAATTATCCTGTGTACACCTTAGGTGAAATTACATTAACTCTTTTTGAAATACCGGTTATATTTCATATTGTATCTAACGATTTTCCAATTTCACAATCCGGCATATTAGGAAACGATTTCTTTAAACAAACTTCATCGAAAATACATTATGCACAAGGGCACTTGGATGTCTCCGGAATCAACATACCTTTCTTATCACCTGAAGCCATTATAGTAGCTCCGCGATCCGAATCATTATTTTATGTAAGAATAGAAAATCCAGAACTAAAAGTAGGATATATACCGAGACTAAAGGCGGCACATGGAATTTATTTGGGAGACACCATCGTGGAGAACGTTGCCAGAAAGGCATATTTAAACGTTACCAGGTATATAAATATGAAACCGGAATTTGCCCATAGATGGCCCTAGCTGTCAATGTAGTTACCGTCAAACCGCGTCATTGGCGCCATTTTCTTGTTTTGACATCTGATAAAAATTTTCAACTCACAACAATACAAGTTTCATACAACAGCATAGTTTTTAATAGCGTTGAACATGTCGAATTTTGTGCCTGGAAACTACGATTTGCGGACAGCATTGATTTTCTGTTACCATTTGAAGAAAACTGCTGCAGAATCGCATCGAATGCTTGTCGAAGTTTACGGTGAGCATGCTCTTGGTAAATCACAGTGCTTTGAGTGGTTTAAAAAATTCAAAAGTGGCGATTTTGACGTGAGAAACGAAGAACGTGGAAGACCACCGAAAATCTATTATGAGCTGCTAAAACCTGGCGAAACCGTTAATACTGAACGCTACCGACATCAAATGATCGATTTGAATCAAGCTTTGTGTGAAAAACGACCAGAATATCAAAAAAGGCAACACAAAGTGATTTTGCTTCATGATAATGCACTATCACACACAGCAAAACCGGTCAAGGAAACGATTGAGGCGTTTAGTTGGGAAATACTTTCGCATGCGGCTTACTCACCAGACTTGGCTCCATCCGATTACTACTTATTTGCATCGATGGGACACGCACTTGCTGAGCAGCACTTCACTTCTTACGAAAATGTACGAAAATGGCTCGATGACTGGTTTGCCTCAAAGGAGCAATAGTTTTTTTGGCGTGGTATCCACAAATTGTCAGAGAGATGGGAAAAATGTATAGCTAGTAATGGGCAATACTTCGAATAAAATATTTTTTTACCATTTTCATACAATAAACGTGTATTTTCTATACAAAAATTCCGGTTTCATATTTATATACCTGGTATAAGTACTTTAGATGAAGAGGCGGAAGTACATGTTCCGACTTTGCGCCTAAAACCATTGAGCGAATTATTAGACGACCATGATACAAAAATTGAGGCTTTAAACAGTCCAGAAGAACTAAGGAATAAGGAAGAAGAAACTACTTACGAATTCGACGATTATAAAAATAATATGAATATTGAAAATGAAGGTGAAAATGTGGATGAAGAAAATATTATTATCGAAGAAATTAATTATGAAAACGAAGAAAAAACCTGAAATAAAGAAGGAAATAAAAATAAGAATAAAATTAAAAATAAAGACAAGATAAAAAATAAAACTGAGAGGAAAAATAAAGAATTGAATGATTCAAAAATCTTTGGAGAGGGAAATTACCAAACCTCTCCTGAAAATCTAATAAATTTAACCATTCCTGGAGGGGGAAATTACCAAACCTCTCCTAAAAATTTAATTAATTTAAAAACCCTCGAAGAGAGAAATTACCAATCCTCTCAAGAAGGGAATAATTCTAGGATTTCGGAGGGAAATTTCCATACCTTGTCAGAAACTCCTAGCTCCGTCGAGTGCGAGGAGGAAAGTTATCAAACCTCACTACGTATTTCGGCAAAATCTTATTTCAAAAAGAGGAGAAGTCCTTTATCCTCCCTAGATATCAAATTTCCTAATATTGGATTTTATTTAAAGAAGAAAATAATAATGAATTAAAAACCTCTCATATTACAATAAAAGACCTCCTTGAAGAGGCTCAAAAATATAACTTAAAAATTAAAAACTCGAATCTACGAATTATTAAAAATAAAAATAAACCGTCTTCAAAAATCCTTATATCCTTGTCGAATAAATCTCAAGAAATTTTAGAAAAATTTACGCGAAAACGTAAAACAAGATATAAAAGGAAACAAGAAGTTGAAAATTATAATTTGCATAATTGTCTAACAATCTCCGAAGAAAAGGGAAAGAATCAACCCGCCGAAATCATAGAATCATTGCGATTAGAATATTTAAATGAAACAGAAAGAAAAAGCATTATAAAATTAATAACGGATAGTGAAGATCGATTTCATATTCCTGGAGAAAAATTAACCGCAACACACGTATTACAACATCGAATACCTACTACAGATGACCAACCAATAAACACTCGTCAGTATCGATTTCCGCAAATTCATAAAGAGGAAATAAACAAGCAGGTAGAAGAACTGTTAAAAGGAGGAATTGTAAAACACTCACAATCGCCATATAACACGCCTATATGGATCGTACCTAAGAAAGAAGACTCCAAAGGAAATAAACGATGGAGAATGGTATTAGATTTTCGTGCTTTATAAATGATAAAACTATCGGAGATGCATATCCTTTACCAAATATCGTCGATATATTAGACCAATTAGGAGGAGCTCGATATTTTTCAGTATGCGATTTAGCATCTGGATTTCATCAAATAAAAATGAACCGCGAAGATGGTCATAAAACAGCTTTCACTACTCCTTTTGGACATTACGAATTCGACCGAATGCCGTTCGGTCTAAAAAATGCTCCGGCTACTTTCCAGCGCCTAATGGACTTAGTATTAACTGGGTTACAAGGCAAAGAATTATTCGTTTATATGGACGATATTGTTATCTATGCAACGTCTTTAGAAGAACACGAAAGAAAATACAACGTTTTAATGGAACGTCTTCGAGAAGCTAATTTAAAATTACAGCCAGACAAATGCGAATTTTTAAAAACGGAAATAACTTATCTGCGACACGTAATCAGTAAAGACGGAGTAAAACCAGATCCGAAAAAATTAGAAGCGGTACAACGATTTCCAAGACCTAAAACACCTAAGAATATTAAACAATTTTTAGGACTTGCAGGATATTACAGACGCTTTATACCGAATTTTTCCAAATTCGCCAAACCATTAACAAATTTATTAAAAAACGACACCCGCTTTGAGTGGACATCTGTGCAAGAAGAATCTTTTGAAATTTTAAAACAAGAACTGTACGAAGAGCCAGTACTGCAATACCCAGATTTTTCCAAATCATTCATTTTAACGACCGATGCATCTGGAATAGCCTTTGGAGGAATATTATCACAAGGAGAGATAAATAAAGACCTACCGATAGCATACGCCTCACGAACCTTAACAGATAATGAATTAAAATATGATACATACGAAAAGGAAGCACTAGCTATTGTATATTGCGTTAAACATTTTCGACCACACTTATACGGAAGAAAATTCACTTTAGTTACAGATCATAAACCTTTGATGTGGTTTAAAAATGCACAAGACGCAAATATGCGAATAATTCGTTGGAGATTAAAATTAGCAGAATATGATTATGAGGTTGTATACAAAGCGGGAAAAACAAACGTAAACGCAGACGGATTATCCAAAAATCCTGTAAATATCGAAGGAATAGATTGTAAAATTATAAAAAACAAGAAACTTTTAAATCCAGATAACCCTAAAGATGCACGATTAATTGCCGAACTATTAGAAAAATCCGATAGCGAAGAAGAAGAAGAAGAAGAGGATGACGATCTCCATTTATATCTTTCCGATATGGAAGAAAACGAAGAAATAATAGCTGAAAGCGATTTATTAAGTAACAATAACGATACTCTTCCATTTACACAAACAGAATTAAACGAACCAGATTATTTATCAATTACCGAAAAAGCTTTAATACACGATCCTCCTAAACAAAATAAAATTCAAACAAGAAGCCGAACTGCAAGACTAAGTATTGAGCAAAATAAAATAACCAATGAATTGCATAGTGACGAGGGAGAGATCGAAGAAATCGAAGAAAGAAATGATCCACCTGATAAAATTTCTGACAGTGAAAAAGAAGACGAAGAAGAAAATAAACAAGATATTATTAACAAAAATTTAAAATCATGAAAAACGAAACCTGCATTTATTGAAAATAGAATAATTCATGGTAATGTCATAGACTCTCGAGAATTATTATTTTTACGAAAAGATAATATAGTATATTTCGTCGACACCCAGGAAAGACCTTTAGATTCAGGCTCACAAAAACATTTTGAACGAAAAAAGCTTCCAAACCTAGGATCCCTTGTTCTAGGAAAGGTTAAGACCATAAAATATAATAATCATTATCATGTAGCTTTACCTATCAGCGAAGAACAACGAGAAGGCCCTACAGCTATTCTTAAACAAATTGTTAAAATCTTAACAGACTTACAGAAAATAACCGAAGATTTAAAATTAGAAACATTTAGTATTGCAAAAACCGAGTTTATTAATAATGTTCCATGGAATGACGTCAAATCACATATACAATCAATATTCACCGATGCTCCTACTAAAGTTATTATTTGCCACGGACTAATTAAATATCCACCGAAAGATTTACGTTCCGTTATAATCAGTGAAATGCATTGCTTACCGACGGATTGCAAAATTATTTAAAATTCGCAAATTTCGCACAACAGTCCTCTATCCTCAATCAAACGGATCATTAGAAAGATCACATCACGCATTAGGCGAATATTTAAAACAATACGCGAATGAACAAAAACAATGGGATAGATGGATTAGCCTTGCCATGTTTAATTATAATACGAGCGTACATGAAGCAACAAAGCACACTCCATATGAGCTGGTTTTTGGAAAGATAGCACGTGTTCCATCGAACGAACTTCTACCTCCTGGGGATAAATTAGCAAATTACGACGAATATTTAATAAATTTTGTAACTCAACTTCACGCAATTCAGGGAAATGCACGCGATAACGTTATTCAAGCCAAAATTAAATCAAAAAATTATTACGATAGAAAAATCAACCCACAAACTTTCAAACTGGGAGATCAAGTATTTTTATTAAAAGTTCCAAAACCGGGTAAATTCGGAGATCAATATACTGGGCCTCACGGAATCCTAGAAATTTTTAATAAAAATAACGTCAAAATTAGAATAAAGAAAAATAGCCGAATTGTACATCCTAACCGCTTACGAATTTCATATATTAAACCTACTAATAAACAATTATGAGAATTTTCAGATGGAGCTCAGAATTGGAAGCCAAATTACGATAATAATTTTAACAAAAAAAAATAATAATAATAATTGAAATTTTATCAAACAAAGTAATAGGAACAGACTTAACTTAGCAGTCACAGTAAATATATTCCCGATCGTGTAAAATAAGAGAGAACATAAACGAATGCGCCATATTGTATCATTTACTTGTTAAATTAATTAATATACTAAAAACGTATATATATATATATATATATATATAGATATATATATATATATATATATATATATATATATATATATATATATATACATATACATATATACATATATACATATATACATATATACACCCACACACATATATATTTTTAGTCTTAGACACATATAAACATTATAAATGTTACTGCGTTTAACATTAATTTAGTGGACAAAAATATTATTAGCATAATATATAGATCAAATATTATATAATATGCATATATAACAAAAACAGAACTATCTTTTCTGATAAAAAAAAAAAAAAAAATTTATATATATAAAGAAATATTACCTGATCATCTGAAAAAAAAGGGAGAAACAATGAGCTAGAAAAATATCACAGAGGAATTATATCATCGGCTCCAGCAACCAATAGGCGATCACTATGCTACATTTAGTGATAAACTATCCAGCTTATTATTCTGCAGACAAACATAGTATTTCAACCAACAGCTAATTAAAAGAACAAGGAGAACTATTCCAGCATTTGTCAATTGACAAGTCATCTTGGCGCTCTACATCCATCAGCGAATCCACCTATAACTATTCAGCATCTGGGCAAATAAAGCCTGGACATTTTACTATGGGATTCAACATGATATCCCAATCAATGGCTAATTACTCACAGTAAATGAGAATTCAAGCCAAGCATCGAGAATCTTCCTGACAAGCTGCACCTGCGTTGTCCGGAGGAAACTGATAACCAGAAAAAATGGGAAGAAGAAAGAAAAATATCCTATTTCTCTCAGAGCAATAAAATTTCCAGCTAAAGATTTGAGACTACTGATGTTGGTCAGGTAAACATTATGACATATACAGTTTCTTTTTTCTCTTACGCTATAAATGGGCACATATAAGAAAAGATAGTTTTGTATTAAGACTCTTTAATAAAAGTATTAAATAAAAATATCATTATTACAACAAAATTATTGTTAATACAAGAAGAATTATCGTTATTGTGAGAAAAGTTCTTGTTATTACGAGAAAATTTAAAAGAATAAGTAAAAAAAAATATATATATATATTTTTGTAAAAGAAGGACGAAAGAAAAAAAAAGGTTTTGGTGGTCGCCTTCTCTTTCCTCCTTCTTAATAAACAAATCAGCATGCACAAAACCACATACAATTAGGATACTTTAGTTAACTGCGAAAGGAAGGAATCTATTTCATTTTTGGAAATGTCGGGCTTCTCCCCAACATTTGTCTAAGGCCGGGGGTGTTATGTCCTGCCGACTCCACGATTCCTTCCTTCCGCGAAATTGCGGCAAAGATCGTCGATTGGCAATAAAAATAAGTCTTTCGGTAAATAGAACATCTTGCACCACATAACGTTTTAAACTTTAAACATTTCATCTTTTATCAGTAAATATATCTATGAGTAACCGCGAGAAAAACAAGAAGATATTAGGCCGATCAATAGATATTCCATATATAGACTTTCCAGCGAAGAGACGATGAAATCACCTTACGAAATATCGAACAAAATAACCGCATCATCATCGATAGAAATCATAGACCTTTGCTATTCACCTCAAAATCACGTGTGCAAGGGTACATCGGAAAATGCTCACCTTCGACCAATCGACGAACTATAAAAAGGGAGCCCGCGAGACTCCATCATCTCAGTTTTCATCAGAGTCACCCGGTTGACGAATCAGTCCGGCAGTAAGTCATTCAACAAGTCAATTTACAAGTCGATTAGTTAGTTCGTTCTCAGTGCAGTTATTAAAAGTCATTTACATCGCGAACTGTGACCAGTCTTGTTCAACGGCATTTCTCTCGACCACGAACGACAATCTCCGAGTTTAGCTGCCCGTCCGTCTTCTACTTAAAAAGAGTAAGTCGCTACCAACCAATTTTTCTTTACGCGAATTCCAACTAGGAATTATCACTTATAATTTTCTATAGTGAAAAAGATCACCTTGCGTATTTCGATCAAGCGACTTCATTCGCGAGCCAAGTACATACATCGAGTTTATCGCAGGACTCGGAGGGCGTTGGCGCAAGCTGACTCAAAAACGATTAGAACAGCTAACCAATATATCGCTAAAATCAACCATAATTTAATCAAAGCGAATAGAATTGTTAGAATAATTAATAGAATTAACAATCACGATTACGATTTTGCACACACCTACAGACATTCTAGCGACCTCACTACTCCAAGTTCTCCTCCCTATTTTTCCCCCTCCTACTCCCCTGAATATTCTTCCTTGCCTTCTCCAAACCTATCCCCCTCCCCTCGATCATTCTCTTCACTTTCAACAGTGATCCTCAATAATTCTCTCCCTCTCTCTCCTCAGTCTCCCGAATTGGATTACATAGACAAGGCAATCCAAGAATTTATCGATGAGCTTTCTGACTTGAAAGCAGCATCGTCCTACCAAGATTAACACAATTTAAAGATCTCCATATCTCCTTCGTTCAATAACCCATTTCCTCACTAACCTACTTTTACACTATGTTTTTATTTTTTTCCGGAAGATAATAGAAGATATACCAGTATTTACCAGCCAGAATTCTAATCTTAACAATAGAGCCTTTCCCAACTCAGTCTGGCTGATGCCCCCCGAACCATTGTAACACCCGCGGAGCGATAAGCTCAACCACACACAAACACTCACACTCACACGATAAATGTATCACTTTCTACAAATATATACAGGGTGTCCCATAATTCGCGGATCACCCGCCATGTGCAGATAGAGCAGATGAAACCGAGAAGAAAAGTCCCTTACCATTTTGCAATTTTCGTAATAATTATTAAGAAATTAATTTAAAAAGATGGGCCAATCCATGCCTTACACAAGCGCGCGGCGAGAAGAGCCTTCCTACTCAGGCGTTGCTGGGTGCGCGGCGAAGCGGTGGGAGGGGCGCTCTATACGGCTACGTACGAGCGAACGCTGAAGCCACGCATCTCAAACTATTCTCTCTCTCTCTCCCTCTCTTTCTCACTCTCTCTCTCTCTCTCTCTTTCACTCTTTCACGCGCGCGACATAGGAAGTATTATGCTATCGTTTCCACACCACCTTGCGGTAGATAACACGGTGCATTTTTTTTAAAATGGTATCCCCAATTGGTCTAATCCACTCTCATATTTTAATGTAAAAATTGTTCGAAGTGCCTTCCTCGTTCTCGTAAACAGAGTTCGGCTCTTCAAGTAATATTGCGCGTCGCGCGATACGCTATTTCCGGCGTGATGGTATTAAAAGCTGCGAGAATAGCTTCTCGTATTTCAATTTCTGTACCATCACGCCTGTGTTCAACTAAATTTTTAATGTGACCCCATACAAAATAATCTAGTACATTAAAGTCTGGCGATCGCGCCGGCCAAATGATTGGGCCACCTCGACCCATCCATCTGTCCGGATAATGCGCGTTTAAATATTCGCGAACCCGGCGAGCGAAATGCGCAGGAGCCCCGTCATGCTAGAAGATGAGTTTATTTCTTATATTGAGAGGAACATCTTCGAGAAGAATGGGTAACTCATTTTGGAGGAAGTTTAGATATATTTCCCCATTTAAATGTGGCGGTAGGAAATAAGGACCAATCTGAAAATCACGAAAGAAAATGATATATTAAAGCTGCGAAATAAAATTCCTTGATTTACTAAAATTTACTACTTACGACTCAGTTCGCTGTTATTCCTGCCCATACATTTATTGCCCATTGATATTGGAACGAGCATTCCCGAACGGCATGCGGATTGTTTTCCGCCCAAAATAAATAATTATGATCAACTAAACTAAACAATATGCTAAAATTAGTGTATTCTTTAATACATTCACATTGCAGTTATTGTGATATAACTAAATTAAATATAATTCTAAATTAAATTTAGATCTAAATTAAATTTATTGTATGTTGGTTTTAATATATACTTTAAAAGTTAGCAGCGCCAAGTTTTTTTAATTAAAATTTTTTTATATTTTCTTATTTCTATTGAACTTATTTTGAAACTCAGGTTTCTCTTAATAAAAATATAATGCGTTTTAATTTTATGCAGAGAATTTGTGTACAACATTTCTATAAATACAAATTTGATTTTATGACAAATACTATTTAAAATTACAAATTCTCACAAACTGAATTACTTCTAAGTACTTGGCTAGTTAACTATTGATTTCATATTTAGTTTTTATTTCTTATTATTTAGGAAAAATATTTTATAAATTATTTTTTAGATATATACTTGGCGTATGTTTTTTACCTTTGTGAGGTTTTTTTAGTTCAAAATATGTCAGATTAAAATATAAAATAACTCAAAAAGTACTTAATAAAAAAATACTTTATTATAGTGTTTTGAAAAGCTCTCGAGATAAGCTACAAGAATATGCAATGAAAAATGGGAGGTTACGTTCAAGAAAACATCGATTACATTGGCTTGGCCTTGAAAAGGTCATTCAAGGTCAAGTCCATATTTTCATTATGTGTCTCCCTGTGAATCATACAACTTTTATCTAAAACATTTTTATCTTAAACTTATAGATTTTAAGATACTTCAGTGGATACATTAAAATGGCCTACCCTGTATATATGTATATACATTACCGCTCAAAAGTATTTGCCCACCATCGCATCGGTTTCCTGGATGATTTTTATATAAAAGCCTTAGCTTGCACTTTACCTATATTTTCTATATGTACACATATATTGTCGTTATTATAAGGCAGTATTTTGAAATAATATTTTGATTATCACTAATATATAAATAAAAAACATCATAAAACACCATCAACTCATTCCTTGGAATTCGCCTAGAGACAAAATTCGCCCGAGCTTCCATCGTTTATTCGGTCTGTGTCATGTCATAATAAGCATTCGTAATATTCTTCAGTTATCTGTTAACATTTCGCTTTTCATTTTCGCTTTGTAACGCTATAATCAAAAACAACGGCGGACACATAGATGAAGGAAAAATTTAGTTTTAATCATTACTATGCACACACTTTTTTGGTAATTAGATACGTAAACATAAATAAATGCTTTTCACATGATTACTACATTGTTTTAATTGTTTCTAACATTTATAGAACGATTGTTTTAGATGGGCAAATACTTTTGAGCGGTACTGTATATATAGGGGAAAGTAGGGTAAAACCGGGTACTTTTTTGGATTTGTCTTCCTACAAAAAATCTGAGAGTAAAAAAAATTTTGCCGACCGTTAGTAGTCTTTAATGAACCTTAAACTATGAGAAAATAAGGCTAGTTGCTGAAAAAAAAATTTTGATTACCAAGAATAAGAAGATTTTGTGGAGAAGTCAAAGTACCCGGTTTTGTCCTACCGGTAGGGTCAAACCGGGTATCCATTTGAAAATATGCAAAACACCGTGTAATTACAAAATCTAGATTTATTTTAATCAAAATACAATATAAAGATGTATTCTATTGACAAAAATCACAAATAAAGATATCCTCTTGTTCGACATTGTTGCAGAACTTCCTTATTTAACTTTTTAACTTTAAAGGTCTCAAAAAGCTTTTTTTTTAGTAGTTTCTTTTTCTGAGTGTTAGTTTTCGTTTCCAACTGTTTTATTAGGGAGACAAAGTCACAGGATAACAGTTCTTCCTCTTTTTATTACATGAAATGTGTAAGTACTCGGTTTTGCCCCAACACAAGGAAAGTAACAAATACGGCGGTTGTATATTCTGGCGTAAAAAGTGCTGATCAAAACTAATATGATATACTCTCTAATATGTACAGAATGCAATGCTGCATTTGCCGAAACAGATGCTCTATATAGGAAAAGTGCACGACGACTCGATTCTTGCCTTAAGGATGTATGTGTCATATATTGAAACATTGACAAAAGCATAAAAATTTCGTGGACTGTTCTACTATTTCTTCTGAATATCTGTGTAAAACCTGAGCACAATTCTCTTAACGGTTTGGAAATTATTTAAATTTAAAATTATTATTAATTCTTATGAAAAGTCGCGTATTGTAGCACTTATTGACAAATTTGACAAGGAAAAAACATTGCCAGCAAAACAAAAATTTTCACATATATTAAGAAAACTCTAATAAATATTTGCAGAACTTGATTTAGATCCACTTACTCGTTTAAAAGTTATTTACTAAAAATTGTAGAAAAATATTATTTATCTCTCTTTCTCTTTCTGCAAATTACTCGTTTTTGCTTCCTCATAGAGGAAGCTTTGTTTTCGTGACAAAATTTTTTTTCGAGTTTTCTATGCCAATGTGTTTAGAATGTTCCAAAATGTCGAAAAATCATATTCCTAAAAAATGTCTGTATGTATGTATGTATGTATGTGTGTATGTGTGTATGTGTGTATGATATATATACGCAATATATTGTACAACCTCTAACTTCCGCAATTTTTGAGATATCGGGTTAAATTTTTTTTGCATGGATAGAGTATCATTCAAGGATGGTTGGTATCGAATTTGGTGAGAATCGATGAAAAGGTTCATTTTTTATAAAATTTTGAATTTTTTGAGAAATGTCTGTACACGCTGTAACTTTCGGAAACTTTGAGATATCGAATTAAATTTTTTTAGATGGATAAAGTATTATTAAAGAATAGTTGCTACTGAATTTGGTGAGTATCGGTAAAAGGATTTATTTTTTATAACATTTTTAATTTTTTGAGAAATGTCTGTACACGCTGTAACTTTCGGAAAATTTGAGATACCGGATTAAATTTTTTTACATGAATAGAGTATTATTAAAGGATGGTTGATACTGAATTTGGTGAGTATCGGTGAAAAGGTTTATTTTTTATAAAATTTTGAATTTTTTGAGAAATGTCTATACACATCCTAACTTTCGCAAATTTTAAGATATCAAGTTAAATTTTTTAACATGACTAGAGTATCATTAAAGGATGGTTGGTATTGAATTTGGTGAGGACTGATACCCGGTTTTTATAAAAATTTTTTAAAATATAAATTTTTGAATTTAGAAAAAAATATTTTGTGATATCCGAGGTATGATTTTCCAACATTATAAACATGGGTGTATATTAGCCCGATTTTGGCTTGCCAATGAATTTCTAAAGTTAACATTAGGTTTAAATCGAGCCGATTTTAAAATCCCACTTGGGATGCTATCGAGCTGACTTTCTATCAATTTTCTTTCTAATTGTCAAAATTTTCTAAGTGACTATCTAAGTTGCTGGTTTCACATATTATATGTCAATATTATATGTTAAGGGGATCCTAAAGCTACGGCCGAACTCCGACGGGTTTGCGCCCTCATCTGAGAGGAATTAGAATTGTCGATAATTATCGATAATTTTAGTTCTGTCATTACCGACAGCGTTATGCATAAAAATAACCACAAAAGAGTAAATAAAAATTGTGTTCAATATGTTGAAAAGACATCATATATTTCTACTATGTTTCTATGTCGCTTCGCACGCGTATCAAAGAGTATCGGAGCGCATAGAAAACAGTATATCATATGTGTGTCTGCCATCATCATATATTAAACACAATTCATGTGTGAGCATATTGCGTTTATAAATTTCTACTACATATGTATAAATATTTATTTATACGACCAAAAATATACATACTTATAATGTTTATATAAATAATACATTGTTATTATATCATCGTCATTATATTGATTGAAAAAAAACGAACTATTAGACAGATTGTAATTGAGTATAGAAAGTTACATTATAATATTCAGTTATATATGTATTATGCACATACATCTGTATACGTCATATATATTTCTTATATTTATACATACATGTATGCATACATACATACATAATACGTATATATATATATATATATATATATATATATATACAAAGTATTTTATTTGATACAGTGGATTATCATAAAAATAAAACATTTTCTGGAAAAATGTTAATATAAAAATTGTATTATATTATAAGATTTCGAAAGGAGATAATATCATGAAAATTGCTCTTGCGTAGCGTTTTTCAATTATATTTAAACTTAGTTTTTTTTAGTGGAACTATTTTTATTATATAAATCGAACTCTCGCAACATTCAACATAAAAAGTAATAGGATGGCTAAAAAATGAAAACTTTACGAAATATTTTAAAATTGATTTAATTTTATATAAACTATGAAATATCTCATAAAATATTCATTTTTCGATAATTTCATCTCAATACTTATGGGATAAAGAAAACATGGTATAAAGAATACAATGGTATGAAGAAAACAAACAGTTATTTTCAAAGAAAAATATGTAGCTGCTATTATACTTTTTTTAACAACTATGTGTTTTTTTGCACTAATGTATTTCTCATTATTTCGTGCATAAGTAGATGTAAGATTATCGAAAAAAATGAATATTTTATAAGATATATTTCATAATTTATAAAATTATATCAAAATTATAAAATATCTCGTAAAGTTTCTATTTTTTAGCCATTTTATAACTATTTATGTTGAATATTGCGAGGATTCGATTTACATAATAAAGGTAGGTTCATAAAAAGAACTAGATTGACCTCTAAATATCTTTGAAAAACACCGAACAAAACGATATTTCCCCCCTTCGAAACCTTTTACAACTTTTATATAGAACATTTTTCCTGAAAATGTTTTATTTATTATTTTTCTGATAAAATTTATTTTTATGATAATCCACTGTATCAAATAAAATACGTATATATATATAGACGTATTATTTATGTTTGCATACGTGTATATAAATATAAGAAATGTATATGACGCATGCAGATATGTGTGCATAATACCTATATATTCTCGATATTATAATGTAGTTTTATATAAGTTACAATCTAATTCAGTTTATTTTTTCCAATCGATATAATCGAAAAATAAAAATGTATTATTTCAAAATTATGTGTGTGTATGTACACACACAGAATATTTAATAATACATTATATGTATATATATATATATATTTTTTTTTTTTGATCGTATAGGTAAATGTTTATGTATTGTAATAAAGATTTACAATACATTGTTTGTCTCGATTGTAACAGAATAATGTATTTTTACAATATTCTAAATATTTAAAACATAGAATGGACCCCTCCCCGTCCATTCTCGTGAGAACGCAACCAATATGTTTTTCGTCTCCCCGATTATAATTTGCAATCGAGATTGATGCAGCTTTTTCTGGTCAGTTGTAAAATATAGATTTTTCAAGTCTATATTTGTAGCATAGATTCTTTTTAATAAAAAATTACTTTTTATTATTTTGGAAAAGGCGAGAGTTTATTACTTTCTAGAATTGTATAAAAATGTTCTCTCATGCATTTTACATTTTTGGAGTATTTTTCCACGCAAGGATTGCCTCCTAAGGCTATAGTCGTGGCGAAGGCGGCAGCAAAAATTCCACAACATATGTTATCAGGTTGTGTTTGAACCTTTTCAAAAATTATGTCACTCGAGCTTATTGTTGGATAACGAAGATGTATATAATTTTTCTCTTTAGCTACTAATTTATCGTATGTACAGCCAGGTATACTATCGTACACGCGAAGTTTGGTGCCGTCAAAGAAAATGCATCTCCAATGATTACTGCAATTCCCTCCAATTATTTGTAAGCTATTATCACTACGACTAGCTTTAATCATGTGAGGGTATTCTAAATAAAGCACATTTTGCGTTTCGAAATGAGAAGTTTCTCTTATGATACGCAAAAATAGATCCAACGATTCATCGTTTAATTGACTTGTCATACGCAAGACATTATCCTTTACCAAATAAAGAGGAGCAATTGTGTTTAACAATTTTTCATTTCTTATTATATCGTCTTCAGATATATCTCGCTCGTTACTAGAATAACTTGTGATAATGCAATCATCATCTTCCTCTTTATTCAGAGCAATATCAGCAGTATCAGTAATTATGCTGCGTCGTCTTGTCCTCTAGATCAATGCGTAGTAACGTCAGTTGCTCGATTCGCCACAATTTTCAAATCCCGATTAAAACTTGCGCCCCGGCTATAGAGGGCGGTCCGGTATCTCCATGACAACACAACACCATTATGTCTTTCTGTGCGATTCAAGACAGTCGTGATAAAAATCATTTTAGAAAGTATGAGTTCATCGTCAGAAGATTCGGTGAGAATCTCACGAAAACGAAGAAAATCGACGAAGGACGCCTTTTTGGAGAAACTACATCGCTTGGAAGCCAAGTACAAGCGATCGTGTTCTCGTGAGAAGTCTCGACGAGAACGTTCGAGATCTCGTCACAACAAACGCTCAAGGAGAGATTATTCCGACAAAGAGAATGATGAACGTATCGCTGGCAGACGTGCGTCGCATTCTAGTCGAGAACAGTCAATCTCAACCAGGCGAGTAAAGAATCATTCGGAAATTTAGCCCGACAAAGGGAGCGGTGAGCGTTATCCGCGAGATGCGTCACGTTCCAGTCGGTCGTACTCGCGTTCGTGCGAGTCAGAGACAGCGATGTCAGCGAATGGGCTCGACAAAGAAGAAGACGATCAAGATGTGTCGGTAAAACATCCAGACGCCGAGGGGAAAGATAAACCCGTGGATCTCGATGAATCGATGTTGGGCTTGTTGGGAGATGATCCAACTAAGGATGATCAAATAGGTCCCGATATTCACGTGGCAGTAGCAGAACGTTGGGAAAAAATTTTGCGAGACGGCCTATCGAAAGATCAGAAGCGTGATCTCCAAGAAAAATACCCATCAATAGGTAATTGCCGTCTCACCAATGCGCCAAAACTAAACCCTGAGATCAAAACTGCCTTGTCGGCTTTGGCGATAAAGAAAAATACCTACCAATATTTGGCTCAAAATCAGCTGGGAGCCGGCATTAACGCTATTGGCGCAGCGTTAACGGAAGTATTAAACGCGGAGAAAAGTAGTGAACAGACGGTCGATGTATCAAAATTTATTGAACGTCTTGCCGACGCAGGTAGGATTCTGTCTGACTTGCACCATGATATGTCCAAAACAAGAAAATCGTTTATTGTTCCGGGATTAAATCCTATTGTGAAACATATCGCCGATGATTCTTCGATCGATAAGTGGCTGTTCGGCGAGAAATTTTCCGACAGTCTCAAAGCGGCAAAAGCTATGGAAAAATCCTCCAAAGATTTAGTCAAACAAGGTGGCGGACAGCGGAGTAATTTTGGTATTGAGGCTCGAGGTGACAATCGTAGATTCCAGTCATTACGATCGAGACAGGGTGGATATTCGAACCAGCGTCAATCCAGGAAGTTAAACTGGCATCGTCCCTCCGGGATGAGTCATCGGGGCACTCAACGGAAGGGACAGAAATCGAGAGACTTCCGACCCAAGGACAATCGTCAACACAAGGACTAGACACGGTGAGAATCGCAGGAAGAGTGCGATATTTTTTCTCGGCGTGGAAAAAATTGACTGTCGATCCATTTATTTTACAATGTATAAAAGGATATGTTATTCCGTTTGAGAGTCAACCGCATTCACGATCAAAAAGTATAGAGCCTAGATTAATAGCACAAGAAATGCTTGCTTGCGAAATCGAGATTGGTAAACTGCTTAAAAAAGGTGCAATCTCTAGATGTAGCTTTAATAAAAATCAGTTCATTTCACCATATTTTTTGATCCCTAAACCAAACGGTGACATGCGGTTAATTCTTAACCTAAAGAAGTTGAATACGTTTATCTCGGCGCCTCACTTTAAGATGGAAGATAAAAAGACAGCTATTCGCTTAATGCGTAAAGATTCATTCATGGCGTCATTGGATCTCAAAGACTCCTATTTTTTAATTCCCGTGGAAAAATCATGCCGGAAATATCTTCGATTTAGTTATAAAAACAAGTTGTACGAATTCAATTGTATTCCATTTGGATTGTGCACAGCTCCGTTCGTGTTCACTAAATTAATGAAACCGATAGCTCAGAGTTTGAGGGCGAAAGGGTTTTTGTCAGTATTTTATCTTGATGATATTCTCTTGTTCGGACAATCAGCAAAAGAGTGTCGAAAAAACGTCATAGAAACCAGAGAGTTATTAGAAACTGTAGGTATGATTTTAAATCTAGAGAAATGTAGGCTCGTGCCGTCGAAAGAGATAAAGTTTCTCGGTTTTCTGTTCGATTCGGAAAAATTTTGTCTAAAATTGACCGAAGAAAAAAGGGTTCAGATATACGATCTAGCAATGAAATTCCGGGATCTCCGTCGTTGTAAAATCAGGAAATTCGCAGAATTTATCGGAACTCTAGTAGCCGCGTGTCCTGCAGTTAGGTACGGAACTTTGTACACAAAGAGCCTGGAAAGAGAAAAATTTTTAGCGTTGAGAAAAACAAATGGAAATTATGATAGAGATATGATGATTTCGGAGAAAATATTGCCGGATTTAGATTGGTGGATAAATAATATAATGTTGTGCACTAACCCAATAAGGGAAGACCAGTTTGAGATGGAAATCTTCAGCGATGCATCCCTAACGGGCTGGGGAGTTACCTGTGTCAATGAACGGACACACGGTTTTTGGAATAGTCAAGAACGAGAGGAACATATTAATTTTCTCGAGTTAAAAGCCGTATTTTATGGGCTAAAATGTTTCGCTGAAGATAAACGTTCGTGTGTGAAATATTACTACGCATTGACAACACAACAGCGTTGTCGTATATAAATCGTATGGGTAGTATTCAATTTCCGAAGTTGTCAAGGCTAGCTAAAGAAATTTGGCAGTGGTGCGAAACGCGCAATCTGTGGATTTTCGCTTCCTACATTAGCTCTAATGAGAATAAAGATGCAGATGAAGAATCAAGAATCATACAAACCGAAACCGAGTGGGAATTAGCTGATTGGGCTTACAAGGAAATAAAACTGGCATTTCGATATAGACTTGTTTGCGTCAAATGTGAATGCGAAATGTAAAAAATTTATCTCTTGGCACAGAGATCCGGAAGCTTGGGCTGTAGATGCGTTTACTGTGCCGTGGACTAATTTATATTTTTACGCTTTTCCCCCGTTCGCGATTATCTTAAGAACGATTCAAAAAATAATTGCCGAGAAGGCAGAAGGAGTTTTAATTGTACCCTTTTGGCCTACACAGTCGTGGTATCCTCTGTTTACAAAATTACTTGTAGCAGAATCGATTATTTTTACTCCAAAAACCGATCTATTAATTGATAATTGCAGACAGCGTCATCCGTTACGAGCGTCACTTTCCCTGGTTGTCGGGAGGTTATCGGGCAAGCGTTTAGCTTAAAAGGCGTTCCTCAGGATTCCATACCAGTGATGATGGCGTCACTATCGGAGGGAACGATTAAACAATATCGGAAGCCATTAAACTTATGGTGGAAATTTTGCCGAGAGAAAAAGATCTGCCCTTTTTAGGCTCAGACAGCAAGAATTCTCGAATTTTTAACGCATTGTTTAAAGCAAGTTAAAACATACGGCACTCTAAATTCATACAGATCAGCTGTAGCGTTAATCGTTAGAGAAGAGATAGGGCAAGATCCGATTATTAAAAGATTCTTTCGCGGTACGGCTCATTTACGGCCTCAGAATCCGAAATATGAGGAAATCTGGAATCCAGACCCAGTGTTGTGTTATTTGAAAACGCTTTGGCCCCACGACACATTATCGCTTGAACTCTTAACTAAAAAATTAGTCATGTTGTTGGCTCTAGCTACAGCTCAAAGAGTACAAACATTTACAAAAATAAAAATAAGTAATATTAAAAAAGTTGAAACAGAAATAAGAATAAAAATAACAGATCAAATAAAAACATCAGGTCCAGGAAAGTCCCAGCCGTTGTTACTACTGCCGTTCTTCAAGGAACAACCACGGTTATGTGTGGCAACGCTTTTATATCAATATATAGAACTCACGGCACATATAAGAGCCGAGAATCAAGATATATTGTTGCTGACGCATAAAAAACCGCATCGGGCGGCGACAACACAGTCAATTAGTAGATGGATTAAAAGCATAATGGCCAAAAGTGGGATAGAAGTAGACATCTTTGGCTCACATAGCACAAGACATGCGGCTACGTCGGCGGCATTTCGAAGAGGTATAGATATTGATACGATTCGGAAAGCCGCAGGCTGGACGGCGAAATCGAACGTGTTTGCACGATTTTATAATCGGCCCGTTATGGATAATACGAGTGTAGCAAATGCTGTTATTAATCCAGTCACTTAAGTCTGTTACCAAAGCGTATTATTAGTCGTTTATGATTTAAGAAGTGTATTCTAAAAGTTGTGTGTTTTAATACGTTCAAATACAAATTGCATTAAACTTTAAACAACTACGCATTGATCTAGAGGACAAGACGACGCAGCATAATTATACGATGAAACGAACTTACTTAAGTGATGTTCGATCATGATTATGCTAAGCGTCTTGTCCGAATAGATCAAACCCACCCTTCTATCCCCAACCCCTTTTGATCTATTCGTTAAGCAATTTGTTGGCTTTCAAATGTAATGGTGTTGAGTTGTCATGGAGATACCGGACCGCCCTCTATAGCCGGGGCGCAAGTTTTAATCGGGATTTGAAAACTGTGGCGAATCGAGCAACTGACGTTACTACGCATTGATCTATTCGGACAAGACGCCTAGCATAATCACGATCGAACATCACTTAGGTAAGTTCGTTTGATCGTATAATTTTTGCTTCTATTAACGAAACGTTCAGTTTGAATTGTTTGCTCTCTTGTATGCCATTTTCGCTTTCTACTATATTTCGTTTCTTTGTTCGACTCATACTCACTATTTTTTTTTTGCTGCTTCTTCTTTAGCTTCTATAATATATCTTGGATCTCTGATTGGCATATGCCTATTATGACGACTATCCAAGATTTCTGGAAGCATGCATTCCTTATAGAAACGTGTTAAGTAAGGTAGCATTTGATTTCTCCAAAAGATATTGTCTGCATCAATGCGCAATATTTTCATGCTTTGTGGAGTCCAAATAGCAAAAATACAATATTCTCGCCGTGTTATGTTCAACTGACCTTGAACTTGATAAAAATATCGATGATTTCTATTCATTTTGTGTGGATCTTTTTTATCAAAGATACCTTTCAAAGAAGGTAATGTCTCTACAGCTGTTTCTGCTGTCAAATGCTCAGCTGACAGAGGACATTTTATTTCCACTAGACCATTTTCGTCAATAATTCCATCAGGAGAAGCACCCAAGCACGGATTTTCAGTATCAATAAATAATCCGCAAAGTTTTATTTCTTTATTTAATTTTTCAGCCAATTCGTCTCTTGCTATTTTTTCGTTTTCGCGACCATATTTTAGGGCTGCGGTATCAATAAACGAAGGATATAAAATGGCTTTTAATGTTGCTGCGCAAGACGTTGTCGGTCTCATGCGACATACAGTTCCAAAATTGGATGCGGTCAACATTTCTCGTCTCAATGATAACCATAATTCCGAGTCACTTTGGTTTCTCGTATCGAATTCAATTTTCTTCCAGTTTCTCGCATTTTCGGACAACTTTTCTAAATGATTTTGCCGAAGTTGCTCAAATACATCAGATGGAAGATCTGGTTTTTGAGACTGCGGACCATAATAACGATCTGTTCCTGTCTCTCGTTTGAAATTTGTTTGCCTTCCTTGCACTTCTCGAGATTCTCTGGTTTTCGCAATTTTTTTTTGTCGATTCTTTTCTACATTCTCAACAATAGGTGGAACAGTTTTATCCATGCTCTTATGTAATTCTGTAAGGACTTGTTGCGTATTAAATTGCACAGCTGCTGCCGCAACTCTGGCATTGTAAGAGCCTCGTTTACCAAAATGAATGCGCTTTCCACCAATTTCTTTCCACCAATTTTTTATCGAATTAAACGATTCTGCAGGATTATTAGTTAAATTCAGCAATAAGCTGTCGGAATAACCGCTTAGATATGTGATAGCGCTTTCTATTTTTTGATACAGGCCATGTATTTTCAACAATGGAACATAATTTTTATTCGTTTTATTATCATTCTCTTCGCATATACCGCGTGCTTCGCATCGCTTATATTCGCCAAAAACATGGCTAGGAATGTTCAATATATCTTTCTGCAATTCCATAGCCTTACAATGTTGAGGTGTTTGTTGATCTTTTCTTCGTAACTCGGCTGCTATTTCTACTTCTTTTCTGATGTTTTTCATGATGTTTTTCATGTTGTTTTTCATGTTTTCACAACATTTCGCAATTCTGTAAAGCCACGCTGCCTTTGAGTTTTTGGCTGAGTCATCTCTGTCACAGCTTTGAGCTTTTTACATAAATTGCGAAGTAAATGATTCGTGCATTCTATTTTTTTTAGTGTGACCATCTATTCACTATATGGTCTGTTATCAATAATGGTCTGATAAACGCTACTGTCACCGTCGGCAATAACTGTTTTATAAATCAGCCCATGCATTTCGAGGCTACAATTAAAACCTTCCTCGATGGCATCGCTCTCCATCCTTGTGGAGCTTTTGTTGCGATTAAAATTTTTGTAGCATTTGTGAGCTTTTGATTCGATATCTTTTCGTTCTGCCATATCACATACTGCACAAAATTTATTGCGGACACCAACAAAGAGAATCTTTTTCGTACGGTAACCAATTATGGCTCCAATAAATTATGGAAGGAGAATTGTAGGCATTGCCATACGATCTCTTCATCCAACTACCATCCGCTACAACTGTTATATACGGAATACCGTTTATAACTTCGTTTCTCTCAAGAGCGAGTTGTTTTTCAACTTCGCCAGCCTTTTTCATACTTTCTATGGCTGTTTTTTTAAAAGCATCGACTAACTTTTCTCTATTTTCTATGTACCTTGGCTCGGTCATACAAGGAATATTCATGGCTGTACACTGCTCATTCAGCTGAGCATAACCAATTCCTACTGTAACAGTTCCTGCTACAGCAGCTATATTAATGTCCATTATTTCCTGCTCTTCGGGTTCTGACCAGATGTTGGCTTCATAATTGCACATTTGGCACTTGAAGAACAACTGCGTCATTAACCCGCGGCGACGAGAATTAATGAGTTTCCAATCTTTAAATTGGCACTCTATCCCTCGCGCATGATTATCAAATGTTCTGTGGATTTCATTCCACAGAAAACCAATGTCGACAAGCTCGTCTAAACATTTGCATCTTTGTTCGTTCCTTCTCATGAAAAAATGATCGAAAACTATAATTACAAAGTATGAGATAAATGTGCAAGGAGTTCGCGTAATAGAATGTGGGCACAATGTAATAGGATGTCTACGTTCTATTGCACGAACTTGTTTGTACATTTACTTCTCATACTTTTTAATTGTATAGTTTTTTACATCATTTTGTCATAAAAAGAAACGAACAAAGATGCAAATGTTTAGACAAGCTTGTAAGAAAGCAATAGAGCGATATATAGTAAAAGCGATATCCCTTTTTCACAAAAGGGAACAAACGAAAATGCAACTGTTACCAGCTTGTAAGAAAGAAACAGAGCGATACATAATAAGCGAGAAAGAGAGCGTACGAGTAAGGTAAAAGAAAGAGGATACGAGTGTAATAATATTAGTGCGTACATGTATACTAACGTATACTCATAAACATAGTATATCTAGACCGAGTGTTGAGGAGTGGGGGCCGATGCCCACGTAGAAAAGGACATACTCTGTTTCGTGCCCCTTTCGTTCTCTCTCGCTCGCACGTAGCATGATGAAAGAGAGCGCTATGCTCTGTGCGAGCGAGAGAGAACGCAAGGGGCACGAAACAGAGTATGTCCTTTTCTACGTGGGCATCGGCCCCCACTCCTTAAATAAAGGCAAACGCTCGGTCTAGATATACTATGTCTATGCGTATACTACTCTATATGCGACACGAAAGAGATAAGGATGGTGACATAAGAGATTGTCTTTCCTTGTCACACAAACAGATTGAAGCACCGTCTATCGCGACATCACGCAACTAATCTCTGCTCTGTTTTACTCTTGAGCCTCGATCTCGCACACACACATATACACGAAAATTTTCTGCACTGAAATCTTTTTTACTAGGCTTCTAAATACATTTCTAAACGTTCACCTATATTCTTTCATGCAATTCCGATAACGAAGTTATTCTATTTTGTGCGTACAAACTGCAAAACTTTTATATTAAGGAATTGTTGTTATGAGTTGACGCCACAAGCCGATAATAAAATGTAATTTTTTAATTTTCCTCGTTTTTAACATAAAAAGAGATAGGTTCGGGCAATATTACTGTGTGTACTTTAATCATGGAAAGGGATTTATTATTCTATACAACCAATAAAAACATTTTGGTGCACGAAAAATTATCGTTTTGGTCGGTAAAACAGACGAGCTTGTGCATCCCCTTAATTATATAGTAATTTATAATCTCTTTGAAATATTTATTTAATACCAATCGATTTAACGAAATGGAAGAATACAAAAATGGTAATTAAGAAAAATATTAATTTATTAATTGATTTTTGTATAATTTGTTGTAATGTATGTTTTTATATATGAAATATATGTAATATATGTTTTTATATATGATTTTTTTAAATATTATATATTTTTTAAAATAAATGTTTTTTCTTAGAGATAATTATACAAATAATACATACATAATATATGTATGTATAATTTATGAAAGTTAGTGAAAGTGAAAGTAATGCTTATGGTTAAAAAAATTTTAGTGTTGGAAGACGGTTTGGATGAACTATTGTTAAATGCAGTATTAAATTTTGAAAAGGAGCAAGAAGATAAATTAAATTTTGAAAAGGAGCAACCAGAGGAAAGGTATATGGATGCCAGTACAAAAAGTGATATAATAATACCCAGTAATTGCAACTGTAGAAAGGACGGCGAAGATTCTGATGAAAAAATCAAGAAGAAAAATAGTGATGTGGTAGAGGCCAGTAATAGAAAATTTAGAAAGCACGATGAAGATGATGAAGAAAAAATGAAGAAGAAAAGAAAAATTATGAATAAAAGCAACAAAAATTAAATATAATTGTAAAATTAAATGTTGAAAAAAAATAAACAATTTTTTTTAAATTATTGTATAATTATTATATAATTTTAGTAAAAATGAAAGTATAAAAAAAATTATTTTAAAATAGGTGTTAAAAAAATTAGTGTACTCTATTAATTTAATTTATTAACAATATCGATTATTAACAAAATCGATTTACGATGTTTGATATTCAATTTTTTCGATAAGCTCTTGACATTTTTTGTAGAGCAGTCAGTTCTGCAATAGAAAACATTTTAAAAAAATTGTAAATCATTTCATTAAAAAATTTAGAAAACATCATAATAGGAAAAAGAAACTAAGGATCACAGAGAACGTGATAAAGAAGAGAAACAAGGGATCAGAGCAAAGAAAAAGCGGTGATAACAAGAGATAGAAGTGGACGAGAAAAGAGCGAGTGAGAGAGGGCAATATAATTTGAACTGTTTACACGAAACTGCACTACACTTTACTGCACGAAAGAGAATAATAAGTAAGTATCATTAAAAGATTGTTGGTATTGAATTCGGTGAGGATCAGTGAAAGGGTTAATTTTTTATCAAATTTTAAATTTTTGGGGAAATGTCTTAACGCGCTTTAACTTTCGCAATTTTTGAAATATCGGGTTAAATTTTCTTACATAAACCGAGTATTATTTAAGGATGGTTGATATTGAATTTGGTGAAGATCAGTGAAAAAATTCATTTTTTCTAAAATTTAGAATTATTTAAGAAATGTCTGTACACGTTGTAACTTTTGCAAATTTTGAAATATCGGGTTAAATTTTTTTACATGGATAGATTATTATTAAAGGATGGTTTGTATTGAATTTGGTGAGAATCGATGAAAGGGTTCATTTTTTATAAAATTTTGAATTTTTTGAGAAATGTCTGTATACCTTTTAACTTTCGCAAATTTTGAAATATCGGGTTCAATTTTTTTACATGGATAGATTATTATTAAAGAATGATTGGTATTGAATTTGGTGAGAATCAGCGAAAAAATTCATTTTTTATAAAATTTGGAATTTTTAAGAAATGTCTGTACACATCCTAACTTTCGCAAATTTTAAGATATCAAGTTAAATTTTTTAACATGAATAGAGTATCATTAAAGGATGATTGGTATTGAATTTGGTGAGGACCGAGCTTTCACGATCTTTATGAAATTTCAATTACAGTACCATCGATGTGGCACCGCAGGGTGCCTGTAACCCTCGACTCTCTTCAACTTCACGCCTTTCAATCCTCCTCCTTCTTTACCCCTCTCCGGGCACATCGAAAATCATAGGATGCAACTGTAGGCTACGTTGACGAGCGCGAATGTCCCCGGGATGAGAAACGTCTTACTCTGTACCTCCGCCTTTTCAATCGCGCCCTCGATGGTCCCAAAGGGTGACGAGTCACTTCCCCTAACTCATCCTCGCGGAGTACGCACTGTGTCTATCGATTACTCTTCCACAATTGCGGATATTTCGACGGAAAGGTGCCGTTAGATCGGAGATATTCGATTCCCAGATGGCTGTCGTACCTTCATCCCCCTCCTTCCCTTTCGGCAGCGACCCCCTTTTTTTCGTTCCGAGGCCGTAGCGTTCGCTAGTCGGATGCGTAGCTTCTTTCTTCTCTCTCTCTCTCTTTTTCTCTCCCCTCTCTCTAAATAGAATGACGGAGCTATTCTTCCAAGCATTGTGAAGAAAGGCGGTCTATTCGCATGTGATGGAGCGACGATTGCCGGAGATATCTGGCCTCTTATCTCTGCCATTGCGAATCCGTTTGTCAGCGAACGATGATCCCTGGCAACGTGAGGATTTTCGATCGGATCCATTCGTTAATCGACGGAACAGACATGCGAGAAAATTGTGTAATAAAAATAAAAACTTTATTCAGTAGCTTTTTGTATTCTCCATCAAAGAATTGATTCATATTAATTTAATCTTCTTATAAACCATCATATTTCTCATCAATTACAGAGATTTCATTATTCGCGAAAAATTATAAATTTAAATACGCGCGTATCTTTTCTCGTTTTCAACAAATGCTCTCTCTCGTCAAATCGAAAGCTATCAAGTCTCGATCAGCAGATAAATAATGGTCGCGCGAGGCGTTAAAAGTTGATCGATCGCAATCTCGATTCGAAGAGACGGATGCACAATCGTCCTTGCGTTTGAATGGGGGGGAAGGGGATGGACGAGCGCGATGATCGAGTCTCCGCGGATCTCCCTCTCTCTCTCGCGCTGGCATTTCCATTCCGTATGGGCGTTGCGGGGTGAAATCGGCGGAGGGGGGGGAGGGGTATAAACGGTCAGATCGTATCTACCCGGACGAGGAGAGAAGTGGCCGCCAGGCCGCCCTTTCGCCGTAACTCTCCTCGCTCGTCCCCTTTCCCCCACCCCCCTCCACAGGTCGCGTGTACCAAGAGAGAGAGTCTAGGAGAGGATTTAAACTTTTGAATTCGCTTTATCTCGAGTTGTACGTGCGGGGAATCGCAGAAACGATGCGGGGGATGCGTGGTAAACGGAACGAAATTCCGAAGGGAGAGACGGTCGGCGCGAGAGCGAGCGCGCGCGCGCTCTCTCTCTATTGTCGGCCCCTTGTTTACGAGCCGGGCGTGAGATTCCGTCGTGGAGATTCGATTCTTTTCGCGACGATTTATTCGGCCAAGGACCGTCGCGCATATACGGCGGCGCGAGGATTAACTACGGCCGATATCCGGAGGCCGCGAGATTGGATTACTCGGCCGCCCGAGCGTTCACGACCGGTGATATATTCCCGGAGTGGAAATAAAAGAGCGAGAGATCTTTCGCGATACGAATACACACATACACAGAACGACGATGAATTCCAAGACGGATAAATTTCCTGCTACTTTCAATTGTTAATTGAAGTTTCGTTTGTTGCGTTATTTCTGCAATTAATGCACAATCGATTTACGACAAGAAATAATGATAATTCGATAGGATATATCGAAATAATTATTTTTCTTTTTTTGCGAGTCACTCGAACGATCCAAAGATAATCCATTTAAAACAGATTTTTTTTGTCGTTTATTTCATACATTTCATTATATAGTGCGTTTGGTTTAAATATATACACTCAGTTATTTTTTTAAATAATAGCTTTATAAAAAAATATTTTGAATAAAAATTATATTTTTTGTTTAAGAAAATTTGTAATAACTTAAACAAAACTGTATCAAATAGATATATTATTTCACTTATTGTTAATAAAATTTATTTATTTATTAAATACGGGAAAGTCCCTTTGGTTTACAAAAGTAATTACAAGATTAAAGCGATACAATAAAGAAAAAGAAAAGAAAAATAAACAGAGAAAAAAAGAGAAAAAATTAAATTAAATTCATGGATAATTTGTATAATATTATTTATTTAATATTAAAAAAAAAATTTTAATTTTTGTTTGTCATTATATAAATTTTCTTAAACAAAATACCTTTTATTTTTGAAACATTTTTTTATAACTATTATTATAACTATTATTATAACTATTATTATAACTATTATTATAACTATTATTATAACTATTTTTTATAAATATTATTTATAGAAAAATAAATAAGTATATATACTTAAATCAATACACTGTATATTTTAAGTCATATTAATTAAATTTATATGTATAATTTTCAATATATCTTATTTCTTTATTACGATGCATTATTGTCATAATAAGGAGCTTCATTTACTGTATCAAGCGATTGAATGTGTTGCCTGTTTCGTTGAGGATCGATAAAAGTAGGGTGAAGGCGCGAAAAGAAAGAAGAAGAGTAAAACTCCAATTTTCCTTTAATTACGATGTTGCGAAACATAGATTATGACGTTTGCTCGCGCGCTCAAAAACATCTGTTCCCTTTCCTTCCTTCGAACGAGTTCTACCCTTGCGCGGTTTGCCCACGCTAAAGACCGATATCCGTAGGGGTCTCACCCTTCTCTCGATCCTGTTCCTCCGTGCGCGCGAGAAAACGTCGATCGGGTCGAGATTTTGTCGAGAGCGTGCGCCTCGTTTAAACAGCCCGAAGGATAGCCTAATTAGAATTTAATCGTCCTTGCGTGTGCGCGTCGACTTTCTCGCAGATAAATCTTATATATTCTCGGCCACGCGATACCGCTGGTTACGTTTTTATTCAAACGTTACAGGCCGCTTTTGTTAGATAAACGAAACAAATCAATTAAATCTCAGTTGATTGGAATTTATATACACAAGATTGAATTCTTCTCTCTCTCTCATTTATTATTTATGATAACTGAGGGAGTAACGGACGCGATGTAACTTTTTCATTCGGTAATTGTGAAACAGTTCCAACGAAAAATACACAATAATTTTAACCGGTATCGCAATACTTCGGCGAAAAAAATCATAAAGTAACCAAGTAATGTTCTATTAATTGACAGGGAAGTCTCTCTCTCTCTCTCTCTCTCTCTCTCGCTGGTGGAAGAAAAAAATCTTCATCTCCCGGCGCGACCTTAATTACGGCGAGCCACCCTTCCGAGAGGGGGTTGATTAACAAGCGTTGGCAACTTTTTCACCAAGACGAGTTACGCGAATTTGCGTCATCTTTTTGAGCTCTCTCTCTCCCTTCCTCTCGCTAAGAACTAGACGGTAAATCGCTGGTGGACAACCGGGGAGGGGGGGGCGAGAGAAAAGGTCGCCGGGAGATTGAAATTTAATGACGGACACGAGATAAAATTAATTTAACGGCGAGTTGCGCCTGTGAATCACCCGGGGGCTGTGTGCCGAAGCCCGGATCACAATGGCGCAATGGCCTGGCCGGTGGGCACGGCAAACTCCGCGCATACAGACACACACACATACATACGTACACACAGTCGTTAGTTTAGTCGTCGTCACCGGCGTGTATGCCAGTAGCATTACTATCCCCCGTCCGGTCGCACACTACCAGCACCACCACCACCGGCACACACGCCATCAACATCCGCGGCGGGGTGAGCAAGCCACGCTCGAACCAAAACATAATTAGCCTGCATTGTTAATGCATCAATATTTGCACGCTGTCCTGCCTTCCAGCCGCGGCGCGCGAGCTGCGTGCTTTCCAATAAGCTCGCACTTTGTTGCATCCGCGATATTACGGGACGGTAGGTATACATACACGAAAAAAAAAATTTTCGCTACCATAGCTAATCATGGTTTGCAAAATAAATTTCTAAACTACAGCAAAACGGTTTGCTGTTGCACTTAATAAATAGGTATCACAGCTAAGATGTTTGCTGTTGGACCTAATAAATAGGTGTCACAACTAAGATGTTCGCTGTCCATATATTACGACTGAAATCTAGTTATCACACGCAGTTTTTAGCTACGGCAGCTAATTTTTTTTTTCCGTGTATACATATATGTATATCGCTGTTGACTACCTATCGATTTTTCCTTCTCTTCCTCTCTCTCTCTCTCTCTCTCTCTTCTCCCCCTTTCGTCCATTTCGGTGGACGCTTACCTGGACACGCCGCCACAGTGTAAACTCGATGCATAAACCCGGTGCACCTGAATTAATCGCGGCCGAGCTGACGAATCGCGCGCGCCACTCACGATTAATTCATATTATCGAATTTTCGTTCGCCATAGAAAGATGTATGCTAACAAGGGGAGGGCCAAGTCGTGCACTCACGTATTTCGCTCAACTTTAAATATGTTTTAGTACTAACCCCCCACTAATTCATGGACAAGTGGCACGACGCAATACTCAAGCATTCGCGAGAAATTTGCATTAAAAATTTCTCGTGCGCTTTCTATACCGAATTAGCGAAAGAGATTAGCAGATAGCAGCGTGGCGCAGAGGATAAGGCGGCGGCTTCGAACGCTGCACGTTCGAGTCCTGATTTTACCAATTTTTTTTTTAATTTTTACAAAATATTGCAATAAGTGAACGCATATGGAGTAAAAAATTATTATTTAATAATTATTAAATTTAATGCTAATACTTTAAATATAATATTTTATATTCGCATACTTTAACGCCTGTAACCATACGAATAATATCGGTTCGCAATACAATCAAAGACTCCATAATCATTTTTAAATTTAAAAATTCTGCAAGGGATTTTATTTCTACATTATATTATATGACCGGCTTTTATACTACTGTGGAAGTTTTTCTGTTGCCGAAAACTCGATTATGAGGCAGTTGTATCTGCTACCTGCGGAAACCGTTATTTTCTATCCGGTAGAGGGGAGTAGAGACACGGGTATCCCTTGCTTTAAATTTGGTCGTTTGGTTCACTCCATTGTCAATCGAGCAGCCGTTTATAACGTGTCGTACAGTGACTAGTGGAAAGATTATTTTGGAAGAATGCAAGAGCCAAGCAGTAGTGCAGAGGAAAATCCATCCGAATTAATGTAAGTGATGTCTGCTTCTCTCTAACAAATTTGACAAAGCCATGCACTTGTAAAGACGTAAGCTTTATTCAATGTGCTTGGTGTAAATTGACATTGTGCTTTAAATGTTTCTTTGATGATTATCATCCAAAAATTTGTACACCCAAAGAGGATTCCGAAGAGAATTTCGATATATAAAAATAAAACAATATAAAAATGATTATGGAGTCTTTAATTGTATTGCGAACCGATATTATTCGTATGGTTACAGGCGTTAAAGTATGCGAATATAAAATATTATATTTAAAGTATTAGCATTAAAATTAATTTTTTTAATTAAAAATTTTTTTCACTTAAGTATATTCCACTATTTTGATCACATTGCAATTTTTAATATTAGAAATAATGATAAATGAATTTTGTAATATAAATTTTTATTAATTGGCGCAATATTTTTATATCACTATTTTTGTAGAAAAGTAGAACAACTATTCTGTAAAACAGTTTTTTAGTTTAAATATGACAGTGTTTTTGTATTAAAATAACACTATTTTATATAAGTTTTTTTTATAGCGAAAGGCGCTTATGCGCGTGCACTTGGCGCCTTTTTTCACTTTTAAAAAAAAAAAGTAATTTTTTAGCAGTTATATCATTTTTTTTACTATGTGTTATATATTATCTTATTTCTGTTTACGTGCAATCAGATTAAATGAATATATTTATTACATTTCTGAATTATAACGCTTTCATTTCTTTGATTGATACATATAATATATACATACGCTTGTGCTATACTATAAATTACCTAACTAATTTGTCTCGTAAATATATAGAATACATACATCATAACTTATATAATTTGTAACGGCAGGGCCGTTACTACGGTAATAATATGTATAGTCCCGCACTCAATAATTGTGACAAAATTTTTTTTCGTGTTTTCTATGCCGATGTGTTTAGAATGTTCCAAAACGTCGAAAAATCATATTCCTAAAAAATGTCTGTATGTATGTATGTATGTGTGTATGCGTGTATGTGTGTATGATGTATGTACGCAATATATTGTACAACCTCTAACTTCCGCAATTTTTAAGATATCGGGTTAAATTTTTTTTACATGGATAGAGTATCATTCAAGGATGGTTGGTATTGAATTTGGTGAGTATCGGTGAAAGGGTTTATTTTTTATAAAATTTTTAATTTTTTGAGAAATGTCTGTATACATTGTAACTTTCGCAAATTTTGAGATATCGGATTAAATTTTTTTACATGAATAGAGTATTATTAAAGGATGGTTGGTACTGAATTTGGTGAGTATCGGTGAAAGGGTTCATTTTTTACAAAATTTTGAATTTTTTGAGAAATGTCTACACGCTGTAACTTTCAGAAAATTTGAGATATCGGATTAAATTTTTTTATATGAATAGAGTATTATTAAAGGATGTTTGATATTGAATTTAGTGAGGATCGGTGAAAGAAATCATTTTAATTTTTATTTCGCTCACAAAGCTTCCTCTATGAGGAAGCAAAAATTGAAAAATCCGCGTGCTTAAAGCAGCTTAAGCATTGTAAGATAAAATGATGAGGAAGCAATGTGCAAGTTTCTAATTTGCACAACTCTACTTGTTTTTGTTTCTTGCAGTTGATTTCAGGAGGTATACACGATCAAAAGTTTTTGTCATAAATTAGAAAAAATATTAATTACAACTATTTTCTTTTATGAAGAGGTCAAAAACCATATTATTTTGTGATACTTTAATTTTTTTTATAATCCGAATTTATTCATTTAATTTTTCAAACAATATAAATGTAAGAAATATGTTTTTTTTGTTAATTTTGACAGTTTTTTGCTACTATTGTACAGCCAAAACATCCTTAATATCGATCTTTTTGGGGCTAAGAACTTTGAACTTCTATTAAAAAAGAAATATCGTGTGCACAGAGGCACAGTTTGTTTTAAAATAATGATGGCGCCAATATACAACTAATAACACAAGTTAGCCATAAATAGCAGCACTTATTACGAAAAAACAGGGGTACCCGGTTTGACCCGTCTACCCGGTTTTACCCAACTTTCCCCTATATATTAAATTTTACAACTTTAATTATAAGAGATTATATATATTCTATTTAAAATACTCGTATTCTTTTTCTCATAAAATAAAGTAGCTTTTCGATAAAATAAATGCATTAAATAATAAATTCCATACATGCAAACGATATATTTTCGATTCTTTTTTCTTTTATATAACAAAAATTTTGGAGATTTTTTTGCTGCATGTGTGTAGCTCGAACAAATCCTTTAAATTTTACGTATCCCCGTTCCAGATTCCCCCTTTACCGCGGGGTAAAAGGATACAGAATAAAGAGCAAGAAAGAGAGAAGAAGCCCCTTTCGCGTACCCCCTTTTTTAACCCTCGGAGGCTGCCGGCACCTGGACCTGAAACCGTTCACCCTTCCAACTTTTTAGAGTTCCCCCTTTCTCAGTCTACAGACCCCTGATTCGAAGTTTTTACCCCCTGCACGATCGCTCGAAGGGTTGTTTTAAATAATAATAACCCAACCCCGATCACATACACCGATAAAAAAATATAGTTGAAATTACTATAAATTCACTATAATTTATAGTATTTTGAGGCGCCAAGCATATAGAATAGTGCTCTTTACTAAAAAAAACGTAGTTGATGTAATGTGCGAAAATATAGTTTATAAAAGCATAATATTCATTTCGTGTAATCATATGGTTATGATTGTCATTACTAAAAATATTGTTAAACCAAACATAAGATT
The DNA here is from genome assembly GCA_907163055.1 of Formica aquilonia x Formica polyctena. NCBI lineage: Eukaryota > Metazoa > Arthropoda > Insecta > Hymenoptera > Formicidae > Formica > Formica aquilonia x Formica polyctena. The sequence goes on along the minus strand of CAJQTV010000154.1, from coordinate 61,703 downwards.
ACAAAATACAGTAACTATATACTAATAGTAACCCGTATTCATAGTAATAGTAATATATGTAGTAATAGTTCATACTATCATTTATGGTTAAGTAAACAATGTTCGTATGGTTCGCACAACATAATTTTAAAAAGTTAATTCAACGATACTAAAAAATTCATTTAACATTTCTTTATTGAAATGGATTGAACACTATTTATATAGTTGGAGATACTATACAATAAATGGATTGCTATACTATATACTAATAAGGATTACATACTATATTTTATACTTATTTTGTACTATAAGAATATAGACACCTTGTACATTGCATCTAATACATATAAAAAATATTAAGTTATATATATATATATATATATATATATATACATATACATATATATATATATATATATATATATATATATAAACACGTTATATATTTATAATAATAAACTCGCTTAATTCATAACATTATATATTAACGCCGTATGACGTGTATACGCTAAAGCCAATAAGAAGGAGAACTCATAACATATATACAGATTGGCATAATAGTTCTAAAATGGTATATTTCCATTTATTAAGACTATTATGCCATCCTGCTAACATTTTGTGAATACAAGAATACCGCAACAAAAAGTTTTGATTTTTTTTACTCTAATATACTTCCCCACATCTAAAATATAAATATTGCTTTGAAACAAATTAAATAAACAAAAAGAAAAAAAATTGTTTTATACATGTAAAATATCAATTATAATATTTCATATTAATATACAAGTACATGTGTTTTTTCTTAACAGAGAACGCAACGCAAATAGAGAACAAAGATGTACGTTGTAATACAGTTATAATTCCTGATACAACATAAATTATATTGTATATATATATATATATATATATTTTTTTTTTTCCGGATATATATATATCCGGAAAATAAGACAATGCATTTTTAATAACTAATATAAAAATCACAATCTCCTTTTTCAATTAATGTGTATACTTTATAAAACTGCAAATAGTCCACATTTACGGTATGAAATTTATCTGGAATATGTATAGCATACGCTTGATAATGAATATCAAAATACTTTGTAAACAAATATTTTACATTAGCAGTAAAATCAGATGGTACATATACTCTGTTACATACATTTATGGTGGTTTTAAAAATGTCTATAATTTCCACGAATATAGGGCATTCATCATCGTCAATACCTAATAAAACGATCGAGCCTCTTGTAAGCGTTACATTTCCAAAGGAAACATTTTTCAATACGGTTCTATTTGTGCAGTTATTTAATAATACATTGTTAATAATATTTAATGAATTATCTTCTGTGTATGTGATATATGATGCACTACCACATTGTAATGTGATGAAGAAATTGCTTAACATTAATTGATGCTTAACAGCAATACTATAACATATGTTTTTTCTGCAAGTTATTGCTCGTGCATACTGTTTTAAAGGACGATGTTTCGCTTCAAATCTTATTGACCATAAAGAACGGAGCGGTCCAACAATTTTCATAATTCGAGGATAGTGTAACATTAGATGATGTTTAGGTTTCAAAGTTTCTCCAAATAAGTCAATATATAGCATATGATGTTCATTAATTAAATTTTTTAGTAGATCTGCTGTCGATTCAGTAACACTATATTGAAGTGTTATAGAAAGAATTTTTCGTAACAATATAAAAAGTTCCCAGTGTCTGTTATGAAAATCAGTTATGAGATCACCAAATATTAAACCAGCATTTGAAAAAAAATTTAGCACTTTTGAAGCAGACATTTTAATAAATTTAGTATGTAATTGTGAATTTGAAATTGTAGGAGGGTGGCTAGATGTGAAATTAAAATTAAAAAATTCTAAACGCCAGTTTAAAGTATGTAATGTAAACAATCGTTGTTGCACAATAAAATGGTATAAAATATAACTTATTTCGTAGACACATACGCCTTCTAATAAATCGTGCATAATATCAACTGAAAACTGTGTAAAATATTAAATGCACAATTTTCTTTAATACCCGTAATACTTACATTATTCATTGCTACGTCTTCTGCATAATTAATTTTATTGCGTAATGCATTAACATCTTCGCAACATAACTTACGAGACGTATCTTTCAGTATTTTACAAAATTGACAGCAGATATTAGCAGAAAAAGATTCAACAAATCCCAAAATGCCATGTAACCTTAAGTTGTCACCAATAATCAACGCGAGTTTAAAATATACTTGAAAATTTGAACTTCCTATTACTAATGAAATACCTTCTGTTTCTAAAAGTTGTAATTCTTTGATTATATATGAATAAATGCGTTGTCTCGGAAATATTTTGCAATCATTTGCATGATACAGTTGTGCGAGAAAGATGTTATTTAATTTTGAATACAAATCCGGTGGTAGACATGGAATTGATACGTACATTCCGCTTAATTTGTATATACCTGCGTGCGAGCCTAATGGATTAGCCGTTTCGAAAGCATCTTCATATAAAAATAAGGGGAAAGTTATGGATTTCTTATTTGCGATTTTCGATTTCCAAAAAGTAATTTGTATGATATTGGTAATTCCATTGTTACTATCTTCATTCAATGATGTAATATATTTACACGTTTTGTTAAATGTATCACCTATTTCGAAAAAGACTTTAAATACTTTTTGCAATGATATTAATTGTCCATATACATTTTCAGTTTTCAGTGCGTCTTTATCTCGTGTTTCTATAGTTCCAAAGAATATTGGCGTTGGTTCAATATTATATCCAAGATTTGTTAATATTTTGTTACGTTTATATTCATTATCAAGATCTTTGAATACATGCTGAAATATTTCGAAATTTTCCAGTATATACTTCGAATTTGGTGACTCCATAGCACATATTTGTTTTAAATCGTTGAAATATCTTGTGTTAAGAAACGAATACAATATACGCGTAATCCAATCACTTTGTATTCGACTGAAAGTAGCGTCAGATTGTAGAGAAGAAATCATTGCCAGTGCGACCGTATGAAGTTCATTTCGTGCACTTTCAATTTTCGAATGTTCAAGCACAACTGTACCATTGTAATCTGATGTGCAATCGTTAGAAATATTGAGCTCTGAATTTTGTGTATTTATATTTGATAATGGCAATTTCTCAGTATTTGTTAAAACTCCTTCAAAATGTTTGTAAACCTTCTGATGCTTATGCAATGTTTTATAATCTGAATATGAACGCCCACAAGCTTTATATGGACAAGTATAAATTATAGAACTAAGACGTGTTTGATGTGCAAACGTAAGATGCAGTTTTAATTTCCTTTTAGATATAGTTTTAAGACAAATATTGCATTTAAGCATTGTCACGTATATATATATATTTTTATTTTTTTTATTTTTATAATATTTATATATATTTACTATATATTGAAATGAATCAGATTTAACGTAATTATTATTTAAGATAATGTAAAATTATTCGTATAATTTATTTCGAAACAGACAATAATTCATTAATATCATGCCAAATGATATCCAAAGAAATAAAATTTCGAGAATATTTTTCGCTGGTAATACAATACACATACTGTTGTAAAAAATACCATACCTTTTCACAGTCTACTGGATATTTTGCATCTAGTGCAAAAAAGGCTTGAAAACACAGATCTACTGCATTCGGCAGACTTGTCAATGTATACTTTACGTCATTTACAAGAACATAAAAAGATGTGAGATTTATAAGCGAACCCACTGCAATCACTGTTGGCTGAGGTGTTAAACCTACAGTTTGAAGTTTCTCTTTTCGCTGTTGTAATACAGGTTCTAATTGTGCTATATTCTACAGAAAATAAAATAATATAATGTAACAATGACATTTGAAATACGTGTCCGGAATACTAAGGTATTTTTCTCAGATATGTCAGAATAAATTACTTACAGGAATTCGACAGATAAAACTTTCAGCAACTTCCACTTTAGATGGTTTCCATTTTTTTTTATTGCCTGTCTTCACATAACATCTATTAATTATATAAGGTAAAATAAAAAGACTTAGTACTTCGACTGGTACATCTGAAATTAATACAGACATGTGTACACATTGTGTGTGTGTATGTGTTTTGCGCGTAATGTATATACCATGTTTCAATTCACACAATGCTGGGCATGCTTGTTTCTTTTCAGCTATCTGTATTACGTATGGACAAATTTCAGGCCACTTTTTTTGAAAAATAAGCGTATCAATTCCTGTTGCAATGCCACAATCAATACGTATCTGTAATAATTGACATTACATGTGTAATAATTGACATTAGAAGGATTTATAATTATATTATACCGCGTTTGCGTGCACGTACGCACACGCGTACCCGTACACACATACACAAACAAATTTGATATGAAATTACCAGTGAGGTAGCAATCGAACTTTTTAAAATAGGATATTCGTCATAATATTGAGCAATCGAAGTCCCTTTCCTTCTTGCGCTAAACGTTTCTTCCCAAAGCTTTAGAAGAGCGGGGTCATTTGGCTGAATTGCTCGCAATGTAAGCAATGCCTCTTCATAATCAGGACTTTCTGGAGTGTTCTCTTTGTTTTCAACGATTGTTTGTTTCTTAATGTATCTTTTCAGATTGTTGTATTTGTCCCACAGTTTTCCGTTAGCAAGACGTTTTTGTTTTGCATTACTTGGAACATAATATGTCGATATTGTTTCGTATTTAAAAAGGCTGACTATTTCTTCAGCCCATTTCTGGAAATCTGCCGAACTTACTCTACAACATCCCATTAGAATGAAATTAATAAGTGATAAAAAACATAGATTTGCAAAGAAGTTTGTCTATAATGAAATGACTTATTTTATTACGGTCTGATGCAGTCAAACGTGTTTGCGTCAATATTTTTCGACCACAACTGGATTCGAAAAGCAATTCTTTTAGAACCTAAAAAAAATATTAAAGTAATACAAAATAACACAAAATTTTAAGATTACGTAACACTTGCCTACTCCGAAAAAGTTAAACATGATAAAGTTTCAAGAATATAATTGCAAAGTTCGTATAAAAATGCATACTTGTCCACGATTGTCATTTGACTCCTTGGAAGAACAGCTACCTATACTGACAGTTTCTTCGATATCACTTGTAGCCAAATCCGTTGAAGTTTCCTACAGCGATGTTATTTATAAATTAACTTATCAAAAATTCAAAGGAGACAAAATATAGAATTAATATTTTTATAAACTTGGTAATTCCTATTTGCCAAACTATATTTGCAAAAATTATTATTTCCAATAAAAATAGGATCTTACAGAAAGTATAAATTATCTTACCGATCTTACTGAATCTTCCTTTGCAATTGTAAGTAATTTTTTACGATTTTCAAGGAAACGAAAACGTCTTCCAATTGTAGGGATTAATTCTTTTATCATATATTCGGGCATGTATAGAAATGCCTGTTCATCTATGCCCTCATCTAAACAAATACAAAATGCAACATAATTATAATTATATTCTACAGTTGAAATAAAAAGTTAATAAAATTAATTAACCTTTAAATTTTTGTGTATATTCTGAAAGACCCCACTCTTCTAATTTTTCCTCGTAAGAATGCGACATTATGCGATAGAAAAAATTGAAATGAAACGTTCAACTTACAATATCACATGCAAATAAAAACAATTATGAGAGAGAAAAGCAAACAATTACATTTATTAAAATTAAAATTTTAATAAAAAATACTTTATAGTATACCCGCTTGCAAAACTTCACTTTTTTCAGAAACACTTTAATACGTAATTTTCATAAACATACTATATACATCAGATGTGCCCTGAAGTGCGTTAGAGAAAAAAGTACTCGCCGTACTACCGTTGTACAAATGAGTACATATACATTATTTCAATACAACTTACTTGTCTGTAAACGACGTATTTACCAGCTGAGATAAAACGATGTAAAAATTGAGCGGTTTAAGCAATTGTAAAAGGAGTATATTATAGTTAGTGTAAACCAGATCTGTATCACAAATAGCTGAGAAAGCTAATAAAGATCAATCAATCAATCTCTCTCTCTCCCGCTCTCTCTCTCTCCCGCTCTCTCTCTCTCTCCTCTCTCTCTCTCCCGCTCTCTCTCTCTCCCGCTCTCTCCCTCTCTCCCTCTCCCTCTCTCCCTCTCCCTCTTTCTCTCTTTCTCTCTCCCGCTCACTCTCTCTCTTTCTCTCTCCCGCTCTCTCTCTCTCTCTCTCCCGCTCTCTCTCTCTCTCTCTCTCCCGCTCGCTCTCTCTCCCGCCTCTCCCTCTCTCTCTCTCTCTCTCCCGCTCTCTCTCTCTCCCGCTCTCTCTCTCTCCCGCTCTCTCTCCCTCTCCCGCCCTCTCTCTCTCTCCCGCTCGCTCTCTCTCTCCCCCGCTCTCTCTCTCTCTCTCCCGCTCGCTCTCTCCCTCCCGCTCTCTCTCTCTCTCTCCCGCTCTCTCTCTCTCCCGCTCTCTCTCTCTCCCGCTCTCTCTCTCTCTCTCTCCCGCTCTCTCCCTCTCTCTCTGTGATGGAGAAGACGTGTCAAACATCGCTCTATAAAAGTGATAATTTTTAAGTAGTTAAATAATGAGGGAGAGTGGTAAAAAGCTATTGAAGTATTAGTTACATAGACCGGGAATAGCCATGAGTGTTATCTAGCTGCAGTATGCTCATTTGTGAACGTACGAACTACATTTCTTGTATGGGACGCCCAAGTCTCGTACGACAGGTGGACATTGAAGGTGGACAAAGTGCTGACGTGTGAAAGTGGACGCAAAGGTGACTGATCGCCTATGCTGATATTAGCAGTTTCGACCGGTAATTATCGATATGGAAGAATACGACGAATATCGATGCTCGGCATGTAAGAAGGCAATAAAAAACCAAGCTGTAACATGCAAGTCTTGCGATAAACTTTTTTACCATCCAGGATGTGTAATTAAGCATAAAATATATAATAGAAACCACGAATTGGTGGCGTGTCGTGGATCATTTGACAAATTTATTATCGATAGCGATAAAGAAGCAGCTATGACATCAACAGGAAGATCAACGGGGAGTACGGCATCAAGCAGTGGAAACAGAGTAGCAGGCGCGAGTGGATCAGCGGAAATTGAGGTAAAAATAGATTGGCTTATAAAAATAGTGAAGGAAATAAAAGATGAAACAGCGTGTAAAAAGGAAGTCAAGATGATGATTAAGGAAATAGTTCGACAAGAATTGGAAAATTTTAAACAAGAAGTGGGAGAATTGAGAAGAATGATACAGGAAGGAACTTCAGGACCGTCAGAAGGAGCACAAAGAAGTTATAGCGATGCAGTTAAAGAAAATAAAAAAGAAAATATTATAATTGTCAAACCTAAGATGCAACAAGAGAGTGAAGTTACTAAAAAATTGATAAAAGAAAAGATAGACATCAAGAATATGCCTGTGGGAGTAACGAAGCTAAAAAAAGGAAGCAAGGGAACAGTGATTCTGGGTTGTGAGACTGAAGAAGAAATGGAAAAATTAAAGGCTACGGTACAAGCCAAGCTGGGCGAAAATTTCAAAGTAACTGAGTCACCGCGGATGAAACCTAAGATAAAAATTGTCAATATTGGCGAAGAAGAAATAAAGTTGAATGATGATAATTTAATAGTTACAATCAAAAAGCAGAACAAGATCGACGCGAAGAATGAAGAAATTCATATGCGAATAGTGAAAAAAATAGTTAAAAGTCAATCCGGAAGAAGAGGTAAAGAAGAAGGTTCTGTAATAATTGAAGCAGATGAAAAAAACTCATGAAATAATGTTGAGCATGGAAAAACTGAATGTAGGATGGAGAAAGTGTCTGGTATTTAATCACATTAATATTAAAAGGTGTTTTAAATGCTGGGGTTATTATCATATTGCAAAGAATTGTACGCGAAATGAAACATGCCACAAATGTGCAAAAAATCATAGAGCGATTGAATGCACGGCGACAAACAAAAGATGTATAAATTGTATGTTTAAGATTCAAACATACAACTTGAGAATAAGTGATGAGCATGACGCCCTTGATCCGGAATGTCCGACATTTAAAAGGGCGATACAGGAGGAGAAGAGGAGAGCCGGCTGGGAGGACACTAAGTAACAACTACAGAAGGAAAAAGATACAGCATCAGATATGAAGATAATGAATCATGTATAGCACTGTCGGAGACTGGATTGACTGCTGGATTGAGGATTTGTAATGCAAATAGCTGAGAAAGCTAGTAAAAATCAAATCCGTCCTTCTCTTCCTATCTTTGATTGTGCAACGCTGTTAGTTGAGGACATTGCAATTTCGTAGAACTATTGTACGAAGGAGTTAAAGTGTATAATGCCTTACCAGCTGAGATAAAACGATGTAAAAATTGAGCGGTTTAAGCAATTGTAAAAGGAGTATATTGTAGTTAATGTAAACCAGATCTGTATCACAAATAGCTGAGAAAGCTAATAAAGATCAATCAATCAATCAATCTCTCTCCCTCTCTCCCGCTCTCTCTCTCCCGCTCTCTCCCTCTCTCTCTCTCCCTCTCTCCCTCTCCCCCTCCCTCTCTCTCTCTCTCCGTCTCCCTCTCCCTCTCTCTCTCTCTTTCTCTCTCTCTCTCTTTCCCGCTCTCTCTCCCTCTCTCGCTCCCCCGCTCTCTCCCGCTCTCTCTCTCTCTCTCTCCCGCTCACTCTCTCTCTTTCTCTCTCCCGCTCTCTCTCTCTCTCTCTCTCCCGCTCTCTCTCTCTCTCTCCCGCTCTCTCTCTCTCTCTCTCTCTTCTCTCCCCCGCTCTCTCTCCCCCCTCCCTCTCTCTCTCTCTCTTCTTTATTATAAATTTTTAAAATTATAATTTTATAAAAGGGTAATACACGAAAGAATTATCGTACATGAGCGATATGAACGCGCCTTGAGGGACAAAATCGCTTTGCGTGTGTGCGTGCGAGCATACGTACGTGAGAGTCTGAAATATCTTACCTTATTATTATTATGATAATGATGGAAAACGAAAAATGTCACATTTCTGGTATACGATTATCATTCCTCAGGATTGACTGCACCAATCTTATTCAAACTGGTCGCAATCGAAAGCTTGCATCCACATTGTATCAGAAAAGTGCCGTTAGATTTTTGATTAACGGCTTGGTTCCTGAGGAATTTTAATCGAAAATTTATTAGACGTAAAACTCCGGATAAGCTACTTGGTAGCGTCGCGGCCCCTGTACATAGGCAAACCGTTGACAAGCTGGAACAAATTTTTATATATACTTGGCGTCGCGACGCTACCGCGTCGCTTGATAAAAGAATAAAATAAATAATATCTTATAATATCTTATAATAATATTTTATATCTTATTAATAATATCTTATTTAGTTTATCTTTAATATATATTCTTTAAAAACTAACGCATATGTATATGTAATGTATTAAAAATATTTAATATAAAATACATATGTATAGATTATACATTTAGATGGTGTTCAAGCCAGAACACCAAAAATTGCAAATTTTAACAACGGGAATGTTTCATACGAATTATTAATTCGTAAACAACACTGTTGTTACAAACTTGGGTAAATTCGAACCAATTTGCACATTAAATGATAAACCTATATTAACAAAATTACGTGAAATATTAAATACATCCGGTCGCGTTAGTAAGTTCTCTTATGTATACTAAATATATATTTATATAGATATTGTAACAATGCACCCCCCATTCTGACGCATCGTTACCCGGCAGTAGACCGCCGGAAGTCTGCCGCCCGGCGAACATCGGCCGGGCAGGGGCAGAGGCGCCGAGCGCCCATTTTTAAACAGTAAATACACCGTTACGATAAACAACGGTACGGCCGTTATACGGCCGCCGAGATTCGGAAAGCCGAATACCGCCGAGCGCTGCCGTGAACGCCCGAGCGACACCCGCCGAAACGCCGCGCCGTTTCGCCCAGGGGAGGTGACGTATTACCGAATTACCTGCCGAAAAACAATACGTCATTATCCCCACCCGGGGGCGAACGACGCGGTTACCGTTAATCGCTCGGGTATATAACGGCAGCCTTTTTAGATCCAGGCACCAGATTTACCAGAATCGTACCAGAAACCGAATCCGCTCGAGCTGTACGCTCGAGACTTTCCTGATCCGATCCTAATAAATCGCAAACACGACGGAACGTGAGGTTGACGAGTTCGCAGCCTCCGCCGAGCATTCTCGGCTTCCGAACCGTTTTACGATCCTTAGCAATCCGAGATCGCTTCTCTCGAGAGTTCTCGAGAAACGATCTACCTTCCGACCGATCCGACCAGACGAGCCGTGGGCAGTGATGCCAGAATTGAGACGCGAGCAACATGCAACCGAGGTGGAGGGGATAACACACACAAGCGCAAACCGCGTACGTGTGAGCTCGGTGCTTCGGCTAGCTTCGGATAGCAGAAGAGGACAGATATACTGTTTTCTGTCTCTCTTCTTCCTATCGAGCCGGCAACTATAGCGACGGGCGTACGGGCGACAGCGACGGGCGATGTTGCTCGCTTCTTGATTCTTGATATACATGAGCGTTAAATGTTTTTTTTTTTTACAGCCTTTTCATGTCATATAATAAATGTTTTTTCCAACTTTCCTTCCTACATTATATATTAAATGATTTCTCACGCTTTCGATATTATATATTTATATTAGAGTTATAAGAGAAAATGCATTATTACATTAAAACAATATTGCTTTAATTAATTTTTTTTTTTTGTTTAGGTATACTGCATATAAAAGTATTCGAGTAAAATACTCGAAGATTGAACATTATATTAAACATTTCATATTTTACATACCGAGAAAAAAATAATTTGATAGTAAAAAATTTTATTTTATTCGAGAAAACTATTTATTCGGTGAATTTTAATAACGTTTTTGTTTATATTTAAATCTTTAAGTTTCTTAAGTAAAATATATTTATTTAGTAAATATAATAAATATTAAATATATTTTTCTTATCAAAAACAACATCTAGATTATTAAAAAATATTATTTAAATGAAAAGAAATTATACAAAGATAAAAAATGAATATTGCTAGAACAAATCAAATAATTTTTGTTAATAATATACTGAAAGAATAAATATATATATATATATATATATATATATATATATATATATATAATGCCAGCATTTTTATATGTTTAAATAAAAAAATATGTATTAATTAAAGCAGTATTGTTTTAATGTAATAATGTATTTTCTTATAACTCTGGTATAAATATATAGTATCAAAAGGCTGTAAATACATTTTTAAATTGGAGAAATAATATTTGCTATTGTAAATATATTTACAAAGCATTGGGATTTAACTCAATAAAATAAATAATAAATTTTGGAAATAGTTACAAATTTCATTTATACAACTCGAGATATATAATTTATATGAGAATTAGACTCCTACATTTTGTGCTTCAAACAAACAGTTTACAAATATTTATCGTGCTCAATTCAATCAGTTTAATATTCTGAATCTTGTGTTGAGCTTATATCAGATATAATCAGAAATTAAACTGATTGAACACTACTACGCTTTAAATCCTATATTACTAGCCAAACTTTATATCCATTTGTAAGAATGCGAGAAAATACATCATCTAACGAAGAAATTAGTAAATCGCTCACATATTTAAATGAAATGAATTGATTTTTAATAACAAAAAATCTAATTGTCTAAAATACATATTTGATTAAATATTATATATTGATTAGTATTATGTATTTAGGATGGCTTTACATAATGAATGGTGCTTTTCCACACCACCCATTGGGTATCACCAATGGCGCGTTCGGTTTTTTAAAGTGGACCTTCGCCTGGAGCCCTATTATACCACTGTATGTTATATATTATATTGTATCTTTCATTTACAAGTGTGATGTCTTTTACAGACAAGATATTTTTTACACACTTGTTTTTTACAAGTGTGATGTCTTTTACAGACAAGATATTTTTTACACACTTGTATTTTAAAAATGTGATGTTTTTTACAGACAAGATATATATTATATACTTGTTTTTTACAAGTATGTTGTCTTTTAAAGACAAGATTCTTTTTATTTTATTTTCAACATTATTATTACATATCATTAACCGATGACGGACCAGCAATGTCATCAATGTCAGCAGCATATAATGTAAGACTGTTCATTTTCTTAGGACAAGTAGAATATAATTTTTCCGATGACATGAGAGATAAATGCTTTTCATTAATCTCCATGTCTAGAACAGTTTGTTTTCTCGTTTTTAGTGCTGATTTTAATACACAAATAGCATTTATACACGCGGGCGAAAGTTTATTTCGTTTTTTTGTTTTTATATCAGATAGAAAAAAGAGTGGCATGCTTTACATCTCGATTTTACAATAGCAGAAAAAAAACATTTTTCTAAATTAAACTTTGATGAGATGTGGAAAGAAATTTTAAAACGTAAATATCCCAACCTAAAATCTCTTTTGAATGCTATAAGATCACTTCCAAATTCAAATGCTGGCCCAGAAAGAATGTTTTTTTTCTATCTGATATAAAAACAAAAAAAAACGAAATAAACTTTCGCCCGCGTGTATAAATGCTATTTGTGTATTAAAATCTGCACTAAAAACGAGAAAACAAACTGTGCTAGACATGAAGATTAATGAAAAGCATTTATCTTTTATGTCATCGGAAAAATTATATTCTACTTGTCCTAAGAAAATGAACAGTCTTACATTATATGCTGCTGACATTGATGACATTGCTGATCCGTCATCGGTTAATGATATGTAATAATAATGTTGAAAATAAAATAAAAAGTATCTTGTCTTTAAAAGACATCACACTTGTAAAAAACAAGTATGTAATATATATCTTGTCTGTAAAAAACATCACATTTTTAAAATACAAGTGTGTAAAAAATATCTTGTCTGTAAAAGACATCACACTTGTAAAAAACAAGTGTGTAAAAAATATCTTGTCTGTAAAAGACATCACATTTTTAAAAAACAAGTGTGTAAAAAATATTTTTTCTATAAAAGACATCACACTTGTAAATTAAAGATACAATATAATATATAACATACAGTGGTATAATAGGGTTCCAGTCGAAGGTCCACTTAAAAAAACCGAACGCGCCATTGGTGATACCCCATGGGTGGTGTGGAAAAGCACCATTCATTATGTAAAGCCATCCTAAATACATAATACTAATCAATATATAATATTTAATCAAATATGTATTTTAGACAATTAGATTTTTTGTTATTAAAAATCAATTCATTTCATTTAAATATGTGAGCGATTTACTAATTTCTTCGTTAGATGATGTATTTTCTCGCACTTTTACAAATGAATATAAAGTCTGCAAGGTTTGGCTAGTAATATAAGATTTAAAGCGTAGTAGTGTTCAATCAGTTTAATTTCTGATTATATCTGATGTAAGCCCATCACAAGATTCAGAATATTAAACTGATTGAATTCAGCACGATAAATATTCGTAAACTGTTTGTTTGAAGCACAAAAAGTAGGAGTTTAATTTTCATATAAATTATATATGTCGAGTTGTATAAATGAAATTTGTAACTATTTCCAAAATTTATTATTTATTTTATTAAGTTAAACCCCAATGCTTTGTAAATATATTTACAATTGCAAATATTATTTCTCCAATTTAAAAATATATTTACAACCTTTTGATACTATATATTTATACCAGAGTAATAAGAAAATACATTATTACATTAAAACAATACTGCTTTAATTAATACATATTTTTTTATTTAAATATATAAAAGTGCTGGCATAATATATATATTTTTATTCTTTCAGTATATTATTAACAAAAATTATTTGATTTGTTCTAACAATATTCATTTTTTATCTTTGTATAATTTCTTTTCATTTAAATAATATTTTTTAATAATCTGGATATTGTTTTTGATAAGAAAAATATATTTAATATTTATTATATTTACTAAATAAATATATTATACTTAAGAAACTTAAAGATTTAACAATAAACAAAAACGTTATTAAAATTCACCGAATAAATAGTTTTCTCGAATAAAATAAAATTTTCTACTATCAAATTATTTTTTTTCTCGGTATGTAGAATATGAAATGTTTAATATAATGTTCAACCTTCGAGTATTTTACTCGAATACTTTTATATGCAGTAGACATAAATTTAAAAAAAAATTAAAGCAGAGTATTGTCTTAATATAATAATGCATTCTCTCTTATAACTCTGATATAAATATATATTATCAAAAACGTAAAAAATCATTTAATTTAAAACATATTAAAGAAGAAGGTTGAAAGAAAACATTTAATATATAACACATTAATAGGCTGTAAAAAGAACATTTAACGCTGTCATGCATCAAGAATCGAGAAACGAACAACATCGCCCGTCGCCCGTCGCTCGTCGCCCGTCGCCCGTCGCCCGTATCGTTGCCGGCTCGGTAGGAAGGAGAGAGACAGAAAACAGTACATCTGTCCTCTTCTGTTATCCGAAGCTAGCCGAAGCGCCGAGCTCACACGTACGCGGTTTGCGCTTGTGTGTGTTATCCCCTCCACCTCGGTTGCATGTTGCTCGCGTCTCAATTCTGGCATCACTGGCCGTGGGTTGGCGAGTTCGCCACCCCGTTGAGTTTTCTCAACACCGTTGGTCAATCCGTACTCCGCATGCGAGCAAGGGACAGCGAGTTCGCTGCCCGTTCGAGATTTCTCGATATCGCACGCATCCCATAACATCTGGGAATACGCGATATTAATAGTACCGCATACGTATAAGAAATCGTCTCGGCGATTTAAACCGATTCACACGTTTTGTGAACCACGCGCGCCGTCACAACAAACCGACCACGCGCCCCGCACCGCCTCTCTGGCGTGTTTATATTCGCGTCGCGTGTACTACAGCGAATCTCATTGTAAAGATCGCGCAATTCATAACAGCCGCGCCCCGTCAATAACGCATTACTATCCGCCGCACCCCCGCTCCGCGGGGCCATTCTGTATTATTATTCCGCACCGATAGAGGTCTAATAAATTAATAGTTCTTTATAAATTTATTTACATCGTGTGTCTCAAATACTTTCTACGAGCCCTGATCACGACCGAGCGAATCCGCGAGCTCATAAAAAGTACACCCGTTACAATATTATGATCTTTATGATCATGTTAATGATGATATTTCTATCCATATTAAATACATTTTCTATATATTTGTTGATAAAAAACCGTTTTATTTAAATTTATTTTTTAATTAGAATTAGAAGATAATCATAGGAGGATATATAGTAATTTATTCTTTTTTCTTTTAAATTAAACAATTCTTTTTTATTCAAAATATTTTTTCTATTTATAAAATTAAAAATTTTTTCTATTTTTAAATTGAAAAGTCTTTCAGTGACTTTTATTTTAAAAGCTTTATTATATATAAAATTAAATATTTTGTAGTATTGGAAGAGTTTGTCAAAACAAATTTTACTGAAACACATAATAATAAATTGAATAAATTTATCGGTTGCGGGTCAATAACAGAGATGGCATTTATAAATTAGAAGTTCATATAATAAATTTTTCTTATGATGACTTTCTTAAACTCGAAATAAATAAAGGTGATAAAATCGAAATAATAGGCATTATGCAAACCTCAGGTAATAGATATTTATATTATAAATTTTAAAACTTGTGATTTATATTACTTAATAGATATTATCTGATTTTTTAATTTTTGGACACACACACACACACGCACGCACGCGCGCGCACACACACGCCCATACATATATGTATATATATATACATATAGTAATATCATTTTCTCTGTCTTTAAAAATTAATATTTTATAAATTGATTATTTTTCTAATTTTGAAGTTGATCCAGAATATCTAATCGTTGCGAAACACTCGGGTTCGATTCCCGATTCAGCCACTCGTACCTCGCATATTTTTTCAGACCCGCGAATGTTGTTTTCTAACAATTATTTGTCGGGCTGAGGAAGTATGTAAACGCCCTACACAGACACGACAGTGCCGCTGCCACGGAAGAGATGGATGCTTGGTTCGTGCCTCCTCCCGCCTTAAATCCCCCCCTCGCTTCACTCTGCGGTATACATCTGTGCCAGCGTCACATACAGGTTTATGTTAAATGTACAGGTCTATGTTAAATTATTTTGTAAAATAATCAAATTAATATTATGATTACTTTTTTGGCAGTATTTTAAACTCATTAGATATAAAATAAAAATACAAAAATAATAAAATATACTATATAAATGAATTGAAGCAACTAGTTTGCCATGTACAATCCTAAAATTTAGTTTGCTTAAAACTTTATACAATTAACAAATTAATGTAAAACTTACAAATTGTGTAACTGCTTCATCCGTGTCATGTAGTAAAGCCTCAAAATCTTTTATAGCTTGAATCGTGCGTAACGGTAAAATTTCGGCAATCAAGCTGTCATTGCCCTTTGTTGCAAGAGGAGCGCGGCTCCTCATAACATCTTCCATTCGGTTAACCAATTGTTTTATATCCCTTAAGATTAAATTGGACGTAGCTTGTGTGCGTGTTATTTGTTCTTGTCTACGTATTATTTCTTGCTGTGTATGTATCACTTGATTGAAGTATTCTGCAATGTACAATGTATTTCTTATTATACATGTTTTTATATTACTATTTAATTAAAAGCCATCATACGCATGTATTAATACATACTTTTTATATTGGAGTCTGGTATTTCATGAACTATTTCTTGCAGTTCTTGCTCTTCATGTTCTTCAGCTAATGAAACACAATCTACAAAAAAGAAATATTAGACATATTATATATATAAATATCATAACTAATTTTTGTTGACTTTATATACTTATGACCATCGACATATAGAATGGATTGAGCATCGATATATAAGCGGATGGACGCCAGCTGTAGAAAGAGAGGTACTATAAGAGGCTTTTATCCAGCACTTTTTTGGTCATTTTTTCCCCCTCCAGTGTGGATGATCAATAAGGTGCTGGTTAAAAGCCTCCTATGTAGTACCTCTCTTTCTATAGCTGGCGCGCGGCTTCTTATTCGATGCTCAGTCCATTCCATATGTCGATGCTTATGACAATATATATACCTCCAAATATTATGGGTATATCATTAATCTGATGTATTTCCTCAGGTTTTGTACAAGAAATTTTCTTTTTCTCTGGAAATGTATACAATATGTAATAAAAATCAAAATATCATAGATTATAATAATACCACATATTATACATACCACAAGAAGGTTGTGAAAATGGAATCTTGCGTACTGTGTCAATCACATTTTTGACGCTTTCGATTTCATTGTTAGAAAAATTATTCAAGGTTAAATTGTCCGGACATGGTGGGAAAGCAGATATAATTTTATTCGTACTGCTTGCTTTCTCTTTCCCTGTAAAAAGATATAATTTTTTAATCATTTTTTGCCTATATAGTCCTTCAAAAACTAAAATCTTCTATCTCTGTTTTACATAATCTTCTGTACAAAAACAAAACAATTGTTAATCTGTAGAAATTGTGTTTGTTTGTGTTTGTTTATTAAAAAATCATTAAAACGTTATGTACATATCATTTGATGTCACTCTGTTATCTGAGTTTAGAATAATTGCTTGCTTGCTTAGGTATAAAGGTTGGCTCCGGCGAATACTCGCCATACGGCCATAAACAGGTTATAGATATATATATATATATCTTATTATTATAGATATATAGATATATATATAGGATAATGTAAGAGTAATTGTGTTTATATGTAGGTTCTTCTTAGGGAAAGAGAGAAGGAAGGAATTTTTGGGAGGAGATAGGAAAGTAAAAATGGGAAAGCGCAGGTCAGGGTCGAGTCGGGAATTGAACCCGAGATCTCCGGGATGTGAGTCAGGCGCGCTAGGCACTGAGCCACCGGAGGCCCCTTTAGAATAATTAAATGTTATAACTTACATGTCCACTTTGTAACAGTCAAATATCCAGTAAATAGTTTTCACCCAAATGTAAATCTCAAATATGGAAAAGCCAAAACTTTTTCAGTAAAATATAAAATCCTGCAATAAAAATGAATTGTAAATAAATTACAATTAACATATCTAATAATATTAATATCCAAATAGGAAATATATAATTAAATAACTTATTTGATTTAAAATATATATAATAAAATAACTTATATTAATTAATATCGATAAACATTTTCATCAATAAAAAAGATGCAATTGAATAGACCTATAAGAACCGATAACTGGCTCTTATAAGTCTGTTTAACTGCATATTTTCTTTATTAGATGTAAATGTTCATCGCTGGACATAACCAGTCAATAAGCGTAATTATTACAGGTATTTGTATCATTTACTTACAGCACCTTCGATGAAACAGCTGTCGTTTATAAACTTCAACACAGGGGACAGCTTTCGCTAACCAATTTAGGCAAGCAATGATTCGTATCAATGCTCTACGAAGCCTGGAGAATGCTTACAGAACCTTCGATGAAACAGCTGTCGTTTATAAACTTCAACACAGGGGATAGCTTTCGCTAACCAATTTAGGCAAGCAATGATTCGTATCAATGCTCTACGAAGCCTGGAGAATGCTTACAGCACCTTCGATGAAACAGCTGTCATTTATAAACTTCAACACAGGGGACAGCTTTCGCTAACCAATTTAGGCAAGCAATGATTCGTATCAATGCTCTACGAAGCCTGGAGAATGCTTACAGCACCTTCCATGAAACAGCTGTCGTTTATAAACTTCAACACAGGGGACAGCTTTCGCTAACCAATTTAGGCAAGCAATGATTCGTATCAATGCTCTACGAAGCCTGGAGAATGCTTACAGTACCTTCGATGAAACAGCTGTCGTCTATAAACTTTAACACAGGGGACAGCTTTCGCTAACCAATTTAGGCAAGCAATGATTCGTATCTATGCTCTACGAAGCCTGGAGAATGCTGCAACAAGATATTTGAAAAAAATTATCGATATTTGCACATAATTATGGTTTATAATTTAAAATGGTAAAGCGCTAACTATCCACCTCAAAATGTAACAAAATAGCATATTAAACGAAGAATTTATATTGCAACGTGGAGCATAACCTAGATTTTTCAGACAGCAATTTTGCAAGATTTCGAACAAATATTAGTAGAAAGAATAATATAGATCAATTTACTTTAAAATGTTGTGTAGAAAATATTTTGTATATATATTAATAGCTGATTATTTATAAAGACGAAAAAGATTACCTTTGATATAAATTATTCACGAAAATTCCATGCAGATCAGATGAACGGCAAACCGGGAAGAGCTATTTATTCTCAGCAACATGGCTTCTACATATACACAATTACACACACACAGGACACGGAAATACTTGTTGCGCGGCAAAATTTAAAAATGACGCATATTACAAAATATGTTATGTAACATTAAAGTAATGCTAACGCAACGTTTGTTATATAACACGTAATATTTCCATTGTATTGCTGTTATACTGTTATAACCAGTAAATACTAAAAAAATATAACAGTTTTAAAAATAATAATGAGACAAATCAATTAGTGTAAAGAAAAAAACAAATAATTGTTTTAAAAAATACATTGTAAATAATTACATACTTTTTCTTAAAAACAATTATTTTTTTTTACTAATTGATTTGTCTCATTATTCTGTACATAAAAGTATTACGGTAAGATTATCGAAAACTAAATATTTTACGAGATATTTTTATTTTTTATATCAAAATATGTCAGATTAAAATATAAAATAACTCAAAAAGTACTTAATAAAAAAATACTTTATTATAGTGTTTTGGAAAGCTCTCGGGATAAGCTACAAGAATATGTAATAAAAAATTGGGAGTTCCATTTAAGAAAACATCGACCACATTGACCTCACCTTGAAAAGACCACTTAAGGTCAAATCCATATTTTTATCATGTGGCCCCCTCGAAACCATGCAACTTTTGTCTGAAACATTTTTTGATATCTCACTTCGTTTCCGAAAAATATGCCCGCGTCACTATAAATGCCGCACCCTGTATATACGACACACACATATACAATATATATATATGTATATATATATGCCATATGACATAGATGTAACATATATATATATATATATATATATATATATGATGTATATATACAGGGTGTCTCATAATTCGCGGATCACCCGCCATGTGCAGGTAGAGCACATGAAACCGAGAAGAAAAGTCCTTTACCATTTTGCGATTTTCGTAATAATTATTAAGAAATTAATTTAAAAAGATGGGCCAATCACAAGCGCGCGGCGAGAAGACTTCCTACTCAGGCGTTGCTAGGTGCGCGGCGAAGCGGTGGGAGGGGCGCTGTATACGGCTATGTACGAGCGAACGCTGAAGCCACGCATCTCGAACTATTCTCTCTCTCTCTCTCTCTTTCTCTCTCTCTCACACTCTTTTTCTCACTCTCTCTTTCTCTTTCTCGCGCGCGCGGCATAGGAAGCAGAGTTGGGCAAAGATCTAATTAACAATTACAAATTTCAATTACAATGTAATTCTTAATGCAATTAATAATTACATTTTATAATCGTTAATTATTGCAAGCAATTACATTGTTAATTATTGCAAACAATGTAATTGTTTGCAATAATTAACGATTATAAAATGTAATTATTAATTGCATTAAGAATTACATTGTAATTGAAATTTGTAATTGTTAATTAGATTTTTGCCCAACTCTGCTTCCTATGCCGCGCGCGCGAGAAAGAGAAAGAAGAGAGAGAGAGAGAGAGAGAGAGAGAGAATAGTTCGAGATGCGTGGCTTCAGCGTTCGCTCGTACGTAGCCGTATACAGCGCCCCTCCCACCGCTTCGCCGGGCACCTAGCAACGCCTGAGTAGGAGGTCTCTTCTCGCCGCGCGCTTGTGATTGGCCCATCTTTTTAAATTAATTTCTTAATAATTATTACGAAAATCGGAAAATGGTAAAGGACTTTTCTTCTCGGTTTCATGTGCTCTACCTGCACATGGCGGGTGATCCGCGAATTATGGGACACCCTGTATACATTATAATAAAATCAAAAGAGATAATATGAGCAATATTATAGATTTTTGTATTCAAAATATGTATGCGACATAAACAGATATCTATGTAAAGTCGTTGCTTCTACAAAACGATATAACAGAAATAGAGTAGAAATCCAACATATTTTCTGTCTCTACATATTTAACATAATGCGAAAAGCTTGTATTTTATAGCTCTTTCCAAAGTATGCACATATCCTTGACAATTACTCTACATAATAATATCGGTAATGTAACAATAAAGCGTTGGTAATATACCGACACTTAGTTACACTTAGATGAGGGCGTTCACCCGTCGGAGTTCGCCCGTCGCTCCGGCATCCTCTTAAGCGATTGGGATCATGAAGGAAGAGTGAGGAGAGTTATCTCGATAGTGTAGGGAGAAAAAAAGTGGTCACGAAAAATGTTCCGTATGTGGCCAGGTTTGCCAAATGGAATGACTTGGACCAATTCGTCGCCATCTTGAATATTCGTACATATATAGTGTTATGTTTAGTTGTATTAGTGATCAGTAAGTGTGTTGGATGACACACTGCTTACTAATTACTACCACAACTAAACGTAACACTATACATATACGAAGATTCAAGATGGCGACGAAATGGTCCAAGTTATTCCATTCGGCAAACCTGGCCATATACGGAACATTTTTCGTGACCACTTTCAATCTAGGTAGATAACTCTCCTTACTCTTCCTTCATGATTGGGATGTACAATTCGACTATTCTTTTTTATTCTAATTTTTACGTTATTTCTATTCAAGATTTCTAGAACTTCGTGAGGTCCAGTATATTGATCTCCGAATTTACCTGGTTTTGGACCTTTTAATAAAAATACTTGGTCTCCCGGTTTAAAGGTTTGTGGGTTGATTTTTTTATCGTAATAATCTTTTGATCTAATTTTCGCCTGAATGACATTATTGCGTGCGTTTTCCTGAATTGCGTGAAGTTGAGTTACAAGATTTATTAAATATTCATCATAATTTGCTAATTTAGCTCCAGGAGGAAGAAGTTCGTTCGATGGAACGAGTGCTATCTTTCCAAAAACCAGCTCATATGGAGTATGCTTTGTTGCTTCATGTACGCTCGTATTATAATTAAACATGGCAAGGCTAATCCATCTATCCCATTGTTTTTGTTTGCGTATTGTTTTAAATATTCGCCTAATGCGTGATGTGATCTTTCCAATGATCCATTTGATTGAGGATGGAAGGCTGTCGTGCGAAACTTACGAATTTTAAATAATTTTGCAATTTTCTTTATTAGATCGCTAAGGAAATTTCTGCCTTGATCTGTTAATATTGCTTTTGGTGCTCCAAGTACGCAAATAAATCGATCTGCAAAAGCTTCTGCGATGGTTTCGGAAGTTTGATTCGGTAATGGTATTCCCATGCAAAATTTAGCTAGTTGATATTGTAATGTTAGAATGTATTCGTTTCTCCTTTCAGTTTTAGGTAAAGGGCCTACAATATCCATGGCTACTTTATCAAAAAAAGATCCTGGTGTATCCGTGATTATCATTGGTTGTTTCGTTTTTACTCGTACAAGTTTTTTCAATTAACATTGTAAACATTGTTGTATGTACCGTTGAACATCTGCTTTCAAGTTTTCCCAGTAATAATTATGTTTTATTCGGTTGTAAGTTTTCGTGACTCCACGGTGTCCTCCCGTTGGTAAGCAAATGCATTTCACTGATTATAACGGAACGTAAATCTTTCGGTGGATATTTAATTAGTCCGTGACAAATAATAACTTTAGTAGGAGCGTCGGTGAATATTGATTGTATATGTGATTTGACGTCATTCCATGGAACATTATTAATAAACTCGGTTTTTGCAATACTAAATGTTTCTAATTTTAAATCTTCGGTTATTTTCTGTAAGTCTGTTAAGATTTTAACAATTTGTTTAAGAGTAGCCGTAGGGCCTTCTCGTTGTTCTTCGCTGACCGGTAAAGCCACATGATAATGGTTTTTATGTTTTATGGCCTTGGCCTTTCCTAGAATAAGAGATCCTAGGTTTGGAAGCTCTTTTCGTTCGGAAAGTTTTTGTGAGCCTGAATCTAAAGGTCTTCCCTGGGTGTCGACAAAATATACCATATTATCTTTTTGAAAAAATAATAATTCCCGAGAGTCTATAACGTTACCATGAGTTATTCTATTTTCATTAAATGCAGGTTTCGTTTTTCTTGATTTAAAATTTTTGTTAATAATATCTTGTTCGTTTTCCTCTTCGTCTTCCTTTTCACTGTCAGAATCTTTATCAGGCGGATCATTTCTTTCTTCGATTTCTTCGATCTCTCCCTCGTCACTATGCAATTCGTTGGTTATTTTATTTTGCTCAATACTTTGTCTTGCAGTTCGGCTTCTCGTTTGAATTTTATTTTGTTTAGAAGGATCGTGTATTAAAGCTTTTTCGGTAATTGATAAATAATCTGGTTCGTTTAATTCTGTTTGTGTAAATGGAAGAGTATCGTTATTGTTATTTAATAAATCGCTTTCAGGTATTATTTCTTCGCTTTCTTCGATATCGGAAAGATATAAATGGAAATCGTCATCTTCCTCTTCTTCTTCTTCGCTATCGGATTTTTCTAGTAATTCGGCAATTACTTGTGCATCTTTAGGGTTATCTGGGTTTAAAAGTTTCTTGTTTTTTATAATTTTACAATCTATTTCTTCGATATTTACCGGATTTCTCGATAATGCATCTGCGTTTACGTTTGTTTTTCCCGCTTTGTATACAACCTCATAATCATATTCTGCTAATTCTAATCTCCAACGAAGTATTCGCTTATTTGCGTCTTGTGCGTTTTTAAACCACATCAGAGGTTTATGATCTGTAACTAAAGTGAATTTTCTTCCGTATAAGTATGGTCGAAAATGTTTAACGCAATATACAATAGCTAGTGCTTCCTTTTCATATGTATCATATTTTAATTCATTATCTGTTAAGGTTCGTGAGGCATATGCTATCGGTAGGTCTTTATTTATCTCTCCTTGTGATAATATTCCTCCAACGGCTATTCCAGATGCATCGGTCGTTAGAATGAATGGTTTAGAAAAATCTGGGTATTGCAGTATTGGTTCTTCGCATAGTTTTTGTTTTAAAATTTCAAAAGATTCTTCCTGCACGGATGTCCACTCAAAGCGGGTATCGTTTTTTAATAAATTTGTTAATGGTTTGGCGAATTTGGAAAAATTCGGTATTAAGCGTCTATAATATCCTGCAAGTCCTAAAAATTGTTTAATGTTTTTAGGCGTTTTAGGTCTTGGAAACCGTTGTACTGCTTCTAATTTTTTTGGATCTGGTTTTACTCCGTCTTTACTGATTACATGTCCCAGATAAGTTACCTCTCTTTTTAAAAACTCATATTTGTCTGGTTGTAGTTTTAAGTTAAATTAAATTAAAGCGTTGTATTTTTTTTCGTGTTCTTCTAAAGATGTTGCATAGATAACGATATCGTCCATATAAACGAATAATTCCTTGCCTTGTAACCCAGTTAATACTAAGTCCATTAGGCGCTGGAATGTAGCCGGAGCATTTTTTAGACCGAACGGCATTCGATCAAATTCGTAATGTCCAAAAGGAGTAGTGAAAGCTGTTTTATGACCATCTTCGCGGTTCATTTTTATTTGATGAAATCCAGATGCTAAATCGCATACTGAAAAATATCGAGCTCCTCCTAATTGGTCTAATATATCGACGATATTCGGTAAAGGATATGCATCTCCGATAGTTTTATCATTTAAAGCACGAAAATCTAATACCATTCTCCATCGTTTATTTCCTTGGGAGTCTTCTTTCTTAGGTACAATCCATATAGGCGTGTTATATGGCGATTGTGAGTGTTTTACAATTCCTCCTTTTAACAGTTCTTCTACCTGCCTGTTTATTTCTTCTTTATGAATTTGCGGAAATCGATACTGACGAGTGTTTATTGGTTGGTCATCTGTAATAGGTATTCGATGTTGTAAGACATGAGTTGCGGTTAATTTTTCTCCAGGAATATGAAATCTATCTTGACTGTCCGTTATTAATTTTATAATACTTTTTCTTTCTGTTTCATTTAAATGTTCTAATCGCAATGATTCTATGATTTCGGCGGGTCGATTCTTTCCCTTTTCTTCGGAGATTGTTAGACAATTATGCAAATTATAATTTTCAATTTTTTGTTTTCTTTTATATCTTGTTTTCGTTTTCGCATAAATTTTACTAAAATTTCTTGAGATTTATTCAACAAGGATATAAAGATTTTTGAAGACGGTTTATTTTTATTTTTCATATTTCGTAGATTCGAATTTTTAATATTTAAATTATATTTTTGAGTCTCTTCAAGGAGGTCTTTTATTGTAACATGAGAGGTTTTTAATTCATTATCATTTTCTTCTTTAAATAATCCAACTTTAGGAAATTTAATATCCAGGGAGGATAAAGGACATCTCCCTTTTTTGGAATGAGATTTTGCCGAAATACGTAGTGAGGTTTGGTAATTTTCCTCCTCGCAATCGACGGAGCTAGGATTTTCTGACAAGGTTTGGAAATTTCCCTCCGAAATCCTAGAATTATTCCCTTCTTGAGAGGATTGATAATTTCTCTCTTTGAGGGATTTTAAATTAATTAAATTTTTAGGAGAGATTTGGTAATTTCCCTCTCCAAGGATTTTTGAATCGTCTGATTTTTTATTTTTCCTCTCCGTTTTATTTTTTATCTCGTCTTCATTTTTAATTTTATTTTTATTTTTATTTTTTTCTTTATTTAAAGTTTTTTCTTTGTCTTTATAATTTATTTCTTCGATAATAATATTTTCTTCATCTACATTTCCACCTTGATTTTCAATATTCATATCATTTTCATAATCGTCAAATTCGTAAGTAGTTTCTTTTTTCTTATTGATTGGTTCTTTTGAGCTGCTTACAGTCTCGATATTAGAATTATGGTCGTCTAATAGTTCGCCCAATGGTTTTAGGCGCAAAGTCGGAACATGTACTTCCGCCTCTTCATCTAAAGTACTTATAACATTTAAATATATTTTTCCAGCAACGTTCTCCACGATGGTGTTTCCCAAATAAATTCCATGTGCCACCTTTAGTCTCGGTATATATCCTACCTTTAGTTCTGGATTTTCTATTCTTACATAAAATAATGATTCGGATCGCGGAGCTACTATAATGGCTTCAGGTGATAAGAAATGTATGTTGATTCCGGAAACATCCAAGTGCCCTTGTGCGTAATCTATTTTCGATGAGGTTTGTTTAAAGAAATCGTTTCCTAATATGCCGGATTGTGAAATTGGAAAATCGTTAGATACTATATGAAATATAACCGGTATTTCGAAAAGAGTTAATGTAATTTCACCTAAGGTGTACACAGGATAACTATTTATGCCATTCAATTTGAGGATATTAGTGTAATTAATATTTATTTCTTCGGGAATTAGATTTTCTTTAATTATATTAGGCCCAGATCCCGTGTCTAGCATAAAAGTTATACGAGTAGCTAAGTTATCGATGTTAATTTGAACGGTAGGCACGCGACTATGTTTGTCGAGATTTACAGTCACGGGCCTTATGGTAGTTCTGTCCTTGTCTACTTGGCTACCTGAGTTTTGGACGGGTGCGGCTCTCGTTCGGACCCCTGTTGTGCACCCGACGTCGAGGGCCCGTTGTAGTTTCCCTGATTATTTTCCTTTTTTCGAAAGTTACTGGCATGGCGTAATTGACAATTTTCGAGAAGATGATCTTGCCCCTTACAATAACGGCAGAATAAAGAATTCCTGGATCCCGTTTGCTGGTTTAGTTTTGATCGACAATCTTTAGCAATGTGTCCGAAGTTGTTGCAAATTTGACAAGTTACACGAGCTTTATTTTCCGTATAACGTTGTTCATTCTGTTTCTTCCAGCAATTATTTGCAGAATGGCCGGGTCTTTCGCACCATTGACAAATTACCGAATTTTTATTGTTGTTGGTAGTATTATTCTGTCGGCAAGATTTTGCATCATGACCAGATTTTAAGCATAATTGGCAAGCTATTATTCTTCCCTTAACTACATTTACCGGTCGTCGGATTTGTGGATCGCGGAAACGACATTTCCCTGCTCCATGCCCACGTTTTTTACAAATTTGACAAACTAATATTGCGGTTCCTAGATCAGTCTGCTTGTTAGCTTGCTGAGAGGTTTGTAAATATTTTCTGCAGTTACTACCTACATGTCCTTCCTTATAGCAGATTTGACAAATTTCTTTTAGATTCTTAGTTTTCTGTCTACCTGAGATGCTATCTATTCCCTGTCGTAAATCTGTCATTGCTCGGAGTTCTCTCTCTATCCTTATAGCGTCGGCTCTTGTACATCTAGTAAATTTCTTGCAACTCTTTGCTCAATTTCTGGTTTTAGCCCTCTACAAAAACAATTGCACATGTCCTGTTCTCATGATGTTTTAATATTTTGGTCAGATGTCACGTTTCCCGAACTTCTATATGCTTCCAAAATTTGTTTTCTGAGAATTTTTACTCTATTTGCATAAATAATTACATCTTCATCTTTCTTTTGATATATACAACCCAATTCCCTTTGTAATTGATAAACATTTTTTGCTGGTCTGTAAATTTGTTTTAAATATTTAGTTAATTTGGAAACGCTATTAAAATCTTGACCTTGTATAGTTCGGCGAGCCTCCCCTATTATCCTGGTTCTTATTATTTTGGTAAACTGTGATTCAGCCTCACTAGGCAACATAGATTTTGCTTCTTTACATCCCTCGATAAAATAATTTAATGGAATATTTTGACCGTCAAAATAAGGGACCGCGTATTTCAAGGTAGCGAAAGGATTATTTTGAGTCATATTGCTGCCGGTACCGCTCGGGCCTTCCGTTTTTTCAGATTTATTAAATTCAGGTAAAATAGTCTTATCGCAGGAATCGGCGAAGTTAGTTTCGCTAAATTTTTTTTCAAATTCTTTTTCAATTACCGTTTCGTTTAATGAAAAATTAATGTCTTTATTAGTGGTTTTATTAGGAGTAGAAGTGTGGTGTGTTTCTGATTTGTTAGTTTTTGTTTGATTGTATGTTTCCTGAGCAAGCTGAAAGATTCTACTTCGTCTTTATCAGCTGTACCTCTTGTCCCTTTACTCATTCCAGATTAAAAGATCGCACATTACAATCCCGGACGAGCCCCCAAAATTTAAAGAACAGTATGTTACGTTCAGACTCGGGGAAGGATGTGTCGACGGAAGGGCGCAACAACTATCTTTTATTATCCCGAAGTCAAACGTCTCGTGGCGTTTGGAATCGGGTCGAACGAACTGACAGGACCGAAAAGCAGGTAAACGACTGAGTCGCTATTACACTGTTTTCGGAAGTTCGCTCGGCGGTCCCTTTTCGGTCAGAGAATTTAATCTCTTTTACGCGGGATGGGACCAAGTGCGATTTTTCTACTAGAAATGAGTGGGGGTTAATAAAGAGTTATTTTGGTTTTAATTAACAAATATAAATTATTCAATTTTAAAATGAATGATGGGTATACATGATTATATATAAGAAAAAAAAATATAATATTAGTTTTCGTCTGAGTGTGTGTGAGTGTGTGTGTTAGTTCGCGGGTGTTACATTAATACGGAGGACATCAGTCAGAATGCAAGGGAAAGATTTTATCGTTAACATTTAGGTTCTGACTGGTTAATACAATATGAAGATTTAATTAGTAATAAAAAAACAAACAAAACATGTGTGCGTGTGTGAGTGAGGTAGGAAGTAAGGATTATGGAGAGAGAGTGAAAGGAGATTTGAATTTAGTTCAATTTAGTCTTGATAGGACGAAGGTGATTCTAAATCAGGTAGTTCTTCGCAGAACTCCTGAATGGCTTTTTCGAAATCGTCTGATTTCGAAAATTGCGGAGAAAAAGGGGGTGGATTATTCAAGAGGACTGTGGATAATGACGAGAATGATCTCGGGGAAGAAGGCGGTTCGGGAGAAAGGGGTTCGGGGGAATAAACTGGGGAGTAGCTGGGAGAGAAATAATAAGGGGAAAGGGGGGAGGTTGTGACTTTGCTGGATTGTGAGCTTGGGTGTAGTGAGTCAGCCTTACTCCTAAGTCTTTTTAATTTGACGATAAGATTCGCGAACGGTCGCGTCAACGCATTCCGAGTCCTGCGATGGACTTGATTCATGGGCCGATATATATATATTTTCCCAGATCTGGTTCTCACTACGAAACCAGTGTAAATAATAAGGTTTCAGTCGCGTATATACGTAATAATTGAATAGTTGAAGCTTACTTTTTGCTGTTGATTCGATAATGGAAAACGATGATTTTTCCTCGGCTCTAGGTCTCGTGGTGCGTTCGGACCTTTGGTTGATGAATGCAAATGGTGGTGAGACGCCGCTGGAAGATACTGGTTTTCTCAACTAACTCGCGAGTTACAACACAGAGCAAGAGTATTCGGATTGAAAGTTGCAAAATAAGAGAGATGATGTGTTCGCGAGTTCTCTTTTTATAATTTTCTTTTTAGGGCGTATTTTAATTCTAAGAGTGGGAATCTTCCAAAACTTCGACGAATTGAATTTGCGCAGAAGTGGGGATTTTTCAATCTTAGCAAATTAAAAATGTGCCAGTGTCTTCGTTAGGCGGGGTGTTTCTCCTACTTTTCACGTTTTACTCGTAGTGATCGTCCATTGGTGAGTTCAATATTTGTTCGAAGATTCCTTGCACGTGTTCAGATTAAAAAAAAAGATCCTATTCTTCTATGATAATTTTATTGCTATTGGTAAGCTGTGTTTATTGAATATTTGTTGGAAAATTTTATTATTATAGATGCAGCTGTGTTTGTTGGGTATTTCGTTAGAAAATTTTATATTACCTTGAGGAGACTAGCATGTTTTCATCATCGATCTTTTACGTTGGTCTGTTTACTGAGCGGTTCGTTTGTCTCACCAATCGACGATCATTGCCGACACTTCGCGGAAAGAAGGAATCGTGGAATCGCCAGGACGTAACAATTAATTGAATAATTCTAGATTTCAAGTCCGGATAATAAAGAAGGTGTAATTTTTATATTTCCATATGAAAATTTTTGGACGACCTGGGAGTAGAAAAGGTAACAAATGTAATCGGGAATCACTCTGCGAAATACAGGTAACTTTCGATGACGGGCTAGGAGTCAGGAGTCGCTTTGTAAAATTCAGGTAACTCATGACGACCGTCAGCAAGTCAAGAGTCACATTGTAAAATACAGCTAACTCGTGACGGTTGGTGGCAAGTCGGGAGTCACACTGCAAAATACAGGTAACTCGTGCTGGCTAAAGTGAAGTAGAAAAAGGAGATCCGAGGTAATATTTCAAGGGAGGAAGAATGAGGATTAAGGAAGAGAAAATTACACAAAGAGACAATCGAGATCTAAGTACGAAGCATCGAAATGAGATACTGATTGATCCAAGAATTATTTCAGAATGCAAGACGTAAAATAATAATAATAATAATAATATAAACAAAAAGGGAAGGATAAAAATTGAAATTGTTCAACCCACTTACTACTTGAGAATGCGTTGATACTTGTAGTGACCAAGTGTGGTTCGGCTCCAGCTGTCGTGGCTGATCAGAATGGGCTCGGCAATGATGGCTCGGGAACCCGGCTTATTGTGTTGCTGGTTTAAACACGGCTTGTTGGCACTTAACACTTACGTATCACTAAGTCTTTTACTTTTATTTGAGCTCGCTCTCTGCACAATTTAGAGTCGCGTGAAAACTTGATCTCCGAGCTGACTACTAGCTAAGTTGTGAGTCGGTTGAAGAACGAAAACGGAATGAATTTTCGAGCGAGGATTTCGCGTATCCTCGAATCTTAGCGTCTCCCCACGTACCCTCTCCATTAGGCAATCAGAATTCTTTTTTAACAAATCAAATCTTTACTATTTACCCCTCTCATGAGTAGGAGGTGCTACCCTTCCAGAAGAAGGTCCAGAAATTACGCCTATTGGTGTAGGCTTTTGTTTTTAGAAGTTAAGTCTAGCCTGTTGGAGAGTCCGTTATGATCGGCTAAGTTGACATTTTTATTATTCCTGCTGAAATTTATCTCAAACAGATAACACAAGAGGGTGGTCTGGCAGGCAAGCACACGGTGTCAAGTATCGCGAGTTCTGCTTACGGATTTTGGTTTCATCTGTAAATCATCGTCCGTGTCCCTCTCCTTGTTCTTTGTTTTAAACCCTTAAGCCCGTCGCGCGGACCTTAGAGTTGAATATTTCATTCATCTGTTTGTTTTCCGTACGCACATGGTCTAGATTTCTAGCGTTCGAGGGTCTCTTATCTTTGTTTAAAATTTTAGAATCTTTGACGTGGGTTTTAGTCCCGGAATATTTATTGATCCGTCTCGAATTTTCAAACCTTTGATGTGGGTCTTAGTCCCGGAATATTTATTGATCCGTCTCATAGTTAAAAAATTGTATCGTTCTAAAAGATTTGTCTCGCCTGCTAGATATCTCTTTGTTTATTGGTTACGTCGTGTGAAGAAAGGTTTCAGAGCTTAATTTTTTATATCAGTGAAAGAGTTCTATCAAAGAAAAGAATCGTGGAGTCCACCGGATGCAACAGTTGTATAAACATTTTTATATTGTTTATTATTTACCTTTCAGGTTAATTAATTGTCAAACTTTGAATATGGAAAAATCATTTGATCCCTCTAATAATGATACATCCAAAAGCAATCCTGAGATAAACTAATTGAGCTTGACAATTTAAACGCGATTGATCTGCTAACATCGAACGAAGTGCTTGAAAATGTTCAAATGTATGATTCGACATTGTGAGTAGAAAAAAAATTTGTATTCTGTAGAATTTGAAATAAAAATAAAGAATTATTTTAATTACTTTTCGTGAATTGCACATTTCTATCATTGTAATATATCATTATCATCGTAATTTTTAATATTTTTAAATCTTAATAATCACACATAAAGTAATGTATAAATAACAAGTAAATAACAGTGAAATAACAATGAAATAACAATCAAAGAACAATAATAATAATATCAAATTATATCAAACAATATGAATTTCAACAATTATAGAACGTTTATAATAATCAAATAATAATCTGTAAATCTTATGCATATATCATCTTATTCACATGATTTTTATTGATTTTTGTAGAAATATTGCGCGAAATTACATTATATTTGAACATATACCTAAAAATTATATAATCTGTAATATAATTAAAGAAATATTTTTTAAATTCAGATTTTATTACAACGATACCCCCCCCCCCTCACACACACACACACACACACACACACGCACGCACGCACGCACGCACGCACACATATACGTATATGTATATTTATGTACATGTGGATGTATATACGTATGTATGTACATATAAGTTTTATATATATATATATATATTATAAAGAGATTTTATTACAATTTCATTATACATATTTTACATTAAAATATCACATCAAAAATTTGAAATGTATTAGGCTGATGCAAAAGTTCGTCCTGTTTTTATTAATAAATGGCGTTTTATCGTTAATTCAATCTACAATCAACTTCAAAAACGTGTAACATTTCTATGTCATTTGAAAGATTAAATTTAAACGAGCATTTAAAAAAAAAATTGCCGTGATTAGTTGTATTTTATGCATTTTGCGAAATTTTAGAAATGGCAAAAAATAAGAAGCATTTTCGACATATCATGCTTTTCTATTGTAGAATTGTCAATGGCATCTTCTCTGATTTTGCAACGCGTTTTTGTCATTTCTAATTTTTGTTAATTAAAATATTTGATATACATATTTTATATTAGATTGATGCAAAAGTTCGTCCCGTTTTTACTACCAAATGGCGTTGTATCGCAAACTTAATCTGCAATCAACATATAATATTTATATGCCATTTGAAAGATTAAATTTAAGGGGATCCCAAAGGGTCTGTTTTACCGATAAAAACTTTATTTTGCAAAATCTTTTTGTTGATTATAGATATCAAAAAATCCTTTTCCACAATTAAAGTATACATATTAACGGAGGGCGGAGTTTAACATTTCATATGAAAAGTGGAAAAAAATGATAAAATTACAGTTTAGTTATCGGCCTGTGCCGTCAACATTTACTTAATATAAAAGATTTGTAATCTGCACGTGCCTAATCAGTAAACCCCGCACTCGGCATTTCATCAAAGAGTATAAGTGAGCTTAGAGAAGTGAGTTTAGAAGCTTTATAAAAAAGATTCTGCAAAATAAAATTTTCGTGCATATGTGTGTGTGCGAGATGGAGGCTCAAGAGTAAAACAGAGCAGTAGATTAGTTGCGTGATGTCGCGATAGACAGAGCTGCAATCGTACATGACAAACACAGACATAATCGTACTATCTTCGTCTCTTTCATGCGTGTGAGAGTAATATACATGTACGCACTAACATTATTGCAGTATCTTTTTTCTCTCAATCATACGCTCTGTCACGCTCTGTCTCTTTCTAATCGCTCGCTCGCTATGTACTACGTATCGCTTAGCTTCATGCTCCTCGCATATTCACTTACGCGTTCACTCGCGCTTCTTTCTCTCTCTCTCTCTCTCTCTTTCTCTCTCTCTCTCTCTCTCTCTCTCTCTCTCTCTCTCTCTCTCTCTCTCTCTCTCTCTCTCTCTCTCTCTCTCTCTCTGCTCGTTCATTATTGTATTCTTTTATTCCCATTATTATATTCTTTTATTTGCTCAACTTTTATTCTTTCTATTCTCGTCTCCTTACATAAAAATAAATAAATGTATTTATTTATTTTTATTTTATACAGCATAAATGAGATATACAATACGTTATTTCCTTTTTTTATTTCACTATATATAGTTAATACAATACATAATTACGTTTCACTTTAGTTAAATACAACATGCACATACAAAAATACACACGCACACGCACACATACATAATACTTTTTTTATTTATAAAATATACAATATCTTATTTACGCTTTATAAAATAAAGATAAATAAATTAATTTATTATCATGTAGGAAAACAAGAATAGAAAGAATAAAAGTCGAACAAATAAAAGATTATAATAATGGGAATGAAAGAATACAATAAAGAACAAGCAGAGAAAGAGAGAGAGAGAGAGAGAGAGAGAACGAATGAGGAGCAAGCGAGATAGCTAACATGAAAGACTTCCGAAGTCTCGCTCGCGAGGCTCGCTTTATCTATAATCTCTCGCGTTATATATCGTTACTGTAAAATTTTTGTTTTTCGCGCTTATTGATCCGAAAATAATTACAATGAATTCATGATATTTTACCAATTAAAATAATACGAAACACGAAATCGGATAATTTTTAATCAATTATATAATTAAAATTATGATTACTTATTTCATTAAAAATAATCCGATTTATGTCATATTTAGTGTCATTTTAATCGCAAAAATGTAATTAATCCATTACAATTATTTTCAGATATATAAAATGCGAAATACAGAGATTTTATTTTCCATAATAAGATGACATATACACGTCAAAGATTACAGATAAAGGGAGCCTGGCGAGCGAGACTTCGGAACTCTTTGATGTTTGTCATCTCGCTTGCTCCTTCATTCTTTCTTGCTCTCGCTTTTGTCGATTCTATAGCATCGGGAATCTTTCCTTATGTATAAAATATAAACATTTTACAAAATAAAAACTGAAACTTACATTTTGGATGTTATTAATATGAATATAATTATAATGGATTAATGAGATTCTTGCGATAAAAATGATACTAAACACGACATAAATCGTATAATTTTTAATGAAATAAGTAATCATAATTACATATAATGCATAATTGATTAAAAATAATCCAATTTATGTCATGTTTGGTATTATTTTAATCGCAAGAAACTCATTAATTCATTATATTTATATTTATACTAATAACATCCAAAATGTAAGTTTCAGTTTTTATTTTGTAAAATGTTTATATTTTGTCGTTCTCTCTCTCTCTCTCTCTCTCTCTCTCTCTCTCTCTCTCTCTCTTTCTCTGCTTGTTCTTTATTGTATTCTTTCATTCCCATTATTATAATCTTTTATTTGTTCGACTTTTATTCTTTCTATTCTTGTTTTCCTACATGATAATAAATTAATTTATTTATCTTTATTTTATAAAGCGTAAATAAGATATTGTATATTTTATAAATAAAAAAAGTATTATGTATGTGTGCGTGTGCGTGTGTATTTTTGTATGTGCATGTGTTGTATTTAACTAAAGTGAAACGTAATTATGTATTGTTTTAACTATATATAGTGAAATAAAAAAAGAAAATAACGTATTGTATCTCATTTATGCTATTTAAAATAAAAATAAATAAATTTATTTATTTACGTGTAGAGATAAAAATAAAATAAAACAATAAATGTTGAACAAATACAAAAATATAATAATGAGAATGAAAGAATAATGAATAAACAAAAGGAGAGAGAGAGAGAAAGAGAGAGAAGCGCGAGTAAACGCGTAAGCGAATATGCTAGAAGAATAAAGCTAAGCGATATGCAGTACGTAGTAAGCGAACGATTAGAAAGAGAGATACAGAGAGAAACAGAGTAAGTGTATGATCGAAAGAAAAAAGATATTAGAAATTGCGATATGTTAGTGCGTACATGTATATTACTCTCTCACACATGAATTAAAGTTTGGTAATTTATCAATTAATAATCCATATAATTAATTTTATATAATGTTTTCGTTAAATATAAATAATGTTTTTATGTATAAAATTAATTTAGCAATATAAAAACAATGTTTTTATTCGGTTGTACAATATTCATTTATTAAGATAAACATTTATAAAGATTGCATTAGTTTTCATTTATTAAGATAAACATTTATAAAGATTGCATTAGTTTTCATTTTCATCATAACGCGATATCTATAGCAGTCAGTACGTAAGTATGTACGTATCGGGCAGTAAGTCGGCTGTACGCACACACACATGCAAACAGACGAACGCGATCATATCAGTGCGCGGCAGCTCAGGCTCATTGTCAGTTTGTCGCGTGTGTTTTGTACATACGCGTAACAAGAGATTATCGCGCGCTCAACCGTTATAACGCGTTATAACACGTTGAAGTCAAAAAACTGTGTTTTTGTGTTTTTAATTTTTAATATATAGTATGTCCACATAATGGGACAAAAATATAATGATAAACGCTTGCCTCTCTCTGTCCGAAAACTTTCCTTAAAAAGAATAAGGGTCAAGAGGTTAGTATTATTTATATATAAGGTATATTTACACAGGGTGTCCGAAAATTCGCGCAACACCCTTTAAGGGAAGGTAGAGGGTGTTATTCTGAACAGAAAAATCCTGTAACATTTTTTTCTATAACGCTTCATAAAGGGGTTATTATTGAGTAAAGTCTGATCAATCAGCGCCGACTTTTAGCAGGGCGCACGTCAGTGAGCCCCGCGCTGCGAAGTGTGCGCCGCCGCACACTACTAGGCGCGCGGGGCTCACTGACGTGCGCCCGGCTAAAAGTCGGCGTTGATTGATCAGACTTTACTCAATAATAACTCCTTTATGAAGCGTTATGGAAAAAAATGTTACAGGACTTTTCTGTTCAGATTACTATGCTCTACCCGCTCACGAGCGTTGGCACAATCTTTACCGGACACCCTGTATATACACAAGTCAATCATCGCCTATCTTTAGCCGGGCGCACGTCGGTGAGCCGCGCGCGTGGTAGTGTGCGTGAGCGCTCAGCTGTTACAGCTATAGCGCGGTTCACCGACGTGCGCCTGGTAGTGTGTGCGCGCGCGTGTGTGTACACACAGTGTATATATATAAGTAATGCCGAATATATAACATAAATCTCTGAAAAATAAGAACGCAGTCTTTTGCTTATTTTGATATTTTATTGAAAATTTATTATATTTGTATTTTATAATAGTAGTTAGTGCTACAGTAGTGAGTTAGCCAGGGGCGGTCAGTTCGTGAGCTGGTTGTTAGAATATTTGACACCAAATGCGTTTTGCATGTTCGCTTTGGTTAAAAAATATATGCCAGAGGCGATCAATTCGTGAGCTGGTTGTTATTTCACACTAGATGCAATTTGCATGTGTGTTAAAAAATATATGCCAGAGGCGATCAGTTCGTGAGCTGGTTGTTATTTCACACTAGATGCAATTTGCATGTGTGTTAAAAAATATATGCCAGAGGCGGTCAGTTTGTGAGCTGGTTGTTTTACGAATATTTGACACCAAATGCGTTTTGCATGTTCGCTTTGGTTAAAAAATATATGCCAGAGGCGATCAATTCGTGAGCTGGTTGTTATTTCACACTAGATGCGATTTGCATGTGTGTTAAAAAATATATGCCAGAGGCGATCAATTCGTGAGCTGGTTGTTATATCACACTAGATGCGATTTGCGTGTGTGTTAAAAAATATATGCCAGAGGCGATCAATTCGTGAGCTGGTTGTTATTTCACACTAGATGAAAATTGCATGTGTGTTAAAAAATATATGCCAGAGGCGATCAGTTCGTGAGCTGGTTGTTATTTCACACTAGATGCAATTTGCATGTGTGTTAAAAAATATATGCCAGAGGCGATCAGTTCGTGAGCTGGTTGTTATTTCACACTAGATGCAATTTGCATGTGTGTTAAAAAATATATGCCAGAGGCGGTCAGTTTGTGAGCTGGTTGTTTTAAGAATATTTGACACCAAATGCGTTTTGCATGTTCGCTTTGGTTAAAAAATATATGCCAGAGGCGATCAATTCGTGAACTGGTTGTTATTTCACACTAGATGCGATTTGCGTGTGTGTTAAAAAATATATGCCAGAGGCGATATATTATTCTGTTGCGATGAAGACAAACAATGTATTATAAATGTTTATTACAAATATATAAACATTTATGTATACGAACAAAAAAAAGACAATATAATATATATTTGTATAAATAATACATTGTTGTTATATATCCATTGATTATATCGATTGAAAAAAATTAGCTGCATTGCATAGATCGCAACTTATAGAAAGTTACATGATAATATTCAGAATATATGTATATATATCATACACATACATCTGTATACGTCTATGTACATATTATACATATACATATATATATACACAATTATATATATAACACCTAATCAAATGTTATTCCTCTTGGAAGATATATGGGAAGACACATAGCCCGTATGAACAATGTGAAATTATGTTCAAATATGTGATAAAGGCAGACACGTCTATATTATACTGTTATCTATACGCTTAAATACGCTTAGATATGCGTGCGAGGCAATAGAGCAGTAGAAATACACGATGTTGTCCGATTTCAACATATTGAACACAATTCTCTTTCAAATATGCATAGAACATGCAAAAATATTCATATCGGTAACAGCGGAACTAAAATTATTGATATTATCGATAATTTCGGTCGGTATTATCAATAATTTTAGTTACGCTTGGATGAGGGCGCTAACCCGTCGGAGTTCGGCCGTCACTTTTGGATCCCCTTAAACGAGCATTTAAAAAAAAAATTGCCGTGATTAGTTGTATTTTATGCATTTTGCGAAATTTTAGAAATGGCAAAAAATAAGAAGCATTTTCGACATATCATGCTTTTCTATTGTAGAATTGTCAATGGCATCTTCTCTGATTTTGCAACGCGTTTTTGTCTTTTCTAATTTTTGTTAATTAAAATATCTGATATACATATTTTATATTAGATTGATGCAAAAGTTCGTCCCGTTTTTACTACCAAATGGCGTTGTATCGCAAACTTAATCTGCAATCAACATATAACATGAAGAAAAGCATGTATAATATCGTGATAATATTATTATCAATTATCACTAATTGAATTACGCGAAATTATTGGCTAATAATAATATTATTATTATTAAACAAAGGAAACTTGGCAAATTAAGAGTCGAGCATGGTTACATTTGCGCAAATATTCTATTATTTATTCCGGTAAATTTTGTCCGGTAAATTTCGTTTCGGTCCTGGTATCGATCCTGGTATGACTTTCTTTTTTCACGGCTGGCACCGGATTATATATATCAGTGCTGGGATTTAGTTGCAACTTTCGACCGGATTTCTTGACTCACGCCTATAGTTCCCTCTCTTACTGCTCGCTCCTTACAATTAGCAACG
The DNA here is from genome assembly GCA_907163055.1 of Formica aquilonia x Formica polyctena. Taxonomy (NCBI): domain Eukaryota; kingdom Metazoa; phylum Arthropoda; class Insecta; order Hymenoptera; family Formicidae; genus Formica; species Formica aquilonia x Formica polyctena. The sequence goes on along the minus strand of CAJQTV010000154.1, from coordinate 22,507 downwards.
CAGCGCCGAACGGCCCTAACTAAGGCGTCACTAGTCTCAGGAACGTGTGTATCACAAATGTAATAACGCAATACCCTAGTAGCAAAACTGCTCATTAAAATTTTCTATTTAATACTTCATTTCGTATTAATAACTAAAATAATTATTATTCTATTATTAATTACGTATATGTTCTGTAACAATTTAAAATACTTATGTTTTATTCAAAGCTCCTAACGCACTGTTATATATCAATTTACGTAAAATTATGTTATTTATTTTGACAATATATATTGAAATATGAAAATAAATATATTGAAATACGTTTTGATTAAATAAATATTTTAAATGAAAAATGGATGACGTTTCTCGTTCGTTGATGTTGATGCCGAAACTTTAGATATTCGCTCGCAATTAGTAAAGTTAATTGATGTTGATGCAAAAGATTGTAGTGAAGAAAAATTATTTAATGCATTTGAAATTGAAATGTGTAAACTACAGATCCCATTTTTAAATATTATTGCTCTCTCATGTGACAATGCATCTGTCATGATAGGAGAACATTTGCCTTTTAAAAAAAAATTGATATCAAATGCAAAAATTTATTAACATTTTCATGTCCTTGCCATTCCGCCGCGTTGGCTGCGCACACTGCATGCGCTAAAATACCTGATTTTTGTGAAGAATTCTTAAGAGAAATTGCAAGTTATATTAATAATAGTCCAAAACGTTTAGCTATTTTTAATGAAATATTATATTTATATTTATTCACGACTTGAGAAATCCGATCAATTTCTCCCTGGTGCATATTAGGTGACATTAGATTCGGCAGTATTTCTTTCTCATTAAAATAATAAAAAATGATGCGAACAATAAAATAAAAAAATTTAGAGAGTAGAGCCTGCGTTACCATCGCCTCTGAAGGAAAAGGGAATGGTCGGGCCCGCTGGTCGAAAAGGCTTCTATTCTTCGGTCCATCGGTCGAACACCGGAGCTCCCCACCCTTCGTCCAGGTACTCTCTGGGAGTATGTAGATATATTACAATGCAGACTCTACATTCGCTTGCTGGTTTGATTCTTACGATCAATTTGTTGCATATGGTGCAATTCGTTTGAGTCTCGGCTGAATTTTTGTGTACTAGATTGTGCGGCGGCACCATTGTATATCCTTCTTTTTGTTCGTCAGACATACAAATATAACAAAAACAGCAGACCTTGTAACTATCGCTGGGGTGTTGGAAAAGCGAATTTTCTATCAGCTTGACGCATCGTAGTTCCGTCAGGTATCCATAGGTTTCGGGATGGTCCTGCGGTCGTACACCATTAAGTGCCTCGTGTTCTTCTTGGAATTCAGGGGTCAGCATGAGGCAATGGTACGCTGGCATTTTACTGTAATCGATAATCGTCGATAATACAACAGAAAAAAAAAGTAAAATGGTTCTATTTTCTCCTTATAATTAATAATTATTCTAATGGATAATGTTGGTAAGGATATTACACGTTGATCTATATGTATACATATATACATATAGATTTTGATAACACAAGAGTAAATAGTGTTAATAGCGAAGAATACAAGAATATAATGTATGGTTAAAAATAAGCCTTTTTTTTATAAATTCATTCAGGGTAGGGTAGATCCGCACGTCCATATGTGCACGTGTTCTCCGTTGTTCTTATACGCAGGGAAACACATGCTCGATCTTTTTTGTGCTTTGCCGGGCAAGACCGAACCGAATCAATGCATTCTTGAAGTCATAAGATCCATAAAAACTGTCTACTCGTATTTGCAGTTCTACTAAAGCAGCCCCTTCCCAAAGAGGCTGTACTATCTTTATCCACCCTTTGTGTTCTTCTGCCATGAACCGGCAAAATTCTCTCGTGTCGCTAGGCCATATTGAGGTAGGGGTTATGCAGCTCGTATAAGGCAAGCCACATGCAATTGTTTGCCACGGTAGTTCCTTGAATTCATCTTCTAGCTTGTAAATTTCGTGTATCGGCAGAATAATCTTCGTACCGATATCTTTAAGAAAGACTTCAACCATGTCTCTAGTTCCTGTAATTTTAGTTATTAATCCTCTATGCCAGAATCCATCACCTTTAATAGCGACGGCTTTCCTCCGTTTTATCTTTCGCGATTCGAGAGGCAAGTTGACGCATCCTGTCATCCGAAAGTTGAGATCTTCTTCTAAATTTTCCAAGTCTCTTTCGTTATCTCTAAGTCGCATCCAGAAAAGTAGTGGTGATTCCACATGCGTGATTTTCACTGCTAGACGTTCGCAAGCTAGTTGTCTGGTGTCGATTGATTTGATTTCCATTGTCTATAATGAGTAATCGCTGATTAACAGATATGCTTTTACTTTATATTTTATAAACGGAAACATGTAGCTTAAAGGTTTCTTTAGGGCGTAAATCAAAGTATTGCTTAATTCTAATAGTTTCCTCCTCTTTTTTATAGGATAATTTTGTTATTATCATTACTAAATGATAGACGCTAAGGTATGCTAATATCAATGATCTCTCTATGTCTTTATATATATATATATATATATATATATATATATATATATTTCTTTTTTTTTTGTTTCCTCCCCTTTTTTTCATATATATACATATAGTGTATAGTGCGGGGAAAGGTGTGAATGTAATCGAAGTGTATGAAATATAAGCAGTTTATTTGTAAGTAGTATCAGGTTGTTTACAGGTTATGTTTATGCAGTTATGAATGTTATGTGTGAGGTATAAATGGTGAGTAACTTAAAATTATAACACATAAATTCCTTTTCTATTTTTCTCTTTTGTAATTTAGTATGTGAGTATATATATATGTGTGAGAAGGAACAATTGAGTGACTTAAAATTAATGTGTATATATGTAAAATAAAAAAAGAAAAGTAATAGTATGAGTAACTTAAAAAATTAACATGTGTGTATGTGTAAATACAAAAAAAAAAGGTAAAAGTATGGATAACTAAGAATTAATATGTGTATATGAAAGAAAAGGATATAAGTGGCTTAAAATTAGTGTATATGTATATGAGTATATGTGATTCTTATTTCTATAGGAGTCTTCCTTTTAGAAGCCCTTTTTCTCTCTCTCTCTCTCTCTCCCTTTTTAAACAGCAGGAAAAACGTCCACTGTCACTTTTCTACTGGTTCGTACGTGGCCTAATTGGATGAGCGTATCCTGCAGGTCGTACGATCTGCCGAAATTTTCGCCTAATACTGATAATTTTACAAGGGCGGCACTTCTCCTAAGGGGCTGGACGATGTTAATCCAGCCTTTGTGTCCCTCAGCAAGGATTTGACAAAGTTTGTTGGTTTTGTCTGGCCAGATTTTGCCGCGTCCTTCGCATCCGGTATATGCCAAACCGCAGGCGATACCTTGCCATGGCAGCTCCTTGTATCTATCCTCCAGATAATAGATTTCGTGCATCGGGCGCCAGATTTCCCTGCCATAATCTAGACACACCTTGACCATGTTGTTGCTCTTGTTCACACTCTCAATCCAGCCTCTCCGCCAGATATTCTCTTCCTTCACAATTACGTCCTCTTCCTCTCTTATGTCTTCCGGCCAACAATGTAAGTATTTTGCCTTCCTTGACATGCGGAATTCTAATTCCTCTTCCATATACTCGAGGTCCTTCTTACTATTGTTAAGGTGAACCCAAAAAAGCAACGGGGATATCACCTTGATTATCGTTACCTCAAGGCACGAGCGAGTCAACTGAGCCGTATCAATGGGCTTGACCTCCATTTTTCTATAAAAAGATTAGGTTTGTTTTAATAAGGGAGGATTTTGTTTGTATATATATATAGAGAGTTTTCCTTTAAAGGGAGCAGGAAAGTGAAGAAAATCAGGGGAGTGAGGAAAGAGAGAAAAAAAGGGGGGGTAGAGTTCCTTTCTTCAAGCCCTTTTATTCTCTGAGTTGAAATGTGTAGGTAGTAGCTTCTCTAGCGGGAAGAGAAGGATAGGTTCCGTCTGACTCTCTCTTGATTTCGGTATAAACGGCCTGATTCTGACAGTCAGAAATCGGAGCAGTAGGCTCTCGAACTGGCGGCGGGCGCCTTACTCTCAAATGCAGTAATAGTTGAGTAAGTGAATCCCATACGGCTCCCAGCAAGTATATGGACCATCCATATACAGTATGTAGAGCATATCCGTGCACTATTGTGTCCAGTATTAATTTGAAAATTCTTATGCCTAGATATATTCCCATTATTCCGGCGCTGATATTTCCGAAAATCAAAAATTTATCCCAGAATTTTCGCCATGTAGAAATCGCTATTTTTTCTATTGCATTCTTATCTAAAAGATTGGAAATTGAACCTCCTTGTAAAGATGTGGATCTTCCCATTACGCCCCTTGCCACCGTATTGAGTACGGCCGGACGCTCAGCGGGGAACATTATATAATCCTTTAGGTGCTCCAGGTCAGTTTCGGTATATATCCCGCTCGTAGCTAGCGATCCGGGACTGACATATTTCCATGTAGGTTTTGTTAAAAGCCTCATGATTTTTGGTGGTAAAGTATCTATCGGTTTAGGCGTGAGTTTATACCACGAGTCGCCTAAAAGATACATTGACGGAGCAAATGCATTGCATGCGGTTTGTGTTCCCTGGCGTAATAGGATGTGAGTTTGAGGCGTTAAAAAGTGCGTTTTGTTTCCTCGTAATACAGGTAGTTGGTCGTAACACTCCTCTACTCGTGCGAGTCTTACTTCGACCAGTACGCGTTTTACTATATGAATTACTTCCCTAGCCCGTAATGCCATATATCCCGGTCCCTTCATTAAATGATATGCGAAAATGTCTGGTGATTGAGTGGCTATAGCCAATGCATTTTGCAACATTTGTTGCTCCAGATTACATTGTTGCAATAAAATGTTTCTGTACAATTGGTTTATCTGCGTGCGAATATGTTTTTCAACATACACGAATTTAGAATTCATGTAAGTGAAGATATCAAGATTTGCTACACGGGTTTGTTTATTAAAGATGGCAACACCGGGTGAAGTCTCAAAAATTATTAATTTTGGATGCTCTGTACGTGTAAGAGTATATCCACAGGTTATATATTTCCCTCTACTGGTTAAAGCAAAGATGGTATTTTGTGTGGTCAAGGAGTAAACTACCTGGGCTTGTTGATTTATATTATCGATGATATTGTCGGCATGGCCCTCATAAAGTATCTCGTAGCTAGAGAATTTGCAGGTATCTGCGGGTACGGGGTCCCAAAAGGTATCTTCTCCCTCTATGTCAGAACAATAAGTGGCACTTAGTTCGCAAGCTACTCCGGATCTAAGCTGCACTCGATTAGTGTTTATTCGTACATCGGCTGTATAATCTTGCAACGTGATTTTGATACTTCCCAATACGACGGCATCCGTCCATGTTCCGTAAGGGTCGGAATACGCTCCTCCAGTACACGATCCATCTGTATCTACGTGACCGGCTAGTATTACGGGGCGGGTCGCGGTTTGGTTTGATTTAAGTCCAGTTATATAAGTTCCGGCTAATTGGAAAGTTCCGTAAGTGTGCATGCGTCGGCACGCTTCACGAGACATTTCTTGCACGTATGCGTATTTTCCGTTAAAGACATCCATGCTATGAGAGAACATTCCGCATTTCCTAATTAATCAGTCGACCTCGACTTTGCATTGCGTAACCTTTACAGATTCAAATTCGTTGATTTGTAATAATTGGATGTAAGTTCTGCTGCAATTTACGTTTTGTTGCGGAATATCACATTTCTCTATATTTAATAATGATAATGTGGTAAGATTAGCCGAGGCTGAACCGTAGTCATATCCAATTATTCCATAAGCTGATTGTAATCCCGTCATTAAAATTATTATAGTAGTTATTCCTCTCAATCTGGAATCCATCTGAAAATTATTTATCGTTCTGTTTATTTAAATATTTGTCCTTTAATATATATATTTGTGTGTGTGTTATTATTATTGTATAAAATTTTTTCTCTCCTTATATATATATATTTTTTTTTCTTTTTTATATATTGTTTGAGATTGAGCGTCTCCAAAGGGAGCGCTCGAAAATTGGCGCGTTAGCGGCCATCTCGCGCGGCGCACAGCTTGCCGCAAATCAGATCACGCGTTAACAGCGGCGTTACACGAATCACGCCAGACCCGCGGCATCGCTCGTGCCGTTCGAAGCGGGCCACGCAGCGGTCACCCGAGAGAGCTGAAATTACAACCGCCAACGCGATGGCCTCTCGCCCGGATCACGAGCGTACACCCGGGAGCCGACGGACGGACCCGCGTGGTCACCCTCCGCACCGCAGCGTCCGAGCTGACGCGTTCCATCGCGAAGATCGTCCTCCTGCCGGAGAGCCGCTCCGACAAGCAGGAAAACGAGCCCGCGCACCTCGCGTGACGAGCCCACCCGTGGGGCTGCAAAAAAACAAGCTAAATTAATTGTACAGTGCATTATATATTACATAACTGCGAGGCATATTGTGCGTAAATATCCGTATTTTGCAATGTAAATATGTACATGTGTTTTTAAAAAGGGAAACATTTATAATAAGACAGCAATTATTGATTCGAGCACAATACACTTCGCCGAGCATACGCGAGGTACACGCATCAATTTGCCATACGACTGGCATAATCAACATGAGCGTGTAAGCAAAATTGCATAAAAATTACCTGGCGCCTTTTGCGGCCTCTCGCACAGTCGATCAGCTGCGAAATTCCAGCTCGCGCTCCCGCGTCTCGCTCCCTGCGTCCACGAGCCAGGCGTGGAATTCGGCGTCACGCGGCTCAGGTGAGGCTAGGTGAGCCTCGCGCAGTATCTCCTACGCTGGGAATCATAATTAGCGCTACCGATGCGATTAAATCACTCATACTCACCGATCACTGTCTCACGCCACGATATCTCTGTCTCGTTCCCGTCTCGCCTCGGCGGACACTCCGACGCACCGTAGCACTCCACCACGCACTGCACAATTCTCGCGCATCGACCACACTTGTCGCCGATCGACCACGTGGATCATACGCGAGCATCGTGCGTAACTCGCGGCGCCGTTCATTCACGGCTAGTCGCAGGGCCGCGCCATCCGGGGGCCCACGGAGCGCTAACCAGCGCTGTGCTATGTCGCCGGAGTTTCGGAGAGGCGGGCGGGATGTTTGAGATTGAGCGTCTCCAAAGGGAGCGCTCGAAAATTGGCGCGTTAGCGGCCATCTCGCGCGGCGCACGGCTCGCCGCAAATCAGATCACGCGTTAACAGCGGCGTTACACGAATCACGCCAGACCCGCGGCATCGCTCGTACCGTTCGAAGCGGGCCACGCAGCGGTCACCCGAGAGAGCTGAAATTACAAACAAATGCGAATAACAACGTTATATTTTTCCTAATCATCGAAAACAACTACCGGCTCCATCTTGCGCGAAAAACACATAGAATGTTCTAGAATCACCAAAAGAACGGTTGTATAAAAGCTTTCTCGGGGAACCGCCGGGCGCACTCTATCGTGAACTCCGTGACAGTGTGTTATTATATCGTCTAAACTCTCGTGATAGAAAAGTCGCTCGCTTTTCTAGTTCGTACTCTCGCTTACGAAACGCGAAGTTTTCGATTGTAATAAAAGAAATTTCTCGTCGCTCGCGATTAATCTCTCGCAATTAAAACGCGCCGTTTATTCCGTCGCTCGCGGAATCGCGCCGTTTATACCGTCGGTATCCAAGATATATCCGCCGCTCGCGGAGAATATCTTTGCGCGTGCGGTGCAACCTCGATGTCGCAGGGCTTTTCTCGCCCATGTCCACTTCTTTATCGCACATTTGCTGGTCCTTCGAGCCGGATTTATTGCTATCCGGTGCCTGTGCGTGAAGTGAGTGCAGTGCCTGCAGTGAATCCGTCTGTGCTCTTCCGGACATCACTCATCTGAAAGACAGACAAGAATAAAGACAAGGACCCAACTGTGCTCTCGCAGTCAGACTTGTACGGGCGCATCGCTCGTGCATACGAGAACTTGCGGAAGTCGGGAACCGCCAACATCACCATCGGGCTGGCGGAAGCGCGACTCCAAGCCCTCGAGGCAAACTGGGCGAAGTTCCAGTTTCAGCATGACAAGCTTCTCGAACACTGGGAGGCCCTGTCGGAGAACGCGTATGTAAAATCCGACATGGCAACCTTAGTGGAGGAAGCTTACGTGACGCAAAAAGGCATGATCCTTGACACCCTTCGACGCCTCCAAGCCACGGAGAAGGTCGAAAATCCAGTCTTCGGACCGGCTCCGTCACAGCCGGCGCGAACGACCCTGCCGAGGATCCAACTCCCGCAGTTCTCCAAGCTCTACGAGGACTGGCTGTCATTCCGCGACCTCTTCCACTCGCTCATCGGGAAGGACACCGCCGCTGCCCCGGTAGAGAAGCTGCACTACCTCAAGACGTGCCTAAAAGGAGAGGCAGAGCTCTTAATCCGCAGCCTTCCGACGATCGACGAGAACTTCGAGCGCGCGTGGAAAGCGTTAACGGACTATTACGAGAACAAGCGCCTGCTCGTGCGGTCCTACATAGCGAAGTTCACGGCAATTCAGCGGATGAAGGGCCAGTCAAGTGCGGACCTACGCAAACTTGATCACGGAGTGCTAAGTACCGTCGGCTCACTCGAGAGCATCGGACGACCGATCGCGCGCGGGAAAGATCTGTTCGTGCACCTGGTCGTAGATCTCGTAGACTCCCGGTCGCGCCGCAAATGGGAGAGTGCAATCAGCGACACGACGGAACCGCCGTCGTATGCGGAGTTGATCCAGTCCTTAGACCGACGGTTACACATGCTCGAGTCGTTGTCGCCGAGCAAAACGGAGTCGAGTCCCACGAAACCGGTTGCGAATTCCGGGCGTCCGCCGCGCGTTCTTCACGCCCGGAAGCCGGAGAGCAAGCGCGGGCGGTGTACCATGTGCCACCAAGAGCATTACATTATGTTCTGTGACGCGTTCAGGGCAAAGACGGCGTCGGAAAGAAGGAAACACGTCGAAGCAAACCAGCTGTGCTTCAACTGCCTTGGGAGGCACAGGGCAAGTGAGTGCCCGTCCAAGAAGATGTGCTCGTCGTGCGGCGAACAGCATCATTCGCTTCTCCATCACGCGGGCAACACCTCCGAGGTCGCCAGATCGTCGCTCTCCGCGAACCGAAGCGCGAGGGCCGCACCGGCAGTGCTTCTCGCGACCGCGCGCGTTCGAGTGGCCGACAAATTCGGAGTCCTGCACGCCGTGCGCGCCTTGGTGGATCAGGGCTCCGAAATCACGCTCGTGGCCGAATCGCTAGCGCAGCGTCTGCAGCTGGCCCGCGCACCTACCTCCATCGCTATCGTCAGCGTTGGTGGGCGATCCACGGGCGCTCGGGGCCAGGTTGAGCTTGCGCTCTCGCCGCTGCGCGACGGCCCGCCCTTGCAGATCTCGGCCTTCGTTCTGAACCGGCTGACGACGACCAGCGGCGGCCTCCGTGCAGACCGGCACTCCTGGCGGCACCTCGACAACCTGGAGCTGGCCGACCCGGACTTCTTCCCCGCCGATCCAGTGGAGCTTCTCCTTGGCGCCGATGTCTGCGCGGGCATTCTCCAGCCAGGTCTCCGCCGCGGAGAACGCCACCAACCTGTGGCACAAAGAACAACGTTGGGATGGATCCTATCGGGCGCCGTCGGCGTCGCGGCCGCCGCGCGATCCGCCCGCACCTACCACTGTAGCGGAGACGACGGCCTCCACTCCCTGGTGCAGCAGTTCTAGCAGCAGGAAGAAGTGGACGCCACCGCTGAGCCACTCACCGCCGCCGAGAAGGAAACCGAGGAACATTTCGCCCGGACGCACTCACGAGACGTCAGCGGCCGCTTCGTGGTCCGACTTCCGCTCACTCCGCCGCTACCGGACCTCACGGGGACGAAGTTCTGCCGCCCGCCTGCTCGGGCAAATGGAGCGGAGGTTCACCCGTGACGAGCAACTGCGACGTCTGTACTCTGTCTTCATGCAGGAGTACGAGGCCCTGGGGCACATGTCCCCTGTTCGCCCGGGCACAGCAATGCCCTCCGAGTGCTCCCTGCCTCACCACGGCGTGATGCGCAAGGCAAGCTCCTCACCCAAGATCCGGGTCATCTTCAACGGCTCGTCGATCCGGCGTCCGGCGCGTGCCTCAACCGGCACCTCAAGGTGAGGCCGAACCTCTTGCCCGCCTTGGACGACGTGCTGCTGCGATGGCGCGTGCACCGATTTGTGCTGGCGAGCGACATCGAGAAGATGTATCGCCAAATACTCGTCGCCCCTGAGGACCGCCACCTACAAAAAATCCTCTGGCGTCAAGACGACAACACAACTCCGAAGGAATACGAGCTCAACACGGTCACTTACGACCTGGCATGCGCCCCGTTCTTGGCCATCCGCTCCCTTTAGCAACTCGCCATCGACGAGGAGGCCCTCTTCCCCCAGGGATCAGCGGTTCTGCGCCGAGACGTCTACGTGGACGACATCCTCACGGGCGCACCCACCATCGAGGAAGCCATGGACCTCCAGCGGCAACTAACGGAGCTGTGCACGGCGGGCGGGTTCCCGTTGAGGAAATGGTCGGCGAACGACCCCCGCCTGCTGGATCGCATCCCGGCGGAGCACCGGACTCAGCGCGACCGGCTGTCCTGGACTCCACAGGAGAGTCACGCCACTTTTGGCCTCCAGTGGCACCCAAGCATCGACTGCTTCTCCTTCTCCACCAAGTCCATCGCGTTCACAAAATGGTCCGCCCTCTCGCTGACGGCCCGCCTCTTTGACCCGCTGGGCTGGCTGGCACCGACCGTGATCTGGGCGAAGATACGGTTCCAGTCCACCTGGTTGCAAGGCCTGGCCTGGGATGCACCGCTGGGCGACGCCGATGCACTGCTGTGGAGGAGGTACACAAACGACCTGCCAAGTCTGGAGGAGATCCGCGTCCCGCGGTTCATTCGTCTCAGCGCAACGGACGCGCGAGTTGAGTTGCACGGGTTCGCGGACGCATCCGAGCGGGCCTACGCCGCCGTCATCTACGCGCGGACGGAGACCTGCAATAAACACATTCACACAACATTAATTTCAGCAAAAACCAAGGTGGCGCCGCTGAAGACCGTGACTCTACCTCGCTTGGAGCTCTGCGCAGCCTCTCTGCTCACACGGCTGGTGGCGCGCGTGCGGCGGGTTCTCGGGGCCGAGGACGCGCCCATCCACCTGTGGTCTGACTCAACCGTCGCTCTGGGCTGGATCCGCGACCACCCGTCTCGCTGGAAGGTGTAAGTCGCCAACCGGGTCGCCGAGATCCAGACTGCACTGCCTGGGGCCCAATGGCACCACCTCCCGGGGACGGAAAATCCCGCCGACTGCGCATCGCGAGGCATCTCCCCGACCGAGTTAGTCAACCACCCGCTCTGGTGGAAGGGACCACCCTGGCTGAAGGAGGACCAGACATTGTGGCCAGACCCCCGCGACGAGAGGCTCGCCGAACAGCTGCCGGAAGAGCGCGTGAGAGCGCTCGCTGCCACCGCGCCAACGGCGGAAGTGACCGAGCCAGAGGAGCTGACTCGTTTCTCCTCGCTGAACCGGCTGCTGCGGGTAACCGCCTGGTGCAGGCGATGGAGGCACCGAGTGGCGGCTCTGCGGGTGCCCCCGCCACGAAGCTGCCCCTAGCCACGGGCACCCCTTCGGCAGCGGAGTGGGACGACGCTCGCCTGGTGTGGATTCGGGCAGTGCAGGCTGCAAAATACAGCGAGGAATCAGAAGCGCTCGCGCGGGGAGCCCCTATCTAAGAGCAATCAATTGATCAAGCTTACCCTGTTTTTAGATCCTCAAGGAATCCTCAGGGTGGGTGGAAGGCTCAAGCATTCCCTCCCGGCATACGACGAGCGACATCCGGTGATCCTGCCAAGCTCGTCGCACTTCACACGGCTTATCATCGAAGCCTGTCACAGGCGAACACTGCACGGCGGCGTGCAGCTTACCCTCGGGTCCATCCGACAGCAGTATTGGATACCACGAGGGCGACAGCTGGTCAAGGAGGTGATCCGACGGTGCGTCACCTGCGTCCGATGGCGGGCGGCCTCGCAGCAGCAGATCATGGGAGATCTGCCGCGCCTCCGAGTCACGCCGGCGAGGCCGTTCCTGAGCACCGGCGTCGACTACGCCGGTCCCATACAGCTGCGCACAACGAAGGGGCGCGGACATCGCGCATACAAGGCCTTCATCGCGGTCTTCGTGTGCCTCAACACGAAGGCCGTACATCTGGAGGACGTGTCCGACTACTCGGCGGACGCGTTCTTAGCCGCCCTGCGGCGATTCACAGCTCGGCGGGAGCTCAGTCGCAGCCTGCACAGCGACTGCGGCACGAACTTCATCGCGGCCGATGCATAACTTCGAGCGTTCTTCACCGCCAGCAGCCCGGAGCAGCGGAAGATCGCCGACCAGATGGCCAACGAGCGGATAAGGTAGTGCTTCAATCCACCGGCAGCACCCCACTTCAGCGGACTTTGGGAGGCGGCGGTAAAGTCCTTCAAGCATCACCTCAGGAGAGTGCTAGGGGAATCGACCCTCACCTAAGAGGAGATGAGCACTCTCCTCGCGCAAATCGAGGCCTGCCTGAACTCCAGGCCGCTGCAGGCGATGTCCGACGATCCGGACAACTTGGCGGCCTTGACTCCAGGGCACTTCCTCGTGGGATCAGCGCTCAACGCCATCCCAGAGGCCAGCTTCATGGACGTGCCGATCGGCCGCCTCTCTCGCTGGCAATTACTCCAGAGGATGCGCGACTACTTTTGGGACAGGTGGTCGCAAGAATACCTCCACACGCTGCTCCAACGGCCCAAATGGTGGGCCATCAACGAGGAGGTGCGGATCGGGCGACTCTGCCTCATCCGGAGCGACAACACGCCGCCAACGCGATGGCCTCTCGCCCGGATCACGAGCGTGGAGCCAACACCCGGGAGCCAACGGACGGACCCGCGTGGTCACCCTCCGCACCGCAGCATCCAAGCTGACGCGCCCCATCGCGAAGATCGTCCTCCTGCCGGAGAGCCGCTCCGACGAGCAGGAGAACAAGCCCGCGCACCGCGCGTGACGAGCCCACCCGTGGGGCTGCAAAAAAACAACAAGCTAAATTAATTGTACAGTGCATTATATATTACATAACTGCGAGACATATTGTGCGTAAATATCCGTATTTTGCAATGTAAATATGTACATTTGTTTTTAGAAAGGGAAACATTTATAATAAGACAGCAATTATCGATTCGAGCACAATGCACTTCGCCGAGCATACGCGAGGTACACGCATCAATTTGCCATACGACTGGCATAATCAACACGAACGTGTAAGCAAAATTGCATAAAAATTACCTGGCGCCTTTTGCAGCCTCTCGCACAGTCGATCAGCTGCGAAATTCCAGCTCGCGCTCCCGCGTCTCGCTCCCCGCGCCCACGAGCCAGGCGTGGAATTCGGCGTCACGCGGCTCAGGTGAGGCTAGGTGAGCCTCGCGCAGTATCTCCTACGCTGGGAATCATAATTAGCGCTACCGATGCGATTAAATCACTCATACTCACCGATCACTGTCTCACGCCACGATATCTCCGCCTCCTTCCCCTCTCGTCTCGGCGGACACTCCGACGCACCGAGCACTCCACCACGCACTGCACAATTCTCGCGCATCGACCACACGTGTCGCCGATCGACCACGTGCCGTGGATCATACGCGAGCATCGTGCGTAACTCGCGGCGCCGTTCATTCACGGCCAGTCGCAGGGCCGCGCCATCCGGGGGCCCACGGGGCGCTAACCAGCGGTGTGCTATGTCGCCGGAGTTTCGGCGAGGTGGGCGGGATGTTTGAGATTGAGCGTCTCCAAAGGGAGAGCTCGAAAATTGGCGCGTTAGCGGCCATCTAGCGCGGCGCACGGCTCGCCGCAAATCAGATCAGGCGTTAACAGCGGTGCTGCACGAATCACGCCAGGCCCGCGGTATTGCTCGTGCCGTTCGAAGCGGGCCACGCAGCGGTCACCCGAGAGAGCTGAAATTACAAACAAATGCGAATAACAACGTTCTATTTTTCCTAATCATCGAAAACAACTACAGGCTCGATCTTGCGCGAGAAACACAGAATGTTCTAGAATCACCAAAAGAACGATTGTATAAAAGCTCTCTCGGGGAACTGCCGGGCGCACTCGATCGTGAACTCCATGCGTGACAGTGTGTTATTATATCGTCTAAACTCTCGTGATAGAAAAATCGCTCGCTTTTCTAGTTCGTACTCTCGCTTACGAAACGCGAAGTTTTCGATTGTAATAAAAGAGATTTCTCGTCGTTCGCGATTAATCTCTCGCAATTAAAACGCGCCGTTTATTCTGTCGCTCGCGGAATCGCGCCGTTTATACCGTCGCTTGCGGTATTCAAGATACATCCGCCGCTCTCGGAGAGTATCTTTGCGCATCCGGTGCAAGCTCGATCTCGCAGGGCTTCTCTTGCCCACGTCCACTTCTTTCTCGCACATATATATATATATATATATATAAATTTTCTCCCTTTTTTATATCTCCCTTTTTCTATTTGTTATTACCTCCTTTCTTCTTGGTTGTCGTTTGGTTATCACTGGCTTTAATGTGGGAAATACGCAAACGAAAGAGGATGTACAATTCGGCTATTCTTTTTTATTTTAATTTTTACATTATTTTTATTCAATATTTCCAAGATTTCGTGAGGTCCAGTGTAATGGTCTCCGAATTTTCCAGGCTTTGGCCCCTTTAATAAAAATACTTGATCTCCTGGTTTGAAGGTTTGAGGGTTGATCTTTTTATCGTAATATTTTTTCGATCTATGTTTCGCTTCGATTACATTTTCACGAGCGTTACCCTGAATCGTATGGAGTTGTGTTACAAGATTTATTAAATATTCGTCATAATTGCCCAATTTGTCCTCTGGAGCCAGCAGTTCATTCGAGGGAACTCTTGCTATTTTTCCGAGGACTAATTCATATGGCGTATGTTTTGTTGCTTCATGGACACTAGTGATATAATTAAACATTGCTAAACTGATCCATCGATCCCACTGTTTTTGATCGTTCGCGTATTGTTTTAGATATTCTCCTAATGCGTGGTGTGATCTCTCATGATCCGTTTGATTGAGGATGAAAGGCTGTAGTGCGAAATTTGCGAATTTTAAATACTTTAGCGAGTTTTCTCATTAATTCGCTAATGAAGTTTCTTCCCTGGTCTGTTAATATTGCCTTTGGTAATCCGAACACGCAAATAAAACGGTCCACGAAAGCTTCTGCGATTGTTTCAGAGGTTTGATTTTGTAACGGTATTCCCATGCAAAATTTAGTTAGTTGATCTTGTAATGTTAAGATGTATTCATTCCCTCTCTGTGTTTTAGGCAGTGGGCCTACAATGTCCATAGCTACTTTATCAAAAAATGATCCAGGAGTGTCTGTAATTATCATAGGCTGTTTTGTTTTAACTCGAACAAGTTTTTTCAGTTGGCACTGCAATCATTGCTGTATATATTTTTGAACATCAGATTTTAAATTTTCCCAATAATAATTATGTTTTATTCTGTTATATGTTTTTGAAACGCTCCGGTGTCCTGCAGTTGGTGAACAATGCATTTTGCCAATTATAACAGGGCGTAAATCCTTTGGAGGATATTTAATTAGTCCATTACAAATTATTAGTTTAGTAGGCGCATCGATGAATGCCCATGTTCCATGGAACGTACTCAGTTTTTGCAATACTGAGAGTTTCTAATTTCAAATTTTCAGTTACGTTTCGTAAATCACGTATGACCGTAGTCATTCGGTCGAGAGTCATTGTGGGTCCCTCCCGCTGTACCTCACTAATCGGCAAAGCCACGTGGTGATAGTTCTTATACTTTATGGCTTTAGCCTGACCTAAGTCGAGAGGTTTTAAGTTCGGGCGTCCATTTCGTTCGAAAAGTTTCAAAGATCCTGAATCTAATGGGTTCCCGTGAGTGTCGACAAAATATGTTACATTGTGTTTCCGTAAAAATAATAATTCGCGAGAGTCTATAATATTGCTCCTGATTATTTTATCTTCGGTGATTATAGGTTTTAATTTTCTCGCCTTTAAATTTTTGTTAATAATATCTTCCTCATTTTTTTCTTCGTCTTCCCTTTCACTGTCAAATTCTTTATCCGGCGGATCATTTCTCTCTACAATTTCTTCAATTTTTTCCACATTATTATGCAAATCTTTAATTATTTTATGTTGTTCAATATTTTGTTTTACTGTCTGACTTCTTGTTTGAATTTTATTCTGTCCAGGGTGATCATGAATTAAAGCCTTTTCAGTAATCAGCGAATAGTCTGGATCGTTTAATTCTGCAGGTGTAAATGGAAGGGTATCAGTAGTATTATCAAATAAATGATTTTCCGATATTATTTCTTCAGTTTCTTCGATATCCGAAAGATATAAATGGAAGTCGTCTTCTTCTTCTTCTTCTTCTTCTTCGCTATCAGATTTTTCTAATAATTCAGCAATTAATTGTGCATCTTCAGGGTTGTTTGGATTTAGCAATTTTCGATCTTTTATTATTTTACAATCAATTTCTTCCTGATTTATAGGGTTTCTCGATAGAGTGTCTGCATTTACATTGGTTTTTCCAGCTTTGTATACTACATCATAATCGTACTCCGATAATTTTAATCTCCAACGGAGTATTCGCATATTTGCATCTTGCGCGTTTTTGAACCACATTAATGGTTTATGATCTGTGACAAGTGTAAATCTTCTTCCATATAAATACGGTCGAAAATGTTTGACGCAATAAATTATGGCCAACGCTTCCTTTTCGAATGTGTCATATTTCAATTCATTGTCTGTGAGGGTTCTAGAGGCGTAAGCGATCGGTCTATATTTGTTTATTTCCCCTTGGGAAAGTATTCCTCCCACGGCTATTCCGGAAGCATCGGTGGTTAAAATGAATGATTTAGAAAAATCAGGATATTGCAATACTGGTTCTTCACATAATTTCTGCTTTAAAATTTCGAATGATTCTTCTTGTTCAGACGTCCACTCAAAACGAGTATCGTTTTTTAATACATTCGTTAGTGGTTTTGATAACTTAGAAAAATATGATATGAATCGTCGATAATATCCGGCAAGGCCCAAAAACTGTTCAATATTTTTCGGTGTTTTTGGTCATGGAAAATGTCGTACTGCTTCTAATTTTTTCGGATCTGGTTTTACTCCGTCTCTGCCGATTACATGCCCTAGATATGTTACTTCGGTTTTTAAAAATTCACATTTATCAGGTTGTAATTTTAAATTAGCTTTACGAAGTCGCTCTATTAATGCGTTGTATTTTCGTTCATGTTCTTCTAAAGAAGTTGCGTAAATAACAATGTCATCCATGTAAACAAATAACTCCTCGCCTTGTAATCCCGTTAGAACTAAATCCATTAAGCGTTGAAAAGTTGCAGGCGCGTTTTTTAATCCGAAGGGCATTCGGTCAAATTCGTAATGTCCGAATGGAGTGGTAAAAGCTGTTTTATGACTATCAGCAGGATCCATTTTTATTTGATGGAATCCGGACTCAAGATCGCATACTGAGAAATATTGCGCTCCTCCTAATTGATCTAATATGTCAATAATATTTGGCAAAGGATAAGCATCTCCAATAGTTTTATCGTTTAAGGCACGAAAATCGAGGACCATTCTCCAACGTTTATTTCCTTTAGAATCTTCTTTCTTTGGCACAATCCATATGGGCGTATTGTGTGGTGACTGCAAATGTTTTACTATTTCTCCTTCTAAGAGTTCCTCTACCTGCTTATTTATTTCTTCCTTATGTATTTGCGGAAATCTGTATTGACGAGTATTAATTGGGTGATCATCCGTAGTTGGTATTTGATGTTGTATTACATGAGTCGCGGTTAATTTTTCTCCGGGAATATGAAATCGATCTTGACTGTTTGTTATTAGTTTTATTACGTTCTCTTGTTCTTTTTTATTCAAGTGTTCTAATCGCAATAAATCTATAATTTGTGTAAATCTATCTTCTTTCGTTTCTTCGGATATTATTAAATATTTATGCAGATCAGAAATTGCGATGTTATTTTGTCGCTCCTTTTTATTTTTCGATTTACGTTTTCGCATAAATTTATCTATGATTTCTTGAGATTTATGCAATAAAGCAGTTGAAATTTTCGAAGACGGTTTATTTTTACATTTGATGTTTTGATTATTTTTGATGCCTAAATCTTTAATATTTAATTTATATTTTTGTGCCTTCTCAAGGAGGTCTTTTATTGTGACATGAGAGGATTTTCAATTATTATTATTATTTTCCGATGATAATCCAATTCTTGGAAATTTAATATCCAGCGAGGTTAAGAAATTTTTCCTTTCTTCAGGATTAGATTGTGTCGAATTGCGTAATAAGGTTTGGTAATTTCCCTCTTCGCAATCGACGGAGCCAAAATTTTCTGTTGAGGTTTGGAAACTTCCCTTCGAAATTCTAGAATTAATTTTTTCTGGAGAGGTTTGGTAATTTCCCCCTCCAATGGTTGGATTATCAAGTTTTTCAGAAGAGG
The DNA here is from genome assembly GCA_907163055.1 of Formica aquilonia x Formica polyctena. Lineage (NCBI taxonomy): Eukaryota > Metazoa > Arthropoda > Insecta > Hymenoptera > Formicidae > Formica > Formica aquilonia x Formica polyctena. The sequence goes on along the minus strand of CAJQTV010000154.1, from coordinate 3,960 downwards.
TTTGGTAATTTCCCTCCTCACAATTAACGGAGCTAGAATTTTCTGTCGAGGTTTGGAGATTTCCCTCCGAAATTCTAGAATTAATTTCTTCTGGAGAAGTTTGGTAACTTCCTTCTCCATGGGTTTTAGAATTATTTGAATTTTTATTTAAGTTAGTTTTAATTTTCCTCTCGTTTTTATTTTTTATTTTGTCTTTAATCATATTTTTATTCTCATTTTTATGTTCTTCTTGATTTAACATTTCGTCTTCGTTTTCATTGATTTTTTTAATAACAATAGATTTTGACTATCTTTATTTTTATTTTGGATTTCTTCAAAAATAATGTCATCATTGCTTTCAAGATTGTCTCTCTTTACTTTACTGCTCACGAGTTTTCCTTGTGAATTTGGAAAATTCTCGCAGTTATTGCGTGTGTCGTCATTCAATTCATGATTATCTAATAGTTCACCTAGTGGTTTCAAGTGCAATGTTGGTACTCTAATTTCCACTTCTTCATCTAATGTGTTTATAACATTCAAATAGGCTTTCCCGGAAACGATTTCTACTATAGTATCTCCCAGGTAAATTCCATGCTCTATTTTCAATTTTGGTATATATCCTATCTTTATCTCAGGGTTTTCTACCCTTACATAGAATAATGACTCGGATCTTGGTGAAACTACTATGGTTTCCGGGGAGAAAAAAGGTACGTTAATTCCAGAGATATCCAGATGTCCTTCTGCGTAGTCGATTTTTGAAGAAGTTTGTTTAAAGAAATCATTTCCTAATATTCCGGATTGTGGAATTGGAAAATCGCTAGATACGATGTGAAAGGACACAGGCGTTTTGAAAAGAATCAATGTAATTTCTCCCAGAATATAAACAAGATAATTATTTATACCGTTTAATTTTAAAATATTTGCGAAATTTACTTTACTATTTTCAGGTACAAAATTTTCTTTAGTTATATTCGGTCCTGATCCTGTGTCTAGCATAAGAGTTATGTGAGTTATTTTGTCAAGATTGACCTGTACGGTCTGCACGCGACCATGTTTAGTGAGGCTTACTGTCACGGGCCGCACATCTGGTTTCTGTCGGTTTATTTGACCTCCCGTGGAGCAGGCGGGTATGAAGTCCGCTCGGGCCCTTGCTGCACACCCGACGTCGAGGGCCCGTTGTAGTTTCCCTGGTCTTGCTCTTTTCGGCGATTATTGCTCGAAAATCTTAATTGACAATTTTCAAGAAGATGGCCTTCTTCTTTACAGTATCGACAGAATAGATTATTTTTAGGTGCCGAATTTGAATTTATTCTCGAGCGACAATCTTTGGCGACGTGCCCGATTCTGTCGCAATTCTGACAAATAATTTTTCGCTTATTTTCCAAATTACGTTCTTCATTTTGTTTTTTCCAGCAATTATTGGCTGAGTGGCCAGGTTTGTCACACCACTGACAGATTAAGGATGCTTTATTAATTTGGTCGTTATTATTATTTTGTCGACATGTTTTTGCATTATGTCCCGTTTTGGAACATAATTGGCAAATAATAGTTCTTTCTTGAATTACGTTTACTGGTTGTCGCGATTGAGGATCGCGTAAACAGCATCTGTCATTTTTTGCAAATTTGACATATTAAAATTTCGGTTCCCAATCCCGTTTTATTAAAATTTTGTAGGTGAGGCTGAGTGAGTTTTCGGCAATTATTTGCTATATGCCCGTCTTTAAAACAGATTTGACAAGTTTCCCGTCCCCGGTTTATGGTTTGCGTCGTATTCTTGCCTGAATCGGCTCTCTCTTCCTCTCGTAAATCTGTCATTGTCCGAAGCTCTCTTTCTATCCTTAAAGCATCGGTAACCGTATTCTGTACATCTAAATTTCTCGCAATCCTTTGTTCGATTTCGGGTTTTAATCCCCTTATAAAACATTTACACATATCTTTTTCTAATGATGCTTTAATTTGTTGATCGGGCAAGGTGTTTCCACAGATCCCTTATAACCCTCCAAAATTTGCTTTCCGAGCATTTTAACTCGATTTGCATAAGTGATTACATCCTCTCCATTTTTCTGATAGATGCAGCCTAATTCCCCTTGTAATTGGTAAACATTTTTAGAGGGTCCGTAGACTTGTTTTAAATAAGACGTTAATTCAGATACATTATTGAAATTTCTGTCTTGTATGGTTCGACGTGCTTCACCAACGATTCTAGTTCTTATTATTTTAGTGAATTGCGATTCCGCCTCTCCCGGTAACATAGATTTAGCTTCTTCGCATCCTTCAATAAAATAATTTAATGGAATATTGTTCCCATCAAAGAAGGGAACGGCTTCAACTGCGTATTTTAAGGTTGCAAACGGGTTATTAGCCATTATTTCAGATTCGTCTGAATCGCTTTCTAGGCTTTCAACGGTGATATTATCTAACGCGTTAACTTGTTTAGTAATAGTAACGTCTTGAGAATCACCGGAATCTGGCTCGGGCGTATTAGTGGTCTCGCCAATTAAAGTTTTTTCTAAGGTTTCGTTTAAATCAAAATTAATTTGTCTACCGGTTGATTTAGAAGATAATGTCGGTGTAGATGTGTGTATTGTATTTGGTTCGGATTTGGATTTAGATTTCAATCTATTTCTTTCTAGAGCGAGTTTATAAAGTTTTTCTACTTCGTCTTTATCGCTTCCTCCTCTAGTACTTCGACTCATTCCCGTTTTTGGAAATCGCACATAACAATCCCGGACGAGCCCCCAAAATTACTTATGTTACGTCCAGACTCAATGAAAGGAAGAGTCAGCTGGAGGGCGTAACCTATTTACCTCTGGACAAACGCTAGACGATGCGTGTCCTAGAGTCGAACGAACGATACAGGGCCTTAGACAGGTCAACGACCGGAAGGGTCGCTCTTACTCTGTCCACGGGCCGTTCGGTCGGCGGTCCCTTTTTTGGTAAAGGAACTGAATCCTTATTACCTGGAACGGGACCCTGTGCGATTTCGTGTAACGGGAAGGAAATCGAGTTAATAAATTACTCGATTTTAAAATTTAACTTTACATTTATTCAAAAAAATTGGAAATGAATGATTTAAGAAAAAAAGAAAGATAAAATTTAACGAAGGAACATTTAATTTGATTTTTTAAAATCTTATTAATAAAAATACATTTTCTTAAATTCTAAGGTGTACTTGTTTTTGTGTGTGTGAATGTAGGTGAAGGAAAATTATATTCTCGCGGGTGTTACAATAAATGCGGAGGACATCAACCGGAATTAAAAGGGAAACTAAAATTTAAATTCCGGTTGGAAATTTACAATAAATAGTCCAAATAAAAAAAAAATTATTAAAAATAAATTATTAGAGGAATGAAAGTTGGACGGTAGGGATAAAAGGGGAGGAGGACTATTAAAGGTCTTGGAGTTGCACCGTGGAGGAAGAAGGGAACTTCGTCCAAAAGACCTTAATAGGGACGGCTAAAGGAAAAGGGCAGCCGGGGACAAAAAACGGAATAATGGAGCCAGTTGGACTGGTTTGAAGGATATGGTGAAATTGATCGAGGTCCACTATATCTGGACCGACGCGGTAATCCTTGTCCGTAAGAGGCACAGGATAAGCAGGAAATTGGCTTAGGAGGTACCTGTACCAGGCTTCCCTGTCCTGGTCTTCGAAAAAGGACTCCGACTCTCCTTCGGGATCGGAAGATTCCGATTTAAAATCTTCCGGTTCCGTTTTGAGATCGGGACACTCTTCTACAAAGTCCTGAAGGGCTTCTTCGAAAACGCGAGTAGTATAGCTAGGCCGGTACTAACGCAGGTCCTCTGAGGGAGGGTGAGGGGCGAGGGGAAACCGGCGCGGGGGTATGACGTCACGCGGGGAATCGCGTCCTAACCGGTAGGCGAGGGGTCCGCGGAGAGGGGGGAAGGGGGACCGCGTCCTAACCGATAGGCGAGGGACCTGCTAACCTAACCGGTAGGCGAGGGACCCGCGGAGAGGGGGAG
>CAJQTV010000153.1:470000-694443 GCA_907163055.1 Formica aquilonia x Formica polyctena | reverse complement strand
GAATATTAATACAATGTTACGCGCAAAGTCTCTGGGAGGAATGAGTTAATGGAATGAGTTTGGAGTGTTTGGACAAACATTTTCATGTCGCTGGGAAGTTGATGGCAGGTTTATTAATCTCCGTGGAATGTTACCGTCTTACAATTTAAGATGTGACTTTATTGGGATATTGGTGTGCCTTGAAGGCTATTATTTATCCATCAAAGCTTCATGAAATATCCATGATTATACCATATGACGTCCATATGACATCTATGAATACGCCCATACAGCACTGAAGCTTGCAACAACATTGCTGCAACATTGCAATATTGCATTGTAACGGCAGGGCCGTTACTACAGGGCTGACTTGTACTAGTCAACAAATATATATAACTTCATACACGGTTTGCTTATTTCACCTAACTGTACTTGTCCTACCGCCGCCATCTTGCTTGCCGCATGCGCGCCCGCTCTCGACGTACGCTATCTCGCTTCACAGGCTCTCTCGCTCACCGGCACGCTCTATCTCTCTCGAGGGGTCCCCACGTGGTACCGACTCCCACCGCCGGACCAACGACGCACAATGGGGGCCGCCGGCCGGGTATATAAGCCCGGCCGGCCGAGACATCGGGACCAGATCCTATCCCGACCAGCTCCTGATACCGATCTCACCACTACCTAGCACCTCTTAGGGCTGAGGTTGTACTCAGCCCCGCCGGGTTGAACCGGCACTCTATACCTCGGGCCAAGGTTGAATTGGCCCCGTCGGGTTGAACTGACTTCCGTTGCTTAGGCGGCGCTCGACGTGACACTCGAGCCTGCCGGCAATACCTGGCCGCCTGACCTAACCTTAGATAATAAGTGCATGTACAGACCGCGGTGTAAATATAATCGCATAATAGAGATAAGTCCGCTAGTTCTAAGTCTCGTAGTCCTAAGCCTGCTAGTCTTAGTGCCGGTCTACAATAGGTGATTTAAGATTTAGCCTTTGTTTTAGTGCCGGTCTACAATAGATGATTTAAGCCCTAAGCCTTAAGAAATTGACTAATCACAATCGAGTATTCTCCTCATACTTGATTGTGATTGGTCAATTTCTTAAGGCTTAGGGCTTAAATCACCTATTGTAGACCGGCACTTAAGAAAAAAATTACATCGATCCTAGCCTCAAGCTCTAAGCTTTAAAAGATGGGAGTTGGTCAACTCGCTTAGGGCTTAGAGATTAGGGCTTAAGGCAGCGCGAGAAATGTTTAAGGCCGAAAATACGTCATAGTTTAGAGGTTAAGTCATAAGGTTTAGGGCTTAAATCGCCTATTGTAGATCGGCACTTAAGGCCTGTTAGTGTTAAGTCCGCTAGTTATAACCGCATCCTAGTCTTAAGGCCTGTTCGTACTAAGTCCGCTAGTTGTAACCGCATGCTAGTAATAAGACCTGTCTAGTACTAGGTCTGCTAGTTATAAAACCTACTAGTAATAAGACCTGTCTAGTACTAAGTCCGTTAGTTATAAGGCCTGTTCGTAATAAGTTCTCTAGTTCTAACCGCGCCGTCAGCGCCTGTAAATAAGACCGGGAACGATTGCCCGCCGCACCTGTCTAGCGCTTCTCACCGCTTTACGACCTTCGCTTCGCGCCTGCGCGTTACGCAGATCTTGCTACTAGCGACCGCCTTCACCGCACGCTATCGCCAGACCCTGCACGCTGTATCTATCTTTCTCTAACTGAATAAACTATCTTTTTCTACCTATACTGTGTCTCGTAAGCTTAAGTCTCCCCTCCTCTCGAACCCGGACACCGACGAGCCGATCCGAGCGTCGAGCGAGGTGACCGCGTTACAGCATATTGCAGTGTAATGTTGCAGAAATATTGCAAAGACATTATTTTACAATATAACTTTAGCAATGTTACAGCAACATTCCGAAAATATTACAAAAAAGTATTCGTTAATCGCTAGTTCATTCGTTTACCGCTATGCGGCGCATGTTGCGCTATCTATTCCGCATTTAATTTTTAGTCACGATGATTATATAAAGTTTACAAAGAGCGGCTAGTAAGATTAAAGATATAATAAATATTTTTATTAGTTTAAGTTGTATGATATGACCCCAACACAGGGGACTCAGACATTGGACTAAAAATTCTTTTAATAGTTTCCATTCTTATATAAAATAAAAAATTTGATAATAATTTTCTAATATGCAAGATACTTCAGATTTTAATAAATAAATTTTGAAATTATATAAAGACAAGAGAGATATGAAAAAAACTCGTTGTATGCGTAAATCCAGCACGATCTTTTTGCATCCGGATATCTGAATATTTCGAATACAAAGAGATTGTAAATTTACACAATTGCAAATTCAGTTGTTTCTTCCCAGACAGCACAAGGATATCCTTAGGACGTCCAAAGGGCATCCAGGACATACATGTAGGATATCCTGAGGATATCCTGTTTTAATCCTCGGATCTCCTCTGGATGTCCTGAGGAAGAGTAAATGATAGCCGTACACTAGCCTCTGGAGAATCCAGGGAGATCCTGTGGAACATCTTAAGGATTTCTATAGGATATGTTAGGGATATTTTTCATACGTTAAAAGGAACAAATTCTAAAATTTAAATATAAATTAAGATTGCGTTCTGTTATTTACTACCAATACTAAAAATCTAATACTAAAAATAGTTCACGTTTTTTAATATTTGAGGTTTTCGTGCTGTACATGAATATTTTAGGTTTGGCTTCCGGGTTTGAGTCGTGTAATATTTTCAAAACAATCCAATATCTGAATTCCCTATGTTGGGATTGCATCAGAAATTGAACTGATAAAAAATAATTATATTTTTAATTTCCTGTTAGTTGCTCTTTGCAAGCTTTATATAATTCTCATGACCAAATCTCAAATACGAGTTCGCGCGTCGCATAGCGGTAAACAAACGAACTAGCGGTTGAATACTATTTTTTGTAAAGTTTTTGGAATGTTGCGCATAGTAACATTTCTCATGAAATATTAAATAAATATTAATTTTGAATATATGTAAATGTGCGCATCAAATTCAATTATTAATATTAAACGAAATTAATGTTAACAATTAATTGCACATGTATATGTCCTCTGGAAATCCAAAGGACATTCAATATAATAGACAGGGCAGATATCCTACAGACATCCAGGGGTTATCCAGGGGACATTTATAGGACATTAATACTTATTACAATACTTAAAATTTCTAAATTATATTAAATAGCCTACATAACCGAAAGTAATCATGTATGCATATTAAATTTTCATAAAATATATTTATAATAATATCTTAAAACATCCTACAAATATCCTGAACCATCCTGGACATATTCAGGATGATCCTGAGGACGTTTTGTGCTGCCTGGGTCCGATGAAACTTATTCTCCAAAGATAAAGAAACGTCGCAGTAGTAAGTTTATTTTCACTTCTATTTTATACAGCTTTTACAAATTTATCAAATTAGAGTGTATTCTCTTAAATATTATTTAGTTTTGTGTTTTCATGTGGTTATGTTAAAGTATATATTGAGCTTTAATGTATAATGCATTTTGATACAACAATATTATGTACATAATATTGTTGTATCAATGTACATAATAACAATATTTTATTGAAAAAATGATAATGAACAATGGTCCCACATTAGCTTAATTTAAATTTTTAATTATTTATATTATTTATATTTTTTATCCCTATATTATCCTATATTTTTTAAATTTTTACATTACAATTACCAAATTTTCAAATATATTTTTATAATTATGATTTTGACACTTTATTATTAATTTAAAAAATTTTTCAATACTCTGAAGAGGATTTTTAAGTAATCCGAAACATTAGTATAAATAAATGGAAATTTAAATTAAGTTTGAATGGACCATTGCTTTTTAGAGTAGTATTGTTAATTCTGATATTTAGTTTATTTCGTAGCATCCCCATTTGGTCCAATAAAAAGAAGACGTTGGACGGAAGAAGAACGTAATATAATAATTCAAGAATTTCAAAAGGAAATTACCACTTTACAGCTGCCATCGAATAAGAAAATTTCCCATATAAAAGAAAAAAATAGGTGCTTAGTCAATCGATCCGTTGCTCAAATTAAAACATGGATCCATAACTATATATCTGGCAAAATTAAACGTCACTAAATGCACAAATGTTTATTAAAAATATTTAAATACTTTATTCAAAAACAATACGTGGATTACTTGTATTTAAAGAATTGCAAAAATAAGTAAAATATTTAATTTTAGTTATTTCGACACAATGAATCAAAAATTAACGCGTTGTTGCGAGAAAGTTAGAGAAGCGGTACTGTGCAAAACCATTTATTTTTAGGGCATATATCGATATTAGGTGTTTATGATTACATGTGCAATATGCTATAAATGTGCTATTATATATGTGTTATTATATATGCTTATATATACTATACTATTGTACCGAAAATATTTTAAGTTACCATACAAAAGGGAGAAAAGGCAATTAAAAGCCAGCGCGGTAATTTGAGCGTATATATTTAAGCGTATATATATTTGATCGTATATATTTAAGCGTATATATTTATTTATTAACTTACATTGACATTACCATGCTCTTTTTTAATTGCCTTTTCTCTCCTTTGTATGATATATTTAAGTGACTTTATTATTTCATTTTAATTTTAAATTATTTTAAATAAATATAAAATAATGATATATTCTTTTGTGCAATTACAAATAAAATATATGTTTTTACAATTCCTATTATCTGCATATTTAACGTTCATCCTTCTATATTTCTTACTTTTCACATGGCTTTTATTATGATTATATAAAAATAACACATATCGAAGAACTTTTTACGAACAATATGGCCCAATCGAAACGTATACATACGAAACAAAACAAAATGACTTTTCAACGACATTACATAAGTTTTCCTCAATAGATTTTTATAAATAAAACTTAATCGAAATCTTCTTTTGCAGATTTCGCATCAAGCATTTCATGTGAAACAAGGTAATCATTCATAGAGCCACCGACAAGATGCTATTAAAAACTCGTAATCTTGAGCAAATTTTTGTAACCACTAAAAGGACGCAGTAGGCCCGGAAATAATTGAAGAGTGCTGGTTATCGATTGCACCTGCTATTTCATATAAACATTTAGAAATTTAACCAATATTGCGGTATTAGTTTTACAATTTATAATTACTTCGATGTTTTCTAAATTATATACATACATTTATGATACAACATATACTGTACTGTTTCATATTTAAAATCTCACGTATGTCACGGCATTGTTTACGGACGGTATACACACAAATATATATACAAAACCTATATATAAATAATAAACATATTCTAACAGGGCGTTTTTCTACATTGCCTACTGCACACATGACAGATATCCTAACCTCGCATATGTCACTGTCTTAATATCTTTATTATCGTGTTTTTAATATCAAACATATATTTGTAAATTTTCGAGATCTTGCTCTTGCTACGAAGTGACATTGATGTATTATATTTAGAAGTGAATATTTTATGTTATATTTTTCATAGTTGTTTATAATATAAGAGTATATATTATATATATATGCAACATAATCCTAATGATTTTCTAGTCATTAATCAATTTCTGTTATTTACAGTGGAATTTTCGCTAGAAACAATGTATTTTTGTGTTTACGCAATACATACCAGTGCTGGGACGATTATTGTGCAATTGCAGTATAAGGTAATGTTTTTAAATATAATGTTTTATTTCTGTTCATTCAACTTAAAGGAAGACTGAATTATAATGACATTTATACTGGTAAGGTTACTGTATAAACCAGATCTTAATGTCACACTGCCTACTAATATTACATCATTTATTTTAATTTTAAGCAGACGAAAGTAATAGATCGATACTAATTTGCAAATCAAGGATGCAGCTTGCGAATGTCAAGAGGGAATCCATTTACAAACCACGAGAATCTTTTAAGCGAGAGTTCAGTATTATAGTCTCCGCTAATAGAATCTTGTGATCTATAATGGAATTATCAACGCTCATTCATTAACTTGCAGTGTTTGTTGAACCAATAATGGTTTCGTATTAGTTGTTGACGTATTAGAAGATTGAGTAAACATTTGTATTGCTATTCAGTTAATGGATACATTAGTGAAGACAGTGCTTTAGCATGTCATACCCCAAATGCAGCATATTGTATATTATCTGTATTACAATAAAAAATCTAATAATTTCATGTTCTTAACAGATTTATCAACTTTACAGTTATGTTGAAGTATACATGAATACACGATTTTTCAGAGAAATAATCCTGCATTGATATAATAATTATATTTGTAATAATTATACTTGAAGGTTTACATTTATGTATCGTCTCACAAATACATATATTGGAACATAGTATTAGAATAGATATATTTATATATTTGTATATCTGTATTTTTCGTATGGTATACTGTAAATAATTAATAATTATATTGTAGTCTTTCGCATTTAAAATTTCATGCATGTCACAGCATCGTGAGATTTTAAATGCGAAAGAATACAGTACAATTATTAATTGTTTATGGACAGCATACCATATGAAAAACATAGATATACAAATATATAAATATATCTATTCTAATACTATGTTCCAATATATGTAAATGTGAGACGATACATAAATGTAAACCTTCAAGTATAATTATTATAAATATAATTATTATATTAATGCAGGATTATTTCTCTGAAAAATCGTGTATTCATGTATACTTCAACATAACTGTAAAGTTGACAAATCTGTTAAGAACATAAAATTATTAGATTTTTTATTGTAATACAGATAATATACAATATGCTGCATTTGGGGTATGTGACATGCTAAAGCACCGTTTTCACTAATGTATCCATTAACTGAATAGCAATACAAATGTTTACTCAATCTTCTAATACATCAACAACTAATACGAAACCATTATTGCTTCAACAAACACTGCAAGTTAATGAATGAGCGTTGATCATTCCATTATAAATCACAAGATTCTATTAGCGGAGACTATAATACTGAACTCTCGTTTAAAAGATTCTCTTGGTTTGTAAATGGATTCCCTCCTGACATTCGATGCAAGCTGGATCCTTGATTTGCAAATTAGTATCGATCTATTACTTTCGTCTGCTTAAAATTAAAATAAATGATATAATATTAGTAGGCAGTGTGACATTAAGATCTGGTTTAAACAGTAACCTTACCAGTATAAATGTCATCATAATTCAGTCTTCCTTTAAGTTGAATAGAAATAAAACACGATATTTAAAAACATTACCTTATACTGTAATTGCACAATAATCGTCCCAGCACTGGTATGTATTGCGTAAACACAAAAATGCATTGTTTCTAGCGAAGATCCCACAGTAAATAACAGAAATTGATTAATGTCTAGAAAATTATTAGGATTATGTTGCATATATATAATATATACTCTTATATTATAAACAACTATGAAAATATAACATAAAATGCTCACTTCTAAATATAATACCATCAATGTCACATCGTAGGAAGAGCAAGATCTCGAAAACTTACAAATATATGTTTGATATTAAAAACACGATAATAAAGATATTAAGACAGTGACATACGCGAGGTTAGGATATCTGTCATGTGTGCAGTAGGCAATGCAGAAAAATGCCCTGTTAGATTACCTTTATTATTTATATATAAGTTTTGTACATATCTGTGTTTTACGTATGATACACCATCCGTAAACAATTAATAATTGTATTGTACCCAGACAGCACAAGACATCCTCAGGATCATCCTGAATATGTCCAGGACGGTTCAGGACATTTGTAGGACATTTTAAGATATCATTATAAATATATTTTTTGAAAATTTAATACGCATACATGATTATTTTCAGTTATGTAGGCTATTTAATATAATTTAGAACTCTTAAGTATTATAATAAGTATTAATGTCCTATAAATGTCCACTGGATAACCCCTGGATGTCCACAGGATATCTGTCCTGTCTATTATATTGGATGTCCTTTGGATTTCCAGAGGACATACATGTGTTATCTGGCAATTAATTGTTAACATTAATTTCGTTTAATATTAATAATTGAATTTGATGCGCACGTTTTCATATATCCAAAATTATTATTTATTTAATATTTCATGAGAAATATTATTGTGCGCAACATTCCAAGAATTTTACAAAAAATAATATTCAGCCGCTAGTTCGTTTGTTTACCGCTATGCGACGCGTGAGCGATGTGTTCATCTCGTATTTGAGATTTGGTTATGAGAATTATATAAAGCTTGCAAAGAGCAACTGGCAGGAAATTAAAAATGTAATTATTTTCTATCAGTTCAATTTCTGATGCAATCCTAACATAGGAAATTCAGATATTGAATTGTTTAGAAAATATTAAACGGCTCAAACCCGGAAGCCAAACCTAATATATTCATGTACACCATGAAAGCCTTAAATATCAAAGAACGTGAATTATTTTCAGTATTAGATTTTCGATATTGGCAGTGAATAACAGAACGCAATTTTATAAAGAAAATAATTTATGAACTTCTATATTATATTTAAAATATTCTATTTTATATTCTATTAATATATATATCTTATATAAATTATATTCAATATGTTATCTTTAAAATATCATATAAAGTACCTTGATAACATATTCTGGACTAATTTTGATTGCATTGTGGACGTTTTAGGAATTACGATATCTTACGGACATCTTATGGACATCCGTAGGACTTTGAAATGGGATATCCTGAGGATATCTCTAGGTATAGCGTGAGGTGCTTATTTGCTATTCCTCAGGACATCCTGAGTATATCCCGGGATAAAATTTGGATATCCACAGGATATCCGTAATGTCCGTCCTGGATGTCCTTCGGATTTCCCGAGGATGTCATAGTGCTGTCTGGGTACTCTTTCATACGTAAAACCTCACAATGCTGTGACATATCTTTATACATTGTTTATAACTTCCTTATACAAATAAATTATACTTAACAATTAATAATATATATTTTATGAATTAACAAGCCGAGATAAAGGAATTGATAAACTGTAAATTGTATTATATCTGTCGCTTTATCGAGTATTTATCGAAAGTTTGTTTTTGTCTTAATAAATCTTAAATATCATAATTTTATTCTTTTTATCTTATTTTATGACTTTTTATAATGCAAATTGAAGATGCTAGAAACACTCATCCATCCGTATCAATCAAAAATAAAAATTGGAGAGTTTGCTCTAATGAGAAATGTGCATCTTCTATATATAGCTTAAAGGATAGTGTAAAAGATTTAGTTTCATGTTTTTTACCTTACATAAAGATAAATATTATTACTGTTTACATGTATTATCACATTTATTATATTATATAATATATATGTATCGTTTGATGTATATACTTGTTCATTACAAAAAGAAGTAATGGTTTTCAATATTACAATTGATATATAAATTTTTAGGACTTAAGTATATATATTTTACATGAGAACATTAAATAAGAAATATATTTATATATATAAAGCTTATATATTTACCAGAATTGTTACTATAGTGATTCTTCGAAAATATATATTGTGATTTACGAGATATATACATCGGTACATATTAATTTCTTAATTTTGTTAACATGTCCTAAAAAGCAACATTATACAAATGAATTTATATATAGATTTAGAGTATATCAAATAAAATAAGTATATATAAAGTTTATATTTACCAGAATCGTTACTAAAGATCCTTCTTTGAAAATATATATTGTAATTCACGACATATACACATCGGTACATATCCATTTCTTAATTTTGTTAACATGTCCTAAAAAGCACCATTATACAAATGAATTTATATATACAGGGTGTCCGAAAGCACCCTTGACAACGCTCGTGAGCAAGTAGAGCACAGTAAACTGAACAGAAAAGTCCTGTAACATTTTTTTCTATAATACTTAATAAAGGAGTTATTATTGAGTAAAGTCTGGCCAATCAGCGTCGACCTTTAGCCGCGCGCCTGGTAGTGTACGTGAGCGCTCCATCGCTACGGTGACGCACACTAACAGACGGGCGGCTCACTGACGTGCGTCCGGCTAAAAGTCTGCGCTGATTGACCAGATTTTACTCAATAATAACTCCTTTATTAAGCGTTATAGAAAAAAATGGTATAGGATTTTTCTGTTCAGTTTACTGTGCTTTACCTGCTCATGAGCGTTGTCAAGGGTGCTTTGGGACACCCTGTATAAACAATATATATCTGGAGGTTCATTTCAGGACAGCTCTTTTATATGTCCAAAGGCAGTTTTCGGGACGTCCTGAAAACTGCCATTAGATATATAATTTTTTTCGGGACAGTCCTGAAAACCAACAAAAGTCCTGGAAACTGCCTTTGCGTCGCACAAATTGTCCCGAAAACTACCTCTGGACATACATACATATATATATATATATATATATACAGGGTGTCCGACAAGTAAGTGACCAAACGAAAGGTGGAGGTAGATTGAGTCAAACTGAAAAGAAAAGTCCTGTACCATTTTTTTATATAACGCTTTATAAAGGAGTTATTATTGAGTAAAGTCTGGCCCATCAGCGGCGACTTTTAGCCGGACGCACATCAGTGAGCCGCTCGCCTGATAGTGTGCGTCGCCGTAGCGACGGAGCGCTCACGCACACTACCAGGCGCGCGGCTAAAGGTCGGCGCTGATTGGACAGACTTAATCAATAATAACTCCTTTATTAAGCGCTATAAAAAAAAATGGTTCAGGACTTTTCGACTCAGTTTGACCCAATCTACCTCCGCCTTTCGTTTGGTCACTTACTTGTCGGACACCCTGTATATATATAAATTATAATTAAAATTATACGTGCAATTAAATATTGTATGATGATCAATAATAATAGTAGGATAATAGATAACAGAGTGAACAAATACACAATATGTAAGACATGGGTGCCTGTTAGACTTGGTAATTTGTTGCTTTGTTACTATCGATACTTCGTGTATTTTATATCAGCGGGATAAAGAAATATTGTCAATCCTTGTTTGACATTAACTTTTAAGGGGATCCTAAACTGACGGGCGAACTCCGATGGGTTAGCGCCTTCATCTAAACGTAACTAAAAGGGTCGATAATACCGACATTTTTAGTTCCGCCATTACCAACATAATTATTTAAAACAGTGCTCGGATTTAGTTGCACATTTCGGCCCGATTTCGTGGCTCACGCCTATTGCCCCCCACTCACCGCTCGTGCGTTAGCGACGAGTCGCCAGATACGCGTAACTAAGGAGCGCGACGTTTTGTCTCAGGAACGTCCGTATATAAGAATGCCTAAATATAATAATAAGACAATACTTTTCTATAAATAAAAGTTTTTCTTCAATATTTTATATCAATGAAATATAAAATATTGAAGAAAAACTTTTAATTTTGAGAATTTCCGCGGTGCATTTAGAAAAGTATTGTCTTACTATTATATTTGGACATTCTTATATACGGACGCTCCTGAGACAAAGCGTCGCGCTCCTTGTTACGCGTATCTGGCGACTCGTCGCTAACGTATGAGCGGTGAGTGGGGGACAATAGGCGTGAGCCACGGAATCGGGCCGAAATGTGCAACTAAATCCGAGCACTGATTTAAAACATGCATAATAGAAAACGCAATCTTTTGCATTCCCTGCCGAAAATGGTCGATTAAAACGGATTTAAAAAAATGTAATCCGAATCGATCGGGATTTCTGCACCGAAAATGCGGTATTAAAACCGATTGAAAATAGTCAAATCGAATTTAGTACGCTTCAGACGGGTTAATGTTGAGTGATATACATCCACCTCAATCCGAAATTATACGATTTCATAAATTATAATTAAACCTGTTTTAATGCAATTGAATTGGAATTTACCATAGTCAATCCATAGGTAAAAATAATCCCTTTTAATAAAAAATTCCATCATTTCGCAGATGAAAAGTAAATCGATTTTATGTAGTGTGAAGTCGGATTTGCTGTTATCATGAGTCACAATCAATTATTGAATCGGTGTTTCTGTAATTGAAACGGACTTAGTTGTTAAAAACAAATATACGATTTCTCCGCAGGGGGTCCGCCTTATATCCCCGCTTGACCGCTTTCTATTTCCAGGTTGGCTCGCTCGACCTCCGCCGTGTAGCGGCGCCGCCCGGAACTACGCGCGAGCGCGTGGGCCGCCAAGTTGCGGGTCACGCTACCCCATACAGCACCGAAAGATTGCAGAAATCTTGCATAGACCTTGCATTGAAACATTGTAATATTGCATAGAAGTTGCGAAATGTTTCTGCAATGTTACTGCAAGCCTGCGGCAACGTTGAAATGTCCGGCCTTAGAAATATTACAATGTAAGATTACAATAATGTTACGGTGCAATGTATTTGTAATATTGGAATGCCTTGCTACAAATATACAGAACGCTTCAAATTTAATAGATAAACTTTGAGAATATATAAAGACATCCAAGAGAGAGATAAGAAAAAAGATTGTGAATTTACGCAATTACAACCCATACAGTACCGCAAGATTGTAACAATATTGCAGCAACATTTTTCTGCAACATTGCAACATTGCAGAAACATTGCAAAATATTGCTGCAATGTTGTTATGGTATTGCAGCAACAATAAAATGTCCGCCTACAGAAATATTGCAATATAATATTGCAGCAACATAGCAATATAATATATATGTAATAATACTTTATGTATATTTATCGACAATAATATCCTTACATATGAAAAAAATAATAAGAAATTGGGTCTATAAAAGTCAGGATCTAATGTGTATATAGATTTTCTGTATTATAATAACAAAATTATAAAATGTAAATTTCTCGGTGCACATTCGACTTCCTTCAGTGACAGAGAATATCTAAGAGAAATAAGAAAAAACTGAATTTGCAATTGTGTAAATTTACAATCTCTTTGTATCCGAAATATTCAGATATCCGGATGCAAAAAGATCGTGGTGGATTTACGCATACAACGAGTTTTTTCACATTTCTCTTGTCTTTATATAATCTCAAAATTTATTTATTAAAATCTGAAGTATCTTGCATATTAGAAAATTATTATCAAATTTTTGATTTTATATAAAAATGGAAACTATTAAAAGAATTTTTAGTCCAATGGCTGAGTCCCCTGTGTTAGGATCATATCATACAACTTAAACTAATAAAAATATTTATTATATCTTTAATCTTACTAGCTGCTCTTTGTAAACTTTATATAATCGTGACTAAAAATTAAATGCGGAATAGATAGCGCACCATGCGCCGCATAGCGGTAAACGAATGAACTAGCGATTATCGAATACTTTTTTGCTTCCTCATAGAGGAAGCTTTGTTTTCGTGACAAAATTTTTTTTCGAGTTTTCTATGCCAATATGTTTAGAATGTTCCAAAACGTCGAAAAATCATATTCCTAAAAAATGTCTGTCTGTATGTATGTATGTGTGTATGTGTGTATGTGTGTATGTGTGTATGTACGCAATATATTGCACAACCTCTAACATCCGCAATTTTTGAGATATCGGGTTAAATTTTTTTTACATGGATAGAGTATCATTCAAGGATGGTTGGTATTGAATTTGGTGAGAATCGATGAAAAGGTTCATTTTTTATAAAATTTTTAATGTTTTGAGAAATGTCTGTATACATTGTAACTTTCGCAAATTTTGAGATATCAGGTTAAATTTTTTTAGATGGATAAAGTATTATTAAAGGATGGTTGCTACTGAATTTGGTGAGTATCGGTGAAAGGGTTTATTTTTTATAAAATTTTGAATTTTTTGAGAAATGTCTGTACACGCTGTAACTTTCGGAAAATTTGAGATATCGAATTAAATTTTTTTACATAAATAGAGTATTATTAAAGGATGGTAGGTACTGAATTTGGTGAGTATCGGGGAGAGGATTTATTTTTTATAAAATTTTGAATTTTTTGAGAAATGTCTGTACACGCTGTAACTTTCAGAAAATTTGAGATATCCGATTAAATTTTTTTACATGAATAGAGTATTATTAAAGGATGTTGGATGTTGAATTTAGTGAGGATCGGTGAAAGAAATTATTTTAATTTTTATTTCGCTCACAAAACTTCCTCTATGAAAAAGCAAAAATTGAAAAATCCGCATGCTTAAAGCAGCTTAAGCATTGTAAGATAAAATGATGAGGAAGCAATGTGCAAGTTTTTAATTGGCACAACTCTACTTGTTTTGTAATATTTTCGGAATGTTGCTGTAACATTGCTAAAGTTATATTGTAAAATAATGTCTTTGCAATATTTCTGCAACATTACACTGCAATATGCAATATTGCAATGTTGCAGCAATGTTGTTGCAAGCTTCAGTGCTGTATGGGAACGAGTTTTTTCTCGTCTTTCTTGGATGTCTTTATATATATTCTCAAGGTTTATCTATTTAAATCCAAAGTATCCTACATATTAAAAAATTATTTTCAACTTTTTGATTTTATATATATAGGAATGGAAACTATTAAACAATTTTCTGTTATTTAATTAACATCATTATCATCATGATAATAATTAAATAATTTAATTCATAAATGTTAAAATTTTATTTATATGGATATTAGACTCTATTTTAAGTAAACAATAAACGGATAATTTTAACTTTTTCGGACATTTATTTGTCCGATTGAACAATCAGTTCAATATCTGAATTCCCTGTATCGGGATCGTATATTAAACTGATAAAAATAATTATATATCTTTAATCTTACCAGCCGCTCTTTGCAAGCTTTATATAATCATCGTGACTGAAACTTAAATGCGAGATATATAATGCAACGGGCGCCGTATAGCGGTAAACGAACGAACTAGCGGTTACTGAAAACTGTTTTTGTAATGCTTTTGGAATGTTGTTGTAACATTCTCATGAAATATTACAATTACATGTTCCAATAATGTCTCAACAACATTACATTGCAACTAGCAATATTGTAACATTACTGCAATGTAATTGTAATGTTCTGTGCTGTATGGGACTGTATCGCGGATTGTGCTTAATGTGACGACCTACGGCAGCCACAATATCCATTCGATTATTCGTGTTTATTTGGATTGACAACAATATGGATTACAATGTAATGATTTCAGATTGAAAATAATCCGAGAAAGCGATATTAAAACCGATTATAGTTCGTTCGGAATTAAAATCGATTACTTTTTAATCCGGGCGCGGATTGAACCGATTAAAATCGATTAAAACCGATTAAAACGGATTATGTTTTAATCGGTTTTAATCGACCATTTTTGGCAGGGGGAGGGGACATCTTGCGGAAATAAACATTTTTTTCCAGGTGAAGGTGTTTAGGAGATTTGAAGGTCATCTTCATATTTTTAAATGGAACCATGCATTTTCGAACACCTATGATTAAAGCCTTTTCCAAGACCGTTTCGATGGTCATGGATATTCAAGGTCACGGACATGAAAAAAGTTGAAAAATGAAAATTTATTGCGAATGTTTCCGAAATAGAATATTCGGGGTTTCATTAATTCAATCAAATCGAAATGTGTTTTTATTTATGTTTCTTGTGTGACCTTGATTTGTGTTACTTTATTTAAGCTACAAAGATTAATTAATAACCAGATCATTTATGTAAATGTAAACAAACTTCAGTGGAACATTTAGAATTCAATGGAAATATAGTCTCAGATAAGAAATGTTCCTTACGCCGTACTAGTCTAAATTGTGACAGCGAAGAAAATTAGTTTACTTTTCCATTATACCTTATTACTCGAAAGAAGAGAAAATCGATATGATCTTTATTTATGATGAAAGTGGTCAATGTATATACGAGGCAAGCAGTGTCGCTTGTACGAGTCATGTCGACTATTTCGTTTGGCGGATAATCAGCCATAATTACAGGACTACTAAAAATTTTCGTAAAAATGCTCAGAATATTACATTCGCCAAGAAAATGTCGATGCTCTTTAACGTGCGTATGCGCTGCCAAGAATAAAGTAAGTTTAAAAATCCTGCAAGTCCTACGTAAAGCCCGAATCACACTAGCGGCTCGCGGCTGCGAATGCGATTGCGTTTATGATTGTGATTTGCTACGCTCCAATCATACTTGCAATTGGTGCTTTCTGATTGGCTGAGGCAATCGCAATCGCAGCCGCGAGCCGCTAGTGTGATTCGGGCTTAACGTGTGTTAGAATAAGGAAAATTTTTCTTTATCCCAACAAAATTTTCTTAAATTACAGATTGAATATTTATTTAGGGCATTTACTTGATTCGAATAATTTTCTTTTTCCGCGCAGTGCTTTTGATCTTGCTATGACCGACCGGATCGTGCTTTTGATCTCGCCTTATAACTTAAAAAGTACTTAACGAAAAGGTACTTAATTATAAGGTTTTGGAAAGCTCTCGATGTAAGCTAGAAGAATATGTAATGAAAAGTAGGTAGTTCCATTTAAGAAATTGAAGATGACCTTCACGTGACTTTCAAGCAACTATTCAAGGTCAAACTAATGGCACCACCTTATGTCCTCTTCAAAACCATATAACTTTTGTCTGAAACATTTTTTTCTACAATCAAAAATAAAAAAGTTATTTAGGGTGGGACATTAAAATGGGACACCTTGTATAAGGGAGTTAGGGTTCGTTCCCACTGAGCGCGTCACTCGTCGCGTCACGACGCGACGCGACGCGACGCGACGGCAGTTTAAGAGACGGCGTTTTTTGTTATTCACACTGAACATAGCATAGCATTACCAATTAAAAATACTAAAAATGCATCTTAGGATAATATTTATATTATCTTACAATAATAAAGTTTTATTTATATAGAATTGGCATTCCTTTTATTTTTAATAATATAATATAGTTTTTTATTCGTGTAGAATATCTAATAATAATAATAAGTAAATCACAATAATAAAGTTTTATTTATGTAGAATATCTCACAATAATAAAGATTTATTGTAGAATTAGCATTCATTAATTTTATTTTTAGTATATAATGTTCAACAATAATATATATGTGCTTACATTATATTATCTTACAATAATATAGTAGTTTTATTTATGTAGAATTGGCATTCGTTAATTTTATTGAATCCTATATAGGCAATAAAATCTTGTATAACGTAGCTCAATTTAGCTATACCTTTAAATTCATTCACTTTTGTATTACTGTAACATCATACTTCAATGTAGACCATTCTTCAACTGTATGATGTTACAGTAATGCAAAAGTGAATAAATTTGTAGATATAGTTAAATTGAGCTACTTTATGCAATATTTTATTGCCTATATAAGCTTCAATAAAATTAACAAATGCCAATTCTACATAAATAAAACTGTACTATATTATTGTGAGGTAATATAACATAAAGTGCCATAGAGGATGCCAAAGAAGATAAATAAAGTGCCATAAAAGATACCAAAGAAGATAAAGTATTTTTTATTTTAAGTATTTTCTTTTAAATATTTTTTATTTTTTTTTGTATTATCTTACAATAATAGTTTTATTTATATAGAATTGGCATTCGTTTTATTTTTAATATATAATGTTCAACAATAATATAGTTATATATAATATAATATAATTTAATAATATAATATCAATTTAATTACACCTATAAATTCATTCACTTTTGTATTACTATAATATCATACTTCAATGTAGATCATTCTTCAACTGTATAATGTTACAGTAATAAGTGAATGAATTTATAAGTACAATTAAATTGAGCTACTTTACACAATATTTTATTGCCAATAAAATTAACGATGCCAATTCTACATAAATAAAACTATACTGTATTATTGTGAGATAATATAATATAAGCACATATATATTATTTTTGAATATATATACTTTGGCTTTCTTTGCATACGTATAATATTATAATAACATGTTGTGCAATTGCGAGATATATATCCATAAGTTTTTTTTTTATAAGATAACGTATCAGTTATATGTATGCAAAGAAAGTCAAAATATATATACTATGTATACTGACAAACGGATTAATAAGTTAAAGCGATTAAAATTTTGTTGCAATAAGATCCACCTTGAGAATAATAAATACTACGTATGTATACTTTGGCTTTCTTTGCATATGTATAACTAATAATGTAATAGCATGTTGTGCAATGTGATATATAATTATCATAGGTTTTTCTTTTTCTTAAATAATGTAATATAGTTATACGTATAAAGAAAGCCAAAGTATACATACTATGTATGTATACTGATTAACAGATTAATAAATTAAAACGATCAAAATTTTGTTGCAGTAAGATCCACTTTGAGAATAATAAATAAATACTATGTATGAATACTTTGGCTTCCTTTGCATACGTGTAATATTATAATAGCATGTTGCAATGCGAGATATATATTCATAAGTTTTATGAACATTATCAGAGAGAAATCACTGACATTATTATATTTTTGATTATATAGTTGTGAAGTAAAACTTGTAAATTCCTACGATTTTATCAAAAATGTTATAATGTCAGTGATTTCTCTCTGATAATGTTCATAAAACTTATGAATATATATCTCGCATTGCAACATGCTATTATAATATTACACGTGATTAAATGTGTTGAATAGCTTAAAATTTGTGAAACACGAATACCGAAAATAAATTTAAGCTATAATTATTAGGTGTACAACTTTGCTTCCGCCGTTTTTTTCCGAAATTCGAGGCTTTATTGTAAAAAACTGGTTATACATTTATGACTCAAAGTATTGTCCATCGCTGGCCACTACTTTCTCCCATCTTTCGGGCAGCGTACGAATCCCGCGTTGAAAAAACTGGTCATCTTTTGAAGCGATCCACGAATCGATCCAATTTCTTACTTCTTCATAAGACCGGAAGTGCTGGTCAACCAGGCCGTGTGCCATTGATCGAAACAAGTGATAGTCAGAGGGAGCAACGTCTGGAGAATACGGCGGGTGGGGTAGGACTTCCCATTTCAACGTTTCCAAGTATGTCTTGACCACTTTCGCAACATGGGGTCGAGCATTGTCATGCTGCAAAATCACTTTATCGTGTCTCTCGTTGTATTGCGGCCGTTTGCCTTTTAATGCTCGGCTCAAACGCATTAATTGCATTCGATAACGATCGCCTGTGATTGTTTCAGTCGGTTTTAACAGCTCATAATACACTACGCCGAGCTGGTCCCACCAAATACAGAGCATGACCTTGGAGCCGTGAATATTCGGTTTGGCCGTCGACGTGGAAGCATGGCCGGGATATCACCATGATTTTCTGCGCTTGGGGTTACCGTAATGAACCCATTTTTCGTCCCCAGTCACAATGCGATACAGAAATCCCTTCCGTCTTTGCCTTTCAAGCAACTGTTCACAAGCAAACAAACGCCGTTCAACATCTCTCGGTTTCAACTCGTACGGCACCCAATTTCCTTGCTTCTGAATCATTCCCATGTCTTTGAGGCGTTTTGAAATTGCTTGTTGAGTCACTCCCAATGATCGTGCCAATTCTTCTTGACTTTGACTCGAGTCTTCATTAAGTAATGCCTCCAATTCTGCATCTTCGAAAACCTTCTCTCTTCCACCGCTATGCCGGTCTTCGACGTGAAAATCACCGTTCTTGAAGCGTTGAAACCACTCACGACACGTTCTTTCACTAATAGCGGCCTCACCATAAGTATCTGAGAGCATTCGATGAGCCTCAGCCACAGATTTCTTCATATTGAAGCAGAAAATTAAAACTTCCCGCAAATAACGAGAATTTGGCTCGTAAACTGACATTTTCAATCGAGAATAACTTTATGATGCAGACACAAATCGACTAATGTTTCTATGGAGTTATGTTGACAGATGCCCAAGTTTATTGCATGACGTCTATGATCTATTTATTTCGACCACTACTTACCGCTAAAGCCATCTATAGGAAAACGACGGAAGCAAAGTTGTACACCTAATATATAGTTATAATTATAGCTTAAATTTATTTTCGGTATTCGTGTTTCACAAATTTCAAGCTATTCAACACATTGAATTCAACTTCAGTTCAATCACATAACATAAGAGCAAGGATTCCCCTTACCCCATTATAAATAATAAATATTTCTTTTACTTCGACAGTTATTAATCGTTTTTATGTCCATCCGAAGTTAAGTACTTTATGGTCACTTTCCTCTATCTGTGTGCAATGAAAAGAACAGAATTTTAATATTTAATTTAATTTACATATCTGGTTTTATATGTGCTACTGAATGTTTTATATGTGCTACTATATTGTACTTACTGTCTGTTACTGCCAAATCTCTATAACCCAATATGTTACGCTGTTTAGCAAAGCTCTTCAGCTAGGATTGCATACGGTATAAGACCGTTTGCAATTCCAACTGAAGAAATCCCAGCTATAAAAGTATACCGGTCTTCTCGAAAAGATTGATTTCGCTTTATCCTGCAAATAAGCGCTATAATTTAGATAATATTCAGATATAATCAAGAAATATACTTATAAAACAATAAATAAACATGTATAAGCAGATATATATACAAAATTTCAATCTACTTACTCGATAGAACCAAATATATTTTCTTACTATATAACTTTAACCTTATTATATCTTGACGTCGCGATTTCTTGCTATATAACCTTAACCTTATTATATCTTGACATCGCGATGCTATCGCGTACCGCGACTACCGCGTCGCTTGATACGTATCATATACGTATGCACGCACATACACATTGTCTCTCAAGGCGTATTTGCACACTCAAGTAAATAATCATACATGAGCGCTGCAAACGCGCCTTGAGGGACAAAATCGCTTTGCGTGTGTGCGTGCGAGCATACGTACGTGAGAGTCTGAAACTTATCTTCTTATGATTATTATGATAATGATGAAGAACGAAAAATGTCACATTTCTGGTATACGATTATCATTCCTCAGGATTGACTGCACCAATCTTATTCAAACTGGTCGCAATCGAAAGCTTGCATCCACATTGTATAAAAAAAGTGCCGTTAGATTTTTGATTAACGGCTTGGTTCCTAAGAAATTTTAATCGAAAGTTTATTAGACGTAAAACTCCGGATAAGCTACTTGGTAGCGTCGCGGCCCCTGTACATAGGCGAACAGTTGACAAGCTGGAACGAATTTTTATATATACTTGATGTCGCGACGCTACCGCGTCGCTTGATACAGTTATCACGCGCATACTGTCTGACTTTCTTGTGCTTCCGAACTTCACGATCCACACGAATTCCCAGCAGTAAGAAACGAGACATGGACATTAATAGATCTACCTGCAAACAGAAAAGCCCTTGAGACAAAGTGGGTTTTTAAGATCAAACGAGACATCTGGAAAAATTGAGAGACGCAAAACTCGCCACGTCGTAAAGGGTTGTGGTCAAACAGAAGGGATAGATTTTCAATATTTCTATCATAATATAAAAGATAGAATGCATATTAGGATAAACAATCTTCTTTAACATTTGAATAACAAGTTTAAACTTACATATGTCAGTCCTGTGTCGGTGGACATGGTGGTCATGACCAGCAATGGCGAACGCGAGAATGTCGAGCAACCAAACGAACCAAACCTACGCGTCACGTAAGAAGGTCGCGTCGGAGATAATGCAATAAAACAGACGTTTTTATTGGCTACCTCGTAACGCGACGCATGACGCGCTCAGTGGGAACTTCCCACAGACTTCTATATATTGCTAGATCGCTAACTCCTACGAAATACATGGCCCCGAAAAGTATGTACACAACACATGCTCATACAACACACACAAAAAAAAAACACTCTTCGTCTGTACACATCGGCCATATTATATATCCAGCTCCTATCCTCTTCTTTCCTACTAATTCCTACTTAAGTCACGCATGCGCAGATTTTACTTCTCATACGTAATACATACTTTTTGGGGTCAATTTTTTGGTACAGTATATAAGCAGAGAGAAGAATGAGAGTCGCCACGCTGCCGTTTTTCGTGTAATGCTTTTTCTAGGTCGTACATTAGCATCACGTACATCCATTTTACGACGCCTGGAACTACATGGCCACATCCACTTTCGGAACCGATAAAACAGCCGATTGGTTCATGTCCGTGCTACATCCACTTTTCGATTTTGGTTCATATCCGTGCTACATTCACTTTTCGATGCTTGTAGTACACTGATCGTTTGACAAAGAGAGATGATTGCGCTGTCTTCGTCTCTCTTTCATTGCGTATGTGTGTAGCGTCCGTGAAGGCACACACCGACACGTTGAGCACACGGATGCGATTGTTGGGAGATAATGTCAGACAAGGAGCGACAATCGCGTGCTATCCTTGTTTCTCTAGCGTATCGCTTACGGCCGAAATACGGCCTGAAAATGCTTTCTGGCCTCTCGTGACAGCAGTAATGCAACAAGGCTAATAAGCGCCCACTTTATAAGAACTTTATACTTGCGTATATACATATGTAGATATACAGGGTGTCCCAAAGCCCCCTTGGCAACGCTCGTGAGCAGGTAGGGCACAGTAAACTGAACAGAAAAGTCCTGTACCATTTTTTTCTATAACGCTTAATAAAGGAGTTATTATTGAATAAAGTATGGTCAATCAGCGCAGACTTTTAGCGGGACGCACGTCAGTGAACCGCCCGTCTGTTAGTGTGCGTCACCGTAGCGATGGAGCGCTCACGCACACTACCAGGCGCGCGGCTAAAGGTCGACGCTGATTGGCCAGACTTTACTCAATAATAACTCCTTTATTAAGTATTATAGAAAAAAATGTTACAGGACTTTTCTGTTCACTTTACTGTGCTCTACTTGCTCACGAGCGTTGTCAAGGGTGCTTTAGGACACCCTGTATATGTTTAAATTATAGTTAAAATTGTATCTGCAATTAAATATTGTATGATGATCAATAATACTAGGATAATAGATAACAAAGTGAATAAATACAAAATACGTCAGACGGATGCCTGCTAGACTTGATGATTTGTTGCTTTGTTACTATCGATACTCCGTGTATCATAATCTTGATTTCCATTTTTTTTTCTTCTGTAAAAAACTATATAATATATATTTTATAGATTATTGTATATATATAAAATGAAAATAAACTATTTCTATTTGTAATAAAATTTTTTTACATATATTTGCAATTTGTAATATGTAATTATACTTTGACAAAGACATAAATATTTTAAACACATTTCTTAAAATATAATCACATTTAATAAATAAATGTATGTAATAATGTATGATAAACTTTAAAAAATAGTAAAAAAAAAAATCGCTCGGATTTGAACTCGGATCTGCGTCGTGAGAGACCAAGCGTTTTCCAATCATTCACCGCGCACTATTGAAATAAACATCAATGTTATCGGTACTTGTAGTATATTTACGTAAGATTATGTTAATTCTTTTTTAAATTAAAATTATTATTTAGCATTGCTCTTTTCGATTTATACTCTTTGTTTTAAAAATGGGAAAGGAAAAAACAATTTTTAATGCAGATATCTTGTACGTTATATATAAAAAAATGTATGTTTTTTTTTGTACATAATGTTTAATGAAGCTTACAAAAACGTGAACAAAAAGCTATTTAATCCGAAACATTGTCTTTTTTCTACAATCGTTTTATGAAACTAAATTCAGTTAATTGAAGTATTAACCTTTTTTTCTACTCTATCGCGAGAATAACATATATACAGGGTGCGGCATTTATAGTGACGCGGGCATATTTTTCGGAAACGAAGTGAGATATCAAAAAATGTTTCAGACAAAAGTTGCATGGTTTCGAGGAGGCCACATGATAAAAATATGGATTTGACCTTGAGTGACCTTTTCAAGGTGAGGTCAATATGGTCGATGTTTTCTTAAATGGAACCCCCCTTTTTTTATTACATATTCTTGTAGCTTATCTTGAGAGCTTTTCAAAACACTATAATAAAGTATTTTTTTATTAAGTACTTTTTGAGTTATTTTATATCTTAATCTGCCATATCTTGATATAAAAGATAAAATATCTCGTAAAATATTTAGTTTTCAATAATCTTACCGTAATACTTTTATGTACAGAATAATGAGACAAATCAATTAGTGTAAAAAACAACAAATAATTGTTTTAAAAAATACATTGTAAATAATTATATACTTTTTCTTAAAAACAATTATTTTTTTTAGCGGTCTAATAATATATAGAAGTTTGTGGACGCAATCATCTTTCCTTGTCACGCAGTCAGCTACCACGAAATATTCCCCATGTTCTGCAGTTAGCTGCATTTTAGATACAGATGTAGTGAAATTCGTAGTCTTCGTCCTACATCTCCAAAAATTTATATTTTTTCATGAAACTTGATTTGACGTATTCCTTATATTGTTAGAATTAGTCGTACAGAGCCGGATTCTGCAATTTGGCTCTTAAAAATTTATAATAAATACAATATGAATTCGGGAACAACTACACCTGATCCGCGAGCAGCTGTATGTTGTTTGTCAGTATTAGAATTTTTATTTTGATCATTTTTCAAAAAAACGCTCTGTACGTCTAAGAAGACGATGCTGCTGTATACGGATATCATAATTAGAATTCGATTTTCTCTTTATTTTGGCCGCAAGACGTAGACTACGAATCCGTAATTCACGGTTTCCCGCGAGAGGTCTCCACCTGTCTCTCCTGCTGACTAAAGGCCATTGCACGTGAAAAAATTTTAGTCGTAACCGTAAGGCCATAATCAAATCAACCAATCACAATTAAAATATTCTTATTACGTTTTAGAATGCTTGATTGTGATTGGTCGATTTGCTTACTGCCTTACGATTACGACTACAATTTTTTAACGTGCAATGGCTTTAATGCGTCGTCTACAATGGCAGTAACAAGGCTGTAGGAGTAGGAGAGTATACTGTTTTTAGTGACGTAAAGACCGAGAGTAAAGAAATGGGCAATTCCCATTTGCTCTTAAAACCAACTCTTAAAATCTTATTCTTCACTCTGTACTGCCTACTGCCATTGTAGATGACGCATAAGGTTATATATAAGAAGATTAAGTAGTAAGCCCCGATTACCCATAATGCAATGCAAAGAATCGATGTGTGAACAGTCGCTATTGCAAAGAGATGCTAAATAAGGTAGACTGTTATTGGCTGACACATCGATTCTTTGCATTGCATTATGAGTAATCGAGGCTCATAACTTAACTTTCTTATATATAACCAAAGGGCCACCGCACAAGCTTTTCCGTAATGCATTACGTTACGTTAAGTACTGATTCTAAACCTAAACTCGTACGTAATCTTAAACTTCAGTCAACGCACAGAGAAAATCGTAACGTAACAAAAGCATACTACGTTACGATTTTGTTTGTGCGTTTAGAATTATAAGTGGTAGGACATGCTATGTAAATCAATATGGCGATTTTATTTCGATGCTTATTGGTCCAGACGGTCTTATGCTATGCATATGCATAATTTGTTTGTGAGGGCCTTTAAGCAGTAAGCAAATTGACCAATCATGGTCAAACAGTAAGGCAGCCATATTGAAACGTAAACAACGCTGAAAATTCCGTATGGATGAAATTCTTAAGTCTTAAGTCTTACTGCTTAAGTTTTTTTGTGTGCCACGGCCCTTACTGCTTAAGTTTTTCTATGTGCCACGGACCTTGCGACTCTATTGTAGACCAGGCCTGTCAGGTGAAAAAATTTTAGTCGTAACCGCAAAGATATA
Organism: Formica aquilonia x Formica polyctena; assembly: GCA_907163055.1. Taxonomy (NCBI): domain Eukaryota; kingdom Metazoa; phylum Arthropoda; class Insecta; order Hymenoptera; family Formicidae; genus Formica; species Formica aquilonia x Formica polyctena. Next base: position 668,714 of record CAJQTV010000153.1, on the reverse strand, counting down.
TCCAGACAAATTTGCATAGCATAAAAACATATGCATAAGAAAATTAATTGGTCCATATATGTATGCATAAGCACATGGACCAATCCAGTACGATTGACCAATCAGAAAGTCCTAGTGTGCAACTGGCCAATGAACAATGTGGGCTATATCGGATCCCGTCCATCTAGCTTTGCATATCTGACCTTATGTATCCGGTTCCGGATTATTATCTGAGAGGAAATTAATTATTATAAAATAAACTATTATTTCCCAAACGTTGAAAATATTACAAACGTGTTTCCTAAATAACTTCACGTTGATTAAAATAAAAAGTTTTTAAAAAATTATGTCTGCTAAAACTATACGCTCAATTAATTTTCATTTATTATAAATAAATTATTATTTCCTAAACTATGAGAATATATTCCTAAATTTGCCCAAACGATTCCCAAACGATTGCAATAATAAAAAATAAGAAATATCAAATTTGTCTGCTAAGTATACGGAGGTATAATATATCTATGGTTTTTGCCATCAATGAGCTCTGTTACACGGCACCCTGAGGTTGCCATTACATGGAGCGTGGAAACGCGGATTAGCGTAACGCGGAACGAGAATGGAACCAATTGCGAGCGTAACAAAAACTGCAGAATGCTTGCGATTGGTTTCACTCTCGTTCCGCGTTACGCTAATCCGCGTTTCCGCGCTCCATGTAATGGCACCCTTAATCGGGTTTAATAACATCCGTAGTTGTGAAACTGGCCAATCACAGCTACTCCTCTGAAGAATGGAATGATTGTGATTGGCCAGCCTTCGAACTACGGATGTTATTAAACCCGATTAGGGGTAACGTGTAAACGTAGTCAATTTGCTGTCAGGTTACTCAGGTTATGTCAGCAAGCTTTGTCACCAGAACACAAGCTTAATAAGCGGACCCAGATGGCACTGGATTTGTTACCAAATTCTGAGCGAATTTGATGCCAATTTGGCAACAATTTGTTATCAAATTGCTTATTGGGTATATGTAATTAGACACATTACAATTAAAGGCGAGTATTTTTTGTTATATCTTTATAATACAAGTGTATGTATATGTAACATAAGGCTAATAATTTTCAAGTCATTAATCAATCTCTTTTATTTACAGGGGGATCTTTACGCTAGAAATAATTGTCTACGCAACACATACCAGTGTTGGGACAACTATTGTGCAACTACAGTATAAAATAATATTTTTATTATTATGGTTTCCTACTGATCATTCAACCTGAAGGAAGATTGAATTGTGATGATAACAATTATACTGATAAGATTGTTGTACAAACAAGATCTTAATGTCGTGCGCCTTATTAATATTATATCATGTTGATTTTAAGCAGGCGAAAGTCATAGATGGGACTAATTTGCAAACCACAGATCCAGTTTACATCGAATATCAGGAAAGAATCCATTTACAAAGCACGAGAATCTTTTAAGCGAGAGTTTAATATTATAGTCTCCTCTAATAAAATCTTGTGATCTGTAATGGTATAATCAACACTCATTAACTGACTTGCAGTGCCTGTTAAAACAATGATGATTTTGTATTAATGACATGTTAGAAGATTTAATAGCGTTGCTTCTCAAGTAGTGAATGTACATCAGTGAAGACAGTGCTTTAGCATGCCATACCCAGCAAATGCAGCATATTGTATATTATCCGTATCACAAAAGAAAAATCTTATATTTTGTTTTTAATCGATTTATTATCTTTATATCTAAATTAAAGTGTATATATGAACACACTATTTTTGAAAGAAATAATTCTTGTATCAATATGATAATTATATTTATAATATATTTATAATAATTATATATTTATAATAATTATACTTGAAGGTTTTTATATTTATATATTGTCTCACTTAATGCATATACATATATTCAAATATGGTATTAGAATAAGTATATTTATATATTTGTATATCGGTCTATTTCGTATACTATCTGTAAACTAATTGTACTGTACTCTTTTGTATTTAAAATTTCACGTATGTCAAGGCATCATACCATATGAAAAAATTTCATATGGTACAATGCTTTGATATATATGATACCATATAAAAATTTCATACTATATGAAAAATACCGTTTTTATGCAAATATACAAATATATAAATTTATCTATTCTAATACCATATTTGAATATATGTAAGACAGTATATAAATATAAATCTTCCAGTATAATTATTACAAATATAATTATTATATTGATACAGGATTATTTTTCTAAAAAATAGTGCGTTCATACCCAGCAAACCACAGCATATAACATAGACGTATATGTAATATTACACGAGTGTCATGAATGTTACATGTAATATTACTTGTACAGGTAAATGTTACGTTCTGGTACGGCTCTATGTCAGCAACTTTGAATATATTATTTATATATTCGATACATTTCAAATGATATGTTACTGTAACATAACATACCCAGTAAGCAATTTGATAACAAATTGTTGCCAAATTGGCATCAAATTCGCTCAAAACTTGGTAACAAATCCAGTGCCATCTGTGTCCGCATTAAGCTTGTGTTTAATTGACAAAGCTTGCTAACATAACCTGACAGCAAATTGACGGCAAAAACCGAGCAAAGCTTGGGCTCCGTAAAGTTAGCCGGACCACTTTAACTTTTTAATAATTAAAATTATCTAATCGTTTGGTGGTCGTTTGGTGATGATTGGTAGCCTAATTAAAACGTTTGGTGGTCAATCGTTTTTTTTAAATTAAATAATTAAAATATTGGTGTAAAGTTAGCCGGACATTTTTAATTTTTAGTCTAATCAATTAAATCAAGGCTTATTCGATGCAGAATCGTTAGGTGGTCACAAATCCTTTATTTACAACGTTTGGTGGTCCATAATTTATCCAAAAAGTAAAAAAAACCATGTGCGTTGACCCTGCACCTGCGCATGCCTTCGTCGTGTAATGGCTCCTGCAGCCAGCGCGATGATGCGTCGCACGATATCCAATGAGGGTAAATATAGCGAAAAGGAGACCCAGCCCCAATAACCTTGATATATGTTGTCAAGGACATAATTCTGAGTAACTTTTTCTTCTAATTTAATCGTCGCTCGTTGCTTATTAAAAAGTTATTAACAAAAAAAGTTTAAAATATACTAAAAAGTACATGCATGGACAGGAAGCACGCGCGCGCGCACACACACACGGGGGGGGGGTGCAAGGGGGGCCTTCGGCCCCCCCCCCGCACCCTCCCCGCCGGTAGGCTGGGTGGACCTCGCTTTACAACTTACAAAGTACATGCTACATTGTAAAGCGAGGTCCACCCTGCCTACCGGCGGAGTGGGTGCGGGAGGGTGGCCGAAGGCCCCCCTTGCACCCTCCCGTGTGTGTGTGTGTGTGTGTATGAGAGCGCGCGCGTGCTTCCTGTCCATGCATGTACTTTAGTATATTTCAAACTTTTTTTGTATAATTGTGAGATATTTTCTTTAATTTAACATTTTTTGTCATAATTAACCTTTTCTCCTTACTATCATTAATTTTATTAACATAGGCTTTTAATAAAACGTTAAAATATTTATCTAAAAATATTTTATAACAATCGTTACATATACGCATATTTTCCTTAATATTACAATTTGATATTAAGTTTGCTTTAACATTTGATGTACTTTCGTTAACATTTCCAGATTCCACACGATGCAAACGATCAGCTTTCATTAATATAATTACGAACCACTTAAATACGAGACAAGCGTTCTCCTCTACTAAAAAAAAAATACTAACAACTCAGGCCGCGTGGTAGCGCTAGTGCGCTGTATTGCCTGTTTTTAATCGAAGTTGGACGTATTATTATCTACAGTATTTGGCGTCATCGCGCTGGCTGCAAGAGCCATTACACGACGAAGGCATGCGCAGGCGCAGGGTCAACGCACATGGCTTTTTTACTTTTTGGATAAATTATGGACCACCAAACGTTGTAAATAAAGGATTTGTGACCACCTAACGATTCTGCATCGATTTAAGCCTTGATTTAATCGATTAGACTAAAAATTAAAAATGTCCGGCTAACTTTACACCAATATTTTAATTATTTAATTAAAAAAAAACGATTGACCACCAAACGTTTTAATCAGGCTACCAATCATCACCAAACGACCACCAAACGATTAGATAATTTTAATTATTAAAAAGTTAAAGTGGTCCGGCTAACTTTATGCAGCCCAAAGCTTGAGATGATTTGACGTCAAATTGGTGGCAAAAATCGAGCAAGATCTGCGCAGGACAATCTGACAGCAGATTGTCAGCAAAAACCGAACAAATTCTGCAGCTTTTGGCCATTCATATAAAATAGTATATTTAAATGGATTTAAAGTCTCAACCCTAAGTAATAAAATGATGATAAGTTTTGGTCATAAAATGACCATTAGATAATTAGACATCCTAAGTTAGGTCTCATAAGACCCAAAATATATCACATCTACGGGAGACCATTTTCTGACGTTCTTTTGATGGCAAAAATAAGACAAATTACAGTATTGTTATATAAAATCATATATTAATGTTTTAAAACGTATAAGTAAATTTAAATAATTTAATTTACAAAATTAAAGATCTTTTTTACAGAAATTGTTCGAATAAGTGGAAATCGAACAATTATCTGTCCGATTTGCCAAAAATCAGTTCAATATCTGAATTTCTTGTATAAGAATTGTGTCAAAAACTGAACTGATAGAAATATATATATTATAATATTATTAGCGTTTTGCAGGCTTTATATACACTCATGACAAGAATTTGAATACGGGTATAGATAATGAATAACGCGCCGCATAGCGATAAGCGACTGAACTATTTTATAATACTTTGTAATAAGCTGCAGATTCTGTTCGGTTTTTGCTGCCAATTTGCCATCAGATTGCGCACTCCAGATCTTACTCAGTTTTTGTTGACAATCTGATGTCAGTCATGTCAGCAAGCTTTGCTCGGTTTCTGCCGCCAATTTGCTGTCTAGTTATGTTAGCAAGCTTTACTTGGTTCTTGCCGGCAATCTGCCAGCTTAATCGGTAATAACAACTCTTGCACCAAATTTGTAGCCTTTTTGCTGACAATAATTTGTAGCAAGCATTTGGCAATATCTGTTAGAACAGACGTGGCTGACTGGGATAGATATATATATTTTACATATTTCTCTAAATCATGTAATATAACATCCCAAGTAGCAAAAAGACGTCATAATGACGGTACATTTTAGTCACCAATTAGACTCCTAAGGAAAAGAGAAAATGACGTCGTCACATCTACAAGACGTCATTTTTTGACGTTTGTTTGATGCAAAAATAAGACCATCTAGAACGTATATATAACAACATATATTAAATGTAATATATATATGTACAGTGGCGTGCAAAAGTTTCCGGCCACTGACATTTTGTACTCTAATTTATTTAAAAAAAGCCTAATGAAATTTTAATCATTATTAGGTGCGAGTATAACATATAGGAAACAAAATAATATAGTGAAAGAATATTGTTTATGTCCGTGAAAGTATTTATAGTTATAATTGTTATATTTACATGTGCAAAAGTTTCCGGCCACATAATATATTTGACCCGCAATAGGACTTCAAAGAGTTGTTTATGAATAGTTTCGTGTTGAATGTTTATACTTAGTTCATAGGAAATCGTCGAAGCATAAACATGGCTCGGCATACGCAAATCCAAATTCGTGAGAGAGTAATTAAATTTTCAGAAAAAGGAAAGTCTTCTCGTGAGATTGCTTCACTATTATCGATAGGTAAATCAACCGTGAATGATATTATTGTTAAGTACCGTGCTGGATATGGTTTAAAAGATCGTCCGCGTAGTGGAAGGCCACAAAAAACATCTAAAAAAAGTAGATCGTATCATTAAACTCAAATCAACTGCGGATGTCAAGAAAACTGCTGCCGAAATTGCACGCGACATACAGGATGAAAACCTTGCCAATGTTAGCCGTAGTACTGTGACACGAAGACTACATGATGTGGGACTTTTTGGCCGTATAGGTATTAAAAAACCATTAATCAGTAAAAAGAATAAGAAGGCCCGATTACAGTTTGCCAAAGATCACCAAAATTGGACAGTCGAAGATAGGAAAAAAGTAGCTTTCTCAGACGAATCTAAATTTAATCTTTTTGGAAGCGATGGTAGACAACATGTACGACGTCCTATTGGTACCAGAAGTGACGTTCGGTACCAAATTCCTACTGTAAAGCACGGTGGAGGAAGTGTGATGATTTGGGGAGTTTTTTCTGCACAAGGAGTCGGTCCATTAGTCGAGATCAACGGAAATATGAACGCTGCTATTTACAAGGACATTTTAGAAAAAAATTTGTTAACATATGCTGAAGAAACAATGCCGCAGGATTGGATATTTCAGCAGGATAATGACTCCAAACACACATCAAAGTTGTTAAAACAGTGGTTTTCTGCTTCAAATGTGAGAGTTTTAAGCTGGCCATCTCCATCACCGGATTTGAACCCAATTGATCACCTGTGGGAAACGCTAAATCGTCAAGTTCGAAAGCATACATATTCAAATAAAGTCACATTATTCAAATCGTTGAAGAAAGAATGGGGTAAAATTCCACCTGCTTGCATTAATCGACTAATTGAGTCGATGCCACATAGTTGTGCGGCTGTTATTGCTGCAAAGGGTATGGCTACAAAATATTTACACTAAAATATAATTTAAACTAACTAAAGTGTATTATAGAATATGTGGACTAATAATTTTTCTCGTAGTACAATGTGGCCGGAAACTTTTGCACATGTAAATATAACAATTATAATAATAAATATTTTCACGAACATAAACAATATTCTTTCATTATATTATTTTGTTTCCTATATGTTATACTCGCACTTGATAATGGTTAAAAAGTCATTAGGTTTTTTTTTTAATAAATTAGAGTACGAAATGTCATTGGCCGGAAACTTTTGCACGCCACTGTATATACAGGATGTCCCAAAGCACCCTTGACAACACTCGTGAGCAAGTAGAGCACAGTAAACTGAACAGAAAACTCCTGTAACATTTTTTTTTATAACGCTTAATAAAGGAGTTATTATTGAATAACGTCTGGCCAATCAACGTCGACCTTTAGCCGCGCGCCTGGTAGTGTGCGTGAGCGTTCCGTCGCTACGGCGACGCACACTAACAGACGGGCGGCTCACTGACGTGCGTCCGGCTAAAAGTCGGCGCTGATTGACCAGACTTTATTCAATAATAACTCCTTTATTAAGCGTTATATAAAAAAATGGTACAGGACTTTTCTGTTCAGTTTACTGTGCTCTACCTGCTCACAAGCGTTGTCAAGGGTGCTTTGGGACACCCTGTATATACATATATATATATATGTATATATATATATATATGTATATATATATATACATATATATATATATATATATATATATGTATATAGGTAAATTTAATTAATTTATAAAATTAAATATTTCATTTATATGGAAGTTAATTTCTATTTTATATCTTAAGTAAATAATAACGAACAATTATTTTCACTTATTTGGACAGAAATCGTCCAAATAAATGAAGATCGGACATTTATATCTGTCCGATTTTCCAAAAATCAATCCAATATCTGAATTCTCCTTTATGGGAATCGTATCAGAAATTAAACTAATAGAAATAATTAAAATGTTTCATTAGCCGCATTTTGCAGGCTTTATATACGCTTGACAGATACTTGAATACGGGTATAGATAGTAAATAATATGCCACATAGCGGTAAGTGCATGAACTATAATCCCAATTTATAAGGAGAAAAAAATAACTTGCGTTACTAAAGTTACATCGCAAATATATTATAATAAATGAATATTTGTAATAATATATTCTATATGTATTATATAGTAATATAACATTTGTTATATTGCTAAACGATTACAATTGTTATATTTATGTTATGTATCACGAGTTATGTGTGTGTTATATTACCTTTTTAAATAACTATTATAAGTTATATACGTAACGAAGAAATATAACTATGTTCTTCTAAAGTGCTTTCAAGGTTATATAACACTTACATCTCGTCTATATAATCGTGAAACATAACATTGTTCTTTTTATGTGCTCCCTAGGTTATGTAACAGTTACATATTGGTTTGTTGGGTATATACAATCCCATTTAATTGTAAAGTTGATAAATCGGTTAAGAACAAAATATAAGATTTTTCTAGTGATGCAGATAATATAATATGCTACATTTGAGTATGACATACTAAAGCACATTCTTTTCTGATGTATTCACTAATAGCAATACAAATGTTTACTCAATCTTCTAACACGTCGACAACACGAAATCATTATTGTTGCAACAGACACTGCAAGTTAATGAATGAGTGTTCATTCCATTACAAATCACAACCCAGCGAACACAGATACATAACTGTAACATTGCCATAATAAAACGGAATGTAACAAGTAATATAACGTATTTGTTACATGTAACATTCACGTTAGTTGTAATTTCCCACTCATACAAAATTGCAGTTATATAACATGAATATAACATGTTACTAAAATGTTATATGATTGTTACAGTCATGTAATAGTCCACCCAAGTAGCAAACTGACATCACAATGACAGTAAATTTTGGTCACAAAATGACCAATTAGACATCCTAAGTTAGATCTCATGAGACCCGAAAATGTCGTCGATATGTCACATCCACAAGACGTCATTTTCTGATGTTTGTTTGACGGCAAAACTAAAATCAATTACAGTAATAATATATAACAATATACATTAATGTGATATATATTATAGATAAATTTAAATAATTTAATTTATAAAATTAAAGATTTTATTTATATGGAAGTTAATTTCTGTTTTATATTTTAAGCAGATAATAACAAACAATTTTCACTTATTCGGATAGAAATTGTCCGAATAAATTAAAATCGGATATTATCTGTCCGATTTTCTAAAAATCAGTTCAATATCTGAATTTCCTGGTACGAGAATCGTATCAGAAATTAAACTGTTAAAAATAATTACAATGTTATTAGCCGCATTTTGCAGGCTTTATATACGCTCATGACAAGAATTTGAATACGGGTATAGATAGTGAATAGTGCGCCGTATAGCGGTAAGCAAATGAACTATAATCCCAATATTAGTTACAAAAGGACTTTATTTGGACGATCATAGGACGTTTTCAAAATTACATCTTTGGCTAGTCTAAGAAATGAGGTCTTTTAAGCGTCAATTATTAGTCGCCGACATTATAGACCAAAAATAGACGTCATTATGTCGTCTTTTGACGTTACTCTGTTACTTGGGCTGTTACATTACATTTACTCCCATGTTATATAGCAGTTATATTCTGGTGTTATATTGCATAAATAAAAGACAATTATATAATCCCAATATAAATTAGGTATAACAACTGTTACATTACATGTTACTCCCATGTTACATAGCAGTTATATTCTGGTGTTATATTGCTTAAATAAGAGATAGTTATATAATCCCAATATAAATTAGGTATAACAACTGTTACATTACATGTTACTCCCATGTTACATAGCAGTTATATTCTGGTGTTATATTGCTTAAATAAGAGATAGTTATATAATCCCAATATAAATTTAGGTATAACAACCGTTACATTACATGTTATTCCCATGTTATATAACAGTTATATTCTGTGTTTGCTGGGAAGATTCTTTTAGTGGAGACTATAATATTTAAATTAAACAAAAATTTAAATTAAACAAAAATCAAATCAAGGCCTCTACGAGCAGGATTAAGTATATCAATTTTAATGTATCGTTAATAAATTGACGAAAGTCTGACAAAAATTGTGGGATGTTTCGACACTCAACTTGTGTCTCTTCAGCCACCGAAACTTTACATTAGAGATTTAAAATTACGCAAGTCGATTCTAACCATAATTACAAAAAGTGCAAGTCGATTCCAATTATAATTACAAAAAGCGCAATTGTGGATGTAGATCTCCTTCTTCTGTTTTTTGGATTGCCGATGTCTCCGACGCAATCCATTGTCTTAGGTCCCTCAGGGAAATTATTGTGTTGTCCATGGATGATTTTACCGTTAATTGGTGAAACTCTGTTCTTGTGAACAAGTATGTTTTAATCGTCTTAACAAATTTATTAGAGTTCACAAAGACATTAGTCCTACACTTTCTAACAAGAACGTTATTTATAAGATTGAATGTAGCGATTGCGATGCGTCATATGTAGGACAAACAAAGAGACAATTGAAAACCAGAATTAATGAACATAAGTCCAACAAAAAACAGTCGGTTGTCTCTCAACACATGCATGAGAAAAATCATCATTTGGATTGGGACAATGTCAAAATTTTAGATCATGAAGCGAATTATCACAAAAGATTAATTTCAGAAACGATTTTTATAAAACAACAAAAGAATGGCCTCGATATCATGGACGACGTTGAATTGTTGGACCATGTATATTTTCCGTTACTTGACATCTCAAAGAATAAATGATTTCATAATTGTAGCTTGACGCCTGCGCGGTTTATAGACAACAGAACATTTAAAAGCACAACATGACTCAAGGCCCTCTCATTTTTAATTTGTGACTACGTTGGTTAACATCTTTAAAGTTTTAATAAGTGACCCTGTTGATAGTTTATATACTACACACAATTTGTAAGTGACAATTTAAGCTTCATTTTCTTTGTAATAATTGTTTCTTGTAAGTGTTGAGAGAAATCGATAGATATTGTTTGACCATACTTGTTCACAAGAACAGAGTTTCACCAATTAACGGTAAAATCATCCATGGACAACACAATGATTTCCCTGAGGGACCTAAGACAATGGATTGCGTCGGAGACATCGGCAATCCAAAAAACAGAAGAAGGAGATCTACATCCACAATTGCGCTTTTTGTAATTATAATTGGAATCGACTTGCGCTTTTTGTAATTATGGTTAGAATCGACTTGCGTAATTTTAAATCTCTAATGTAAAGTTTCGGTGGCTGAAAAGACACAAGTTGAGTGTCGAAACGTCCCACAATTTTTGTCAGACTTTTGTCAATTTATTAACGATACATTAAAATTGATATGCTTAATCCTGCTCGTAGAGGCCTTGATTTGATTTATTGTTTAATTTAATTATAACGAGCTTATATTTTATTTAACTATTTAATTTTTTTATAATATTTAACTCTTTATTTAACTCTCGCTTAAAAGATTCTCATGTTTTGTAAATGAATTCCTGACAATCAATGCAAACTGGATGCAATCTACTGGTTTGCGAATTAGTATCTACCTATTACTTTTATCTGCTTAAAATCAAAATAAACATGATATAATGTTAATAGGCAGCATGATATCGTTTGTACAGCAATCTTCCCACTCGGCATGTAATATTTCTGATACATTGCTGCAATATTCCATTTGAAATATTACACCTTTCAACAATATTACAGAAATATTTCACAACCGTTTCTGCAACATTTCTGCAATGTTTCAATGTCCGCAATCATTTCAAATGCAACCTTGCTAAAAGATTTCAGCAATATTTCGGTAATATTACTGAAATATTTCTGAAACATATCCCAAAGTAGCGAACTGACGTCATAATGACGGTAAATGTTGGTCACAAAATGATCACTTAGATATCCTAAGTTAGATCTGATGAGATCCGAAAATGATGTCAATATGTCACATCCACAAGACGTCATTTTCTGATGTATGTTTGACGGCAAAACTAAAATCAATTACAGTAATAATATTAGGTGTACAAATAAGTTTCCGCCGTTTGACAAAAGTTGGCGCCACCAGTAAGTTATGGCTAAAATTGTCAGATGTAAAACGTCCTTATCGTAAGATTGGACATCAGTCAATAACATAACCTTAAAATATTAGTGATTTTTTATCAGTATAATATATTCTTTTGTGTGCGAAAATGTCGAGTTTTGAGCCGAATAAGCGTCATTTGCGGGAACTTTTGAATTACTTCTTCAATTTGAAGAAATCTGCAGCTGAGGCGTATCGATTGCTTGTAGAAGCATATGGTGAGACTGCCTTAAGTGAGAGAAGTTGTCGTGAGTGGTTTCAAAAATTTAAGAACGGTAAATTTGACATCGAAGACAAAGAACGTAGCGGAAGGCCGAAAGTGTATGAAGACGCGGAATTGGAAGCATTATTGGATCAAGATTCGTGCCAAACGCAAGAAGAACTTGCACTTACATTGGGAGTGACTCAACAAGCAATTTCACATCGGTTAAAATCATTGGGATTGATTCAAAAACAAGGAATTCGGGTTCCATATGAACTGACGCCGAGAAACGTTGAACGCCGATTGTTCACATGTGAAAGGCTGCTTGCCAGGCATAAACGAAAGGGTTTTCTGCACCGTATAGTCACTGGTGATGAAAAATGGATCCACTATGATAATCCAAAAAGGAAGAAATCATGGGGACCACCTGGCCATGCTTCAACATTACAGCTAAGCCAAATATTCATGGAAAAAAACTCTTGTTATGCATTTGGTGGGATCAGCTTGGTGTCGTGTATTATGAGTTGCTCAAACCGAACGAAACCATTACTGGGGCTGTCTACCGAACACAATTGATGAGATTGAGTCGAGCACTCAAGGAAAAGCGCGCCCACTACTCCAGACACGACAAAGTTATTCTCCTGCATGATAATGCTCGTCCACATGTTGCGGCGCCGGTCAAAACCTATTTGGAAACACTCAATTGGGAAGTTTTACCCCACCCGCCGTATTCACCAGACATTGCTCCTTCTGATTTCCATATGTTTAGATCGATGGCGCATGGCCTGTCTGAGCAACACTTTACATCATATGAAGATACCAAAAATTGGGTCGATTCGTGGATAGCCTCAAAAGATGAAGCATTTTTCCGACGCGGTATCCGTATGCTGCCAGAAAGATGGGAAAAAGTAGTGGCAAGCGATGGACAATACTTTAAATAAAACATTAGGTTCCGTTCTTTCACAATAAATGCCCAATTTTTGATAAAAAACGGCGGAAACTTATTTATACACCTAATATATAACAATATACATTAATGTGATATATATTATAGATAAATTTAAATAATTTAATTTATAAAATTAAAGATTTTATTTATATGGAAGTTAATTTCTGTTTTATATTTTAAGCAGATAATAACGAACGATTTTTACTGATTCGGACAGAAATTGTCCAAATAAGTGAAAATCGGACATTTATCTGTCCGATTTTCTAAAAATCAGTTCAATATCTGAATTTCCCTGTACGGAAATCTCATCAGAAATTAAACTGGTAAAAATAATTATAATATTATTAACTGCATTTTGCAGGCTTTATATACGCTCATGACAAAAATTTGAATACGGGTACAAACAGTGAATAGCGCGCCGCATAGCGGTAAGCAAATAAATTATAACCTTAATACTAGTTACAAAAGGACTTCCTGAAAGATTTCAGAAATATTGCAAATGCAATATTTTAATATATTTTAATATATTTTATATGAAACCCTGTATCATGTTCTTTAAAATATTGCATTTGCAATATTTCTGAAATCTTTCAGAGAGTCCTTTTGTAACTAGTATTAAGGTACATTTCCGAAATATTTCGGATGCAAAGTTACAATTGAAATATTAATGAAATATTTCTGTACCATTTCCGAACATTACAGTATTTCAGCAATATTACATGCCGAGTGGGTTACCAATATAATTGTCATCATTATAATTCTCATAGTCTTTCTTTAGATTGAATAAACCCACAATACTTATAAACATTATTTCATATTGTAATTGCACAATAGTCCCAGCCACGTCTATTCTAACAGATATTGCCAAGTGCTTGCTACAAATTATTGTCAGCAAAAAGGCTACAAATTTGGTACAAGAGTTGTTATTACCGATTAAGCTGGCAGATTGCCGGCAAGAACCAAGCAAAACTTGCTAACATAACTAGACAGCAAATTGGCGGCAGAAACCGAGCAAAGCTTGCTGACATGACTGACATCAGATTGTCGGCAAAAACTGAGCAAGATCTGGAGTGCGCAATCTGATGGCAAATTGGCAGCAAAAACCGAACAGAATCTGCAGCTTATTACAAAGTATTATAAAATAGTTCAGTCGCTTATCGCTATGCGGCGCGTTATTCATTATCTATACCCGTATTTACATTCTTGTCATGAGTGTATATAAATCCTGCAAAATGCTAATAATATTATAATATATATATTTTTATCAGTTCAATTTTTGACACAATTCTTATACAGGAAATTCAGATATTGAACTGATTTTTGGCAAATCGGACAGATAATTGTTCGATTTTTACTTATTCGAACAATTTCTGTCCAAAAAGATCTTTAATTTTATAAATTAAATTATTTGGATTTATCTATATGTTTTAACACATTAATATATGATTTTATATAATGTCTAATCATCTAATGGTCATTTTATGACCAAAACTTATCATCATTTTGTTACTTAGGGTTGAAACTTTAAATCCATTTAAATATACTATTTTATATGAATAGCCAAAAGCTACAGAATTTGTTCGGTTTTTGCTGACAATCTGCTGTCAGATTGTCTTGCGCAGATCTTGCTCGATTTATGCCAATTTGACGTCAAATCATGTCAAGCTTCGTTCGGTTTTTGCCATCAATTTGCTGTCAGGTTATGTCAGCAAGCTTTGCCACCAAAACACAAGCGGCCTGAGTTGTTAGTATTTTTTTTTTAGTAGAGGAGAACGCTTGTCTCGTATTTAAGTGGTTCGTAATTATATTAATGAAAGCTGATCGTTTGCATCGTGTGGAATCTGGAAATGTTAACGAAAGTACATCAAATGTTAAAGCAAACTTAATATCAAATTGTAATATTAAGGAAAATATGCGTATATGTAACGATTGTTATAAAATATTTTTAGATAAATATTTTAACGTTTTATTAAAAGCCTATGTTAATAAAATTAATGATAGTAAGGAGAAAAGGTTAATTATGACAAAAAATGTTAAATTAAAGAAAATATCTCACAATTATATACGTATTTTTATTTATCATTTCCATTGTTACCCAGCCAGTAACACTCTATCAAGCAAGAGTTTATCACCTCAGATTAATAGATGGCGCTGTTTCAGTGGTTGCCTTGCAAGACAAAGGATTTTTCAAGAGTTGGACGTATTATTATCTACAGTATTTGATGACGCGTCGCACGATATCCAATGAGGGTAAATATAGCGAAAAGGGGACCCAGTCCCAATAACCTTGATATATGTTGTCAAGGTCATAACTCTGAGTAACTTTTTCTTCTAATTTAATCGTCGCTCGTTGCTTATTAAAAAGTTATTAACAAAAAAAGTTTGAAATATACTAAAGTACATGCATGGACAGGAAGCACGCGCGCGCGAGCACACACACACACACACACACGGGGGGATGCAAGGGGGGCCTTCGGCCTCCCTCCCGCACCCACCCCGCCGGTAGGCAGGGTGGACCTCGCTTTACAATGTAGCATGTACTTTGTAAGTTGTAAAGCGAGGTCCACCCAGCCTACCGGCGGGGCGGGTGCGGGAGGGGGGCCAAAAGCCCTCCTTGCACCCCCCACCCCCCCCCGTGTGTGTGTGTGCACGCGCGCGCGCGTGCTTCCTGTCCATGCATGTACTTTAGTATATTCCAAACTTTTTTTGTTAATAACTTTTTAATAAGCAACGAGCGACGATTAAATTAGAAGAAAAAGTTACTCAGAATTATGTCCTTGACAACATATATGAAGGTTATTGGGGCTGGGTCTCCTTTTCGCTATATTTACCCTCATTGGATATCGTGCGACGCATCATCGCGCTGGCTGCAGGAGCCATTACACGACGAAGGCATGCGCAGGTGCAGGGTCAACGCACATGGTTTTTTTTACTTTTTGGATAAATTATGGACCACCAAACGTTGTAAATAAAGGATTTGTGACCACCTAACGATTCTGCATCGAATAAGCCTTGATTTAATCGATTAGACTAAAAATTAAAAATGTCCGGCTAACTTTACACCAATATTTTAATTATTTAATTTTAAAAAAACGATTGACCACCAAACGTTTTAATTAGGCTATCAATCATCACCAAACGACCACCAAACGATTAGATAATTTTAATTATTAAAAAGTTAAAGTGGTCCGGCTAACTTTACGGAGCCCAAGCTTTGCTCGGTTTTTGCCGTCAATTTGCTGTCAGGTTATGTTAGCAAGCTTTGTCAATTAAACACAAGCTTAATGCGGACACAGATGGCACTGGATTTGTTACCAAGTTTTGAGCGAATTTGATGCCAATTTGGCAACAATGTGTTATCAAATTGCTTACTTCGGTATATCTTAGCACTGATATACAGGGTGATTCAAAACAACCTTCTGTCCTTACAATGTCATATACCTGACTCAATTCTAAGATGATTTTTCCTTTGCCAAAATTTTTTCCGAGGCTTAGTTTTCAAATTATAAGCCAAAATAGTTAACGAATTACGGGCCGCGTACGCGAGGCAGGCAGGGACGGCGCAACTCACCGTCCGATGCTGGTGATTACGTGGGCGCTCGCTGCGATCAACTGTTTGCTACATGCGATGGGGTGTATGTGTGAGAGAGAATGTATACGCGTATACACACATTCTCTCTCTCTCTCTCTGTCTTTCTCTTTTATACCCATCGCATGTAGCAAACAGCTGATCGCAGCGAGCGCCCACGTAATCACCAGCATCGGACGGTGAGTTGCGCCGTCCCTGCCTGCCTCGCGTACGCGGCCCGTAATTCGTTAACTATTTTGGCTTATAATTTGAAAACTAAGCCTCGGAAAAAATTTTGGTAAAGGGAAAATCGTCTTAGAATTGAGTCAGGTATATGACATTGTAAGGACAGAAGGTTGTTTTGAATCACCCTGTATGTTGCGTAAACACAAATGCACTATTTCTAGTGTAAAGATCCCACTGTAAATAAAACAGATTGATTAATTTCTTGAAAATTATTAGGCTTATGTTGCATATATATACTCTTGTATTATAAAGATATAACAAAAACTACTCGCTTTTAATTGTGTCTTATTATATATATCTAAGAACTGTCTCAAATTGCTAACCCAATAAGCAAAATGCGCGCAATATGCCAGCAGATTGGCACTAATTACGGTAAGATTATCGAAAACTAAATATTTTACGAGATATTTTATTTTTTATATCAAAATATGTCAGATTAAAATATAAAATAACTCAAAAAGTACTTAATAAAAAAATACTTTATTATAGTGTTTTGAAAAGCTCTCAGGATAAGCTATAAGAATATGCAATAAAAAATAGGGGATTCCATTTAAAAAATTAAAGGTGTCCTTGACTTGACCTTAACGATGCCATCCAAGGTCAAACCAATGACACCATCTTATGTTCCCCTCAAAACCATACAATTTTTGTTGAAAACGTTTTTCTCTAAAATGTTTAGTTTTTGAAAGAAAAGGGGTGTACGGGTGGTCTAGGACACCCTGCATATATAAAATTCATATATTCATCATATTATAAATTCATTTTCAGTTATTCATATATTATCATCATCTCATAATTATAATAAATATCATCTCATAATTATAATAAATGTCATCTATGACTTTGTCTGCGCGGTCGCATAGCTTCTAAACGACGCGTCAAAAAACGGATTGTTTCACAAAAAAATAGTCCTCTCTGCGAGATTTATCGTTTCTCACAATTTATCACAGAAGTCCTGAATCACTCACCCCGTATAGAAAATTACCACAAATTTGCTATCACGCCATGCACAGCAAGGTTTGTTCTGATCTTGTTACAAATTTGCTGTCATCCCGTGCACAGCAAGGTTTGTCCTGTTCTTGCCACAAATTTGCTGTCATGCCGTGTACGGCAAGATTTGCTCTATTATTTGCGTAAAATGTGCATCACACTATTGCGATAAGCTTTGCCAGCAAAAGCTAAGCTTTTTGCGGACACACCTTGTCACAATTTTGCTGTAAAGGCATGCTCGGGTTTGCTGCAAACTTTGCGCAAAGTTTGCATCATTTTGCTTGATAAACTTTGAGAATATATAAAGACATCCAAGAGAGATAAAAAAAAGATCGTGATGAATTTACGCAATTACGAATTTTTTCTCGTCTCTCTTGGATGTCTTTATATATTCTTAAAGTTTATCTATTAAATTTGAAGCATTTTGCATATTAAAAAATTATTATCAAATTTTTGCTTTTATATAAAAATGGAAACTATTAAACAATTTTCTGTTATCTAATTAACATCGCTATTTTATAAATAATTTACAAGTTTTAGAAATTGATAATGATTAAATAATTTAATTCATAAAAATTAAAACGTTCTCGGGGAGATATTTACATTTTTTCTCAAATCACCCTATATGTCAAAAAAGAGGCACCGCCATAGACTTAGTTGACAGAATCATTTTATTATCACACCCGACATTTTACTGGAAAAACTTAAACCTTGCAGTTGAGATTTTACTGGACAATGGTTATCCACTAGATTTCGTCTTTAATGTCTTACACGAACGCCTTAAGACACTTTTTCACAAGTCAAATTCCAATTCCGACAACACTGAGCAGATGGATGAACCTGAAAGAGTTTCTTTTTTCACCATACCGTACGTTCCTGCAATATCGGAACAATTTAAGAACATTACTAGAGACTTAAATGTCAAACTAGCTTATCGCAGTCTCAATAAATTGAACAAATTTATTAAAGTTTACAAAGACTCTCGTCCACTGTCTGCTCACAATAATGTTGTCTACAAAATTAATTGCGATAATTGTGATGCGTCGTATGTGGGACAGACCAAAAGACAATTACATACCAGAATCTCTGAACATAAAAATCATATTCGGAGGAACACAAATAATCACTCCGTTATAACTGATCACAGACTAGCATACAATCACGATTTTAACTGGGAGAATGTAGAAATTTTAGATAGAGAACCACACTTACATAAACGGTTAATTTCAGAAATGTTGCACATAAAAAGACAAAAGAATAGTATTAATTTACAGACTGATACAGAGTGTCTCCCGGAAACATATCTGACTGTAATAGAAAAACTCTCCAAAATTTGATTTAACGCTAAGTTATTTTTACTGTATTTTTTATGGTTTATATGTTTTAATTTTTATTACTTTTACTTTTTTACCATTTGACACCTACATTTTATGCAGTGACAATTCTGATGACCTAACTTGTTTTTAACTAATTTATTCTTACGTTTTTTATATTCGCCTTATATTACCCAGACAGCACAAAACGTCCTCAGGATCATCCTGAATATGTCCAGGATGGTTCAGGATATTTGTAGGATGTTTGAAGATATTATTATAAATATATTTTATGAAAATTTAATATGCATACATGATTACTTTCGGTTATGTAGGCTATTTAATATAATTTAGAAATTTTAAGTATTGTAATAAGTATTAATGTCCTATAAATGTCCATTGGATAACCCCTGGATGTCTGTAGGATATCTGCCCTGTCTATTATATTGGATGTCCTTTGGATTTCCAAAGGATATATACATGTGCAATTAATTGTTAACATTAATTTCGTTTAATATTAATAATTGAATTTGATGCGCACATTTTCATATATTCAAAATTATTATTTATTTAATATTTCATGAGAAATGTTACTATTCGCAACATTCCAAAAACTTTACAAAAAATAGTATTCAACCGCTAGTTCGTTTGTTTACCGCTATGCGACGCGCGAACTCGTATTTGAGAATTGGTCATGAGAATTATATAAAGCTTGCAAAGAGCAACTAACAGGAAATTAAAAATATAATTATTTTCTATCAGTTCAATTTCTGATGCAATTCCAACATAGGGAATTCAGATATTGGATTGTTTTGAAAATAGTACACGACTCAAATCCGGAAGCCAAACCTAAAATATTCATGTACAGCACGAAAACCTCAAATATTAAAGAACGTGAACTATTTTTAGTATTAGATTTTTAGTATTGGCAGTAAATAACAGAACGCAATCTTAATTTATAATTAAATTTTAGAATTTGCTCCTTGAAACGTATGAAAAATATCCCTAACATATCCTATAGAAATCCTTAATATGTTCCACATTATCTCCCTGGATTCTCCAGAGGCTAGTATTCGGCTATCATTTACTCTTCCTCAGGACATCCAGAGGAGATCCGAGGATTAAAATGGGATATCCTCAGGATATCCTACATGTATGGCCTGGATGCCCTTTGGACGTCCTAAGGACATCCTTGTGCTGTCTGGGTACTCATTTTTATTTTTGTTATTACCTCATTTTTATTATGTACCTTAGTATGTTTTTTTAAGTATATTATTATTATTTTTCGACCGTTTTGTTATCCGTTCCAAAAAATTGTTTGCGACTCTTGTTTACCCGGTGACAACAGTTATTTGTGCCTCCGCATTGCGGCGGTTTCATTTACTTGTTAGTGACTGTTTGAGAATCTTTGTGCCGAGTGTAATTATTATCCGATTCAGTCACCGTTAATAAGCTCTGAGTTTATGTGTAAGTAATCTTTAAATATGTTTTTGCGCGTTCTCTCACATCATTCCATATAAGAGCCGCTCTGGTCATTTACAGACATTATATAAATGCATCATTATATCAAGCCTGTTCAATGTTGGGATTTCTCAACTTTCGACACTATAATCGAGGAGTTGACCATCCTAACAACAACTGTAATATGCGTCGAAAATGCATTGCATTGTGAGAGATCTCCGGTTTACGAACTTCGACTTTGCGGCCATAATGTTTAAGATCTCGCGATAGATCTTTGGATCAATTATATTTATTTATATTTTTTAATTCTTGCGCTGATGAAGGCTAAAAGGTTAGCCGAAACGTCCGTTTTACGCGTTATGTTAAATTGTGTTCCACACTTTATGTCACATTGACTATATAATAAACTTTTTGGTAAATATAGCGAATAGAGTACCCAGCCCCAATGACCTTGACCTTGACATATGTTGTCAAGGACATAATTCTGAGTAACTTTTTCTTCTAATTTAATAGTCGCTCGTTGCTTATTAAAAAGTTATTAACAAAAGAAGTTTGAAATATACCAAAGTACATGCACGGACAGGAAGCACGCGCGCGCGCGCGCACGCACACACGGGGGGGGGGGTGCAAGGGGGGCCTTCGGCCTTCCTCCCGCACTCACCCCGCCGGTAGGCAGGGTGGACCTCGCTTTACAATGTAGCATGTACTTTGTAAGTTGTAAAGCGAGGTCCATCCTGCCTATCGGCGGGGTGGGTGCGGGGGGGGGGCCGAAGGCCCCCCTTGCACCCCCCGTGTGTGTGTGTGCGCGCGCGCGCGCGTGTGCTTCCTGTCCGTGTATGTACTTTGGTATATTTCAAACTTCTTTTGTTAATAACTTTTTAATAAGCAACGAGCGACTATTAAATTAGAAGAAAAAGTTACTCAGAATTATGTCCTTGACAACATATGTCAAGGTCAAGGTCATTGGGGCTGGGTACTCTATTCGCTATATTTACCCTTATATTTTATTTTTGAACACCCTATATATGTAAAAACTTGTGTTTATTTCAGATTATATGTGTAGTATACGTAGGACTATTTCTGTAAACTAACTTAAATATCCAGTTTTTAATTGTCAGACTATGTATAAAACTTAATTTTTACGAATTTTTGTTTGTTAATAACTTTTTAATAAGCAACGAGCGACGATTAAATTAGAAGAAAAAGTTACTCAGAATTATGTCCTTGATAACATATGTCAAGGTCAAGGTCATTGGGGCTGGGTCCCCTATTCGCTATATTTACCAACTTTTTGCGTTTTTAGTACTGCGCTGTGCTCCTATTGCCATTATATCTCATTTTTAGATTATAAAAATTAAAATTTTATTTATATAAATATTAAACTCTATTTTACATCTTAAGTAGACAATAAACGGATAATTTTATCTTTTTCGGACATTTACTTGTTCGATTTCTGAAGACCCAATTCAATATCTAAATTCCCTGTGTTGGAATCGTATCAGACAAATTAATCTGATAAAAATAGTTATTATATCTTTAATCTTACTAGCCGCTCTTTGCAACCTTTATATAACCATCGTGATTAAAACTTAAATGCGGGATAGATAACGCAACACGCGCCGCATAGCGATAAACGAACAAACTAGCAATTACCAAAAACTGTCTTTTGTAATGTTTTTGAAATGTTGCTGTAACATTCTCATGATATATTACAATTACATGTTCCAATAATGTCTCAACAATGTTATATTGCAACTTGCAAGATTGTAACATTGTTGCAATGTAATTGCAATGTTCTGTGCTGTATGGGTGGCGTCGTGGCGTCAATAGACGACATAACGACATCTATTTTTGATCTATGATATCGGCGACTAATAATTGATGTTTAAAAGAAGTCATTTCTTAGACTATACCCAGATAGCAAAATGCTAGCAGTATGCCAGCAAATTCAATCATGACTTCGCAGCAGATTCCGCTCTGCTACGTCCTCATTAAGCTTAATTTCTGGCAGCACGGCTTGCCGATATAATATAACAGAGAAAATAGAGCAAAAATCAAATATTATTTGCTATTACGTCGTCACAGCAGATATGTAACAAATATCGAGCGAAGTCTGCCATATCAGATCTGACGGCAGAAATGCGGCAGAAATCAAGCATGGTCTGCCGTTACAATGTGACGGCAGAAACGGAGCAAAAGTCGAGCATTGCCTGCTGTCACAATGTGACGACGAAAACACAGTAAAGATAAGACACGCTTGCAAAGCATAATTATTAATATAGATACAATAAAATCTGAATATTGGCATAGTTATAAATAATTAATTAAATATATAAATTTAAATAAATGATTAATTTATTAATAATTCGTAAATTTCAAGATTTGTATGGAAATTAAAATCTTTATTTTGTTTCAAGAAGTCAATAAATTTTCTAATTATCCATCCGGTTTCCAAACTTTTAGTTTAATATTCTGAATCCTTTGTTAGAATCCAGAAATTAAGCTGATAAAAACAAATATTATGACTCCTGTACACAGCACACAGGACGTGGCAACGCTTGCCGTGTCGCCGCGTTCTGTGTGCAGGAGCCATTACACATTTTTAATCTTGTTAACCGCGCTTTGCGATCTTTATATTTGCCTATAACAGAAACTTGATTACGAGATAGATACGTCATATAACGGTAAACGAAAGAACTGTAACTTGATACAGCATATCTTAATATTGCTGTGATTCTACCATTATTTTATGACAACAGATCATGCTGTGTTTCTGCTGTGTTTTTGCTGTTATCTTTTGAAATGGCAGCGCATGCTTAATTTTTGCAGCATTTCTGCCGTTACGCCGTGCTTGCAGATAAACTCGATTTCTAACGATATTCTGCCGATATAGCATGATATGTCATGTTATGTTCAGTTTTTATTTAGCTTCTGTTGACATATTGTGCCAACACGCAATACTTTAAATCTATTGTTTTTATGCCAAGAACTTCTGCTTAAATTTTGCAGCATTTTTTGTAGCATATAATGATGCAGAGATTGTTTGTTTTCTGTTACATTTCTGCCGGCACTAATTGAAATGGCAAATCATGCGCGGCTGCTGCCAGAGTTCTACTGATATAATATGTAATGCATAATTTGCAATACGTGATCGGGCAAACTTGGCTATCTGGGTAGTTAAAGATATTTTGAAGGCATTCTATGGTCCAAATAAAGTTCTTATGTAACTTGTATTGGGATTATAGTTCATTCGCTTCCCAGATAGCCAAGTTTGCCAGATCACGTATTGCAAATTATGCATTACATATTATATGGGTACCCTGCTTAAAATAATGGATAGAAAACGATAAGATTGTATTAGATTAAGCCTGAATTTGAATGCAAATGAATAAGCCCTGCCGAAAATGGTCGATTAAAACCGATTAAAACATAATCCGTTTTAATCGGTTTTAATCGGTTTTAATTGGTTCAATCCGCGCCCAGATTAAAAAGTAATCGATTTTAATTCCGAACGAATTATAATCGGTTTTAATATCGCTTTCGCGGATTATTTCCAATCTAAAATCATTACATTCTAATCCATATTGTTGTCAATCCAAATAAACACGAATAATCGAATGGATATTGTGGCTGCCGTAGGTCGTCACATTAAGCACAATCCGCGATACAATAGTGCGACCCGCAACTTGGCGGACACGCGCTCGCGCGTCCGCGCGTAGTTCCGGGCAGCGCCGCTACGCGGCGAAAGTCAAGCGAGCCAACCTGGAAGTAGAAAGCGGTCAAGCGGGGATATAAGGCGGACCCTCTGCGGAGAATTCGTATATTTGTTTTTAACAACTGAGTTTCAATTGCAGAAACACCGATTCAATAATTAATTGTGACTCATGATAACAGCAAATCCGACTTCAAAATGATCCATCTGCAAAATGATAAAGTTTTTATTAAAAGGGATTATTTTTACGTATGGATTGACTATGATAAATTCCAATTCAATTGCATTAAAACAGGTTTAATTATAACTTTATGAAATCGTATAATTTCGCATTGAGGTGGAGATATATCATCCAACATTAACCTCGCCTGAAGCGTACTAAATTCGATTTGACTATTTTCAATCGGTTTTAACTCAGACAGCACAAGACATCCTTAGGATCATCCTGAATATGTCCAGGACGGTTCAGGACATTTGTAGGACGTTTTAAGATATCATTATAAATATATTTTATGAAAATTTAATACGCATACATGATTACTTTCAGTTATGTAGGCTATTTAATATAATTTAGAACTCTTAAGTATTATAATAAGTATTAATGTCCTATAAATGTCCACTGGATAACCTCTGGATGTCCATAGGATATCTGTCCTGTCTATTATATTGGATGTCCTTTGGATTTCCAGAGGACATACATGTGTTATCTGGCAATTAATTGTTAACATTAATTTCGTTTAATATTAATAATTGAATTTGATGCGCACGTTTTCATATATCCAAAATTATTATTTATTTAATATTTCATGAGAAATATTATTGTGCGCAACATTCCAAAAATTTTACAAAAAATAATATTCAGCCGCTAGTTCGTTTGTTTACCGCTATGCGACGCGTGGGCGATGCGTTCATCTCGTATTTGAGATTTGGTCATGAGAATTATATAAAACTTGCAAAGAGCAACTGGCAGGAAATTAGAAATGTAATTATTTTCTATCAGTTCAATTTCTGATGCAATCCCAACATAGGAAATTCAGATATTGAATTGTTTAGAAAATATTAAACGGCTCAAACCCGGAAGCCAAACCTAATATATTCATGTACACCATGAAAGCCTCAAATATCAAAGAACGTAAATTATTTTCAGTATTAGATTTTCGATATTGGCAGTGAATAACAGAACGCAATTTTATAAAGAAAATAATTTATGAACTTCTATATTATATTTAAAATATTCTATTTTATATTCTATTAATATATATATCTTATATAAATTATATTCAATATGTTATCTTTAAAATATCATATAAAGTACCTTGATAACATATTCTGAACTAATTTTGAATGCATTGTGGACGTTTTAGGAATTACGATGTCTTACGGACATCTTATGGACATCCGTAGGACTTTGAAATGGGATATCCTGAGGATATCTTTAGGTATAGCATGAGGTGCTCATTTGCTATTCCTTAGGACATCCTGAGTATATCCCGGGATAAAATTTGGATATCCACAGGATATCCGTAATGTCCGTCCTGGATGTCCTTTGGATTTCCCGAGGATGTCATAGTGCTGTCTGGGAATACCGCATTTTCGGTACAGAAATCCCGATCGATTCGGATTACATTTTTTTAAATCCGTTTTAATCGACCATTTTCGGCAGAGCTATTAATAAATTTTCATATAGATTCACATTCACGAATATTTATTTTTTATAAAAGATTAATATTGGTTACTATAGGAAAAACATAATAAGATTTATCAGAGATATATGTATTGAATAATATAGCTTTGCATAGATCATGCATAATAAATTTTCTTATTGGTTAATATATTGATATTTTTGATTCGTATTGGAAAAAACATTAGAAAAGAATAATCAATATATGGTAAATTTATCATAATTTCGCATTGCTGGTCTATTGAAACAATGTGTAGAATAGGGAATTCAAAATCACGAATGATTCGGATAGCGAAGTTTTTCTATTGTTTTCTATCCACCATTTTAAGCAGGGTAGAACTCTGGCAGCAGCCGCACATGATTTGCCGTTTTATTTAGCGCTGGCAGAAATGCAGCAAAAAACAAGCGATCTCTGCATCATTACATGCTACAAAAAACACTGCAAAATTTAAACAGAAGTTTTTGGCATAAAAATAGTAAATTTAAAATATTGCGTGTTGGCACAATATCCCAGATAGTAAAATGCTAGCAGTATGCCAGCAAATTCAATCATGACTTTGCAATAGATTCCGCTCTGCTGCGTCGTCATTGAGCTTAATTTCTGGCAGCACGGCTTGCCGATATAATATAACAGAGAAAATGAAGCCAAAATCGAGTATTATTTGCTATTACAGCAGATATGTAACAAATATCAAGCGAAGTCTGCCATATCACATCTGATGGCAGAAATACGGCAGAAATCAAGTATGGCCTGCCGTTACAACGTGACGGCAGAAACGCAGCAAAAGTCGAGTATTGCCTGCTGTCACAATGTGATGACGAAAACAGTAAAGCTAAAACATGCCTGCAAAGCATAATATTACTAATAAAGATGTAATAAAAACTGAATATTAGCATAGTTATAAATAATTAATTAAATATATAAATTTAAATAAATTAATTTATTAATAATTCGTAAATTTCAAGATTTGTATGGAAATTGAACTTTCTATTTTATTTCAAGCAGTCAATAAATGGACAATTTTCTATTGATTCACTCGGTTTCCAAACTCCCAGTTTAACATTCTGAATCCTTAGAAGAATTCAGAAATCAAGCTCCCACTCGGCATATAATATTGCTGAAATACTGTAATGTTCGGAAATGGTACAGAAATATTTCATTAATATCTCAATTGTAACTTAGGTGGGAAAAATGGCGTTTGGGGAAGAGATAGTTGGGGCATGTGCTCGTAGGGAAAGGCGAGGGAAGTTGGTGTAGAGAGGAAGGAGTTGGAGCGGAGAAAAGGAGTAAGAAGAGTGGAAAGGGAGGAGCAGTTGTGAGTGAAGGGAACAAAGTGGAAGGATGATTATAGAAGAAAGAAGGATACAAAGGAGTGTAGCAGTTTTGAAGGTTAGAAGGAAGAAAAAAGAGAGAGAAGATGGATAGCAGGAGAAAGGCTGAGAGGAAGAGGAAGGACGAGAGATCGATAAGAAAGAGGAAAGTTAGATAAGATAGGGCACAAAGGATCGAGGAGAGTTGAATGAGAAAATCCGAGAGGTGGCGCCGAGTGTAGGTAAGGAACTAGGATCGAGCACGTAGGGAGTTAGTGGATATCGATACGGAAACGGGCAGTAGGAATAGAATATAGCAGGTGAAAAGAAGGAAGGATAAACGTGTGATAGAAGTGAAAGAGGTGAAAAGGGACTGGCAGAAGGCAGAAGGACAACAGAGGAAGGGAAAAGAAGAGAAGGCGAGAGAGACAAGGAAAAGGGTAGAAGGGAGTAAATGGTGGAAGAGGAAAGTGAGGTTAAGTGATAAGAAAGCGAGTGAGAAGAACGGAAGAGGACAGGAAGGAAAGAGAAGGAAGGAGATAAAGGTGGAAGGGAAAGTGAGAGGGAAGAAAGAAAGGGAGAGAAGTAAGAAGGCTGGGAAAGAAAAAGGGAGGAAAGAAAAATAGATGGAGGACATGGAAAAGTGGTTGAAGGAGCTGGTGGTGGAGGTAAGGGGAATAAGAAAGGAGCTAAAATTATGGAGAAAAGAGAGAGCGAGAGGAATGAGAGAAAAGGAGGAGGAAACAACGGTGTCGCAAGAAGAGGAAAGTGAAGAGGAGGAAGAAGAAGAGAGAGAGGAGGCGAGGGATCAAGGAAGAAGAGAGAAGAGGGGGTTAGGGGGAGCAAGGGGAGCAGTGAAGGAGGAGGAAATAAAGGAGAGAGGCAGAGAAAAGTTAAGAGAGGAAGGGGAGAGACAGGAGAAGAAAGAAAGAGAAATAAGAGAGAAGACAGGATGTAGCCCAAGGAGGAGAAAGGGGGAGGAAACGAAAGACTGGTGGGATATGGAGGAAGATAGTGAGTCAGACAGAGAGGAGACAAAGAAGAAGGAGAATAACAGGGACGAGGGAAAGAAGGAGGGAGAAGGAGGGATGATGATGAGAGACAGAGAGGAGTGGAAGAGAGTAATGAGAGCAGGAAGCAAGATAAGAGAGGAACCGGGCGGAAGAGGAGAAAAGGAGATAGCAGAGAAGGAGGAGGGGAGTAAGTTGAAAAAGGAGGGAAGGAGGAAGGAGGAGACGAGGAGAGGGAGAGGAGAGAAGGATACAGAAGAGGGAAGAAGAAAAGAAAGGGAGACAAGAAGAGGATCTGGAAAGGAAGAGGATGGAGAGAGAAGAGGAAGAGCCGGAGAGATCAACAGGGGCATGGAGAAGGAGAAACAGGAAGGAAGAGAGAGAAGAGAGAGTGAAGAGCGAGAGAGAAGAAGGAGAAGGAAAAGAAGCATGGTATGGAGAGGAGTGAAAGGAGAAGAACCGGAGGAGAGAAGGAGGGAAGTAGAGGGAATGATAGAGGAGGTATTAGGAAGGAGGGCAAAGATAAGGGGTGTGGAGGAGAGAGTGGGAGAAGGAGGGAGGAAGGTTTTAATAGTAGAAATGGGGGATAAAGGGGAAAGAGAGGCACTGTTAGAGAAGGAATATGAGATTAGGAGAATGTGGGGAGTGGGGGTGGATGAGGACTTGACGATGGAAGAGAGAAAACTGAGGTGGAAAATGTTGGAGAAGGCAAAGGAGGAAAGGAGTAAGGAAAGAAGTGCGGTGGTGAGCAACAGGAGGATCTGGGTGGAAGGGAAGGAATGGAAGTGGGATGAGGAGAGGAAGGTATGGTGGGAGAAAAGAAGAGGGTAGATTAAAACAGGGTAGAAGAAAAGGGTTAGGAGATATACGTAGATTTAAGATAGCGGTAAGAGTGGAGAGAAAGGGAAGGTAGGGGCTGTAGAAACTAGGTATGTGAGGTTGGAAAGAAAGAAGTGAGTTGAAAAGAAAGGAGTGAGAGGAAAGGAGTGAAGAGTGGAGAATTTGTAAAGGATGTAAGAGAATGTATAAGAAGGAGGTGATGTAAAGTGGATGAGGAGAGGAAGGTATGGTGGATTGTTATATGGAAATTGTAAACCTAAGGGGAATCAATAAAGTGAATATATATCTCAATTGTAACTTTGCATTCGAAATATTTCAGAAATGTACGTGCATCATGTTTTTTAAAATATTGCATTTGCAATATTTCTGAAATCTTTCAGAAAGTCCTTTTGTAATTAGTATTAAGGTTATAGTTTATTTGCTTACCGCTATGCGGTGCGCTATTCACTATCTTTAGGATGGACTACTCGAGGAGGCTTCCATTCATACTGGTGATGAGTCAAGACTCATCGCTGAGCGGCTACGGGGGCCAATTTTCAATCGTTTAATATGATTGGACCGCTCTGGAGACGTGCTGGGGATGTCGTCTCTCCGTGGCAATCGGCACTGCATCCATTGAGCGAAATTCCAACATCGCTCTGGAGTCGTATGTACTGTGTTAGAGTGGCGTAAGGTGCGAGGTCTGAATAGCTTAGTGGTAAGAGCAGTTGCCCGGAAAGCGAAAGACTCGGGTTCGATTCCCGATTCAGCCACTAGTACCTCGCATATTTTTTCAGACCCGCAAATGTTGTTTTCTAACAATTATTTGTCGGGCTGAGGAAGTGTGTAAACGCCCTACACAGACACGACAGTGCCGCTGCCACGGAAGAGATGGATGCTTGGTTCGTGCCTCCTCCCACCTTAAATCCGGGATTTACCCGCCTTATAACCTAACCTAACCCGTATTCAAATTTTTGTCATGAGCGTATATAAAGCCTGCAAAATGCGATTAATAATATTGTAATTATTTTTATCAGTTTAATTCCTGATGCGATTTCCGTACCGGGAAAATCAGATATTGAACTGATTTTTAGAAAATCGGTCAGATAAATGTCCGATTTTCACTTATTCGGACAATTTCTGTCCGAATCAATGAAAATCGTTCGTTATTATCTGCTTAAAATATAAAACAAAAATTAACTTCCATATAAATAAAATCTTTAATTTTATAAATTAAATTATTTAAATTTATCTATAATATATATCACATTAATGTGTGTTATTATATATTATTAATTTAATAATATTTGTAATTGATTTTAGTTTTGCCGTCAAACAAACATCAGAAAATGAAGTCTCGTGTATGTGACATATCGACATCATTTTCTGGTCTCATGAGACCTAACTTAGGATGTCTTAGTGGCCATTTTGTGACCAAAATTTACCGTCATTATGACGTCAGTTTGCTACTTGGGATATGTTTCAGAAATATTTCAGTAATATTACCGAAATATTGCTGAAATCTTTTAGCAAGGTTGCATTTGAAATGATTGCGGACATTGAAACATTGCAGAAATGTTGCAGAAACGGTCGTGAAATATATACTATACTATAATAAAGTATTTTTTCATTAAGTACTTTTTGAGTTATTTTATATCTTAATCTAACATATTTTGATATAAAAAATAAAATATCTCGTAAAATATTTAGTTTTCGATAATCTTACCGTAATACTTTTATGTACAGAATAATAAGACAAATCAATTGGTATAAAAAAAACAAATAATTGTTTAAAAAAATACATTGTAAATAATTACATACTTTTTCTTAAAAACAATTATTTTTTTTTTATACTAATTGATTTGTCTCATTATTCTGTACATAAAAGTATTACGGTAAGATTATCGAAAACTAAATATTTTACGAGATATTTTATCTTTTATATCAAAATATGTCAGATTAAGATATAAAATAACTCAAAAAGTACTTAATGAAAAAATACTTTATTATAGTATTTTGAAAAGCTCTCGAGATAAGCTACAAGAATATGTAATTAAAAAATGGGGGTTCCGTTTAAGAAAACGTCGATCACATTGATCTCATCTTGAAAAGGTCACTCTAGGTCAAATCCATATTTTTATCATGTGGCCCCCTCCGAACCCTACAACTTTTGTTTGAAACATTTTTTTCGATAAAGCTTATTTTCCGAGATATTTTACAGTTTCAAGTTAAAAAACACCCTGTATATTACATTAATATGTGTTATTATAATATATTATTACTGTATTGGTCTCAGTTTTGCCGTCAAAGAAACATCAGAAAATGAAGTCCTGTAGATGTGACATATCGATGTCATTTTCGGGTCTCATGAAACCTAATTTAGGACGTCTAATTGGTCATCTTGTGACCAAAATTCAACTAACATACAATGGATATCTATAAATGTTCACTGAATACTGATATGGATGTCCAGTGGACATTGGCCTACATATCCTGTGGATATTTATGAGATTTCGTTTTTCGAGATTGCGGACATTTGAATATTTAAAACATATCTAATAATTATTTCCTACATATTCATGAATATCCCTAATACTCATTAAAAATATCCAGTAGATATCTAATACACATTACTTTCTGTATGGGGTGATTTATAGTTCTTTATGACAGTACTAACACATTTTTTAACATTGGACAGTGAGCAAATACAGCAACTAGCAAAGTCTGTGTTTATGCATATAATCAAAAGCTTCCAAATAAAAATGATTATAAACTATAAATACATAGTTAATTGACTATTTAATATGATTATATAAAGATAATATACAGTGGCGTGCAAAAGTTTCCGGCCAGTGACATTTCGTACTCTAATTTATTAAAAAAAAACCTAATGACTTTTTAACCATTATCAAGTGCGAGTATAACATATAGGAAACAAAATAATATAGTGAAAGAATATTGTTTATGTTTGTGAAAATATTTATTATTATAATTGTTATATTTACATGTGCAAAAGTTTCCGGCCACATTGTACTACGAGAAAAATTATTAGTCCACATATTCTATAATACACTTTAGTTAGTTTAAACTATATTTTAGTGTCAATATTTTGTAGCCATACCCTTTGCAGCAATAACAGCCGCACAACTATGTGGCATCGACTCAATTAGTCGATTAATGCAAGCAGCTGGAATTTTACCCCATTCTTTCTTCAACGATTTGAATAATGTGACTTTATTTGAATATGTATGTTTTTGAACTTGACGATCTAGCGTTTCCCACAGGTGATCAATTGGGTTCAAGTCCGGTGATTGAGATGGCCAGCTTAAAACTCTCACATTTGAAGCAGAAAACCACTGTTTTAATAACTTTGATGTGTGTTTGGGGTCATTATCCTGCTGAAATATCCAATCCCGCGGCATTGTTTCTTCAGCATATGTTAACAAATTTTTTTCTAAAATGTCCTTGTAAATAGCAGCGTTCATATTTCCGTTGATCTCGACTAATGGACCGACTCCTTGTGCAGAAAAAACTCCCCAAACCATCACACTTCCTCCACCGTGCTTTACAGTAGGAATTTGGTACCGAACGTCATTTCTGGTACCAATAGGACGTCGTACATGTTGTCTACCATCGCTTCCAAAAAGATTAAATTTAGATTCGTCTGAGAAAGCTACTTTTTTCCTATCTTCGACTATCCAATTTTGGTGATCTTTGGCAAACTGTAATCGGGCCTTCTTATTCTTTTTACTGATTAATAGTTTTTTAATACCTATACGGCCAAAAAGTCCCACATCATGTAGTCTTCGTGTCACAGTACTACGGCTAACATTGGCAAGGTTTTCATCCTGTATGTCGCGTGCAATTTCGGCAGCAGTTTTCTTGACATCCGCAGTTGATTTGCGTTTAATGATACGATCTACTTTTTTAGATGTTTTTTGTGGCCTTCCACTTCGCGGACGATCTTTTAAACCATATCCAGCACGGTACTTAACAATAATATCATTCACGGT
The DNA here is from genome assembly GCA_907163055.1 of Formica aquilonia x Formica polyctena. Classification (NCBI taxonomy): domain Eukaryota; kingdom Metazoa; phylum Arthropoda; class Insecta; order Hymenoptera; family Formicidae; genus Formica; species Formica aquilonia x Formica polyctena. The sequence continues at coordinate 635,595 of CAJQTV010000153.1, read as the reverse complement.
TGATTTACCTATCGATAATAGTGAAGCAATCTCACGAGAAGACTTTCCTTCTTCTGAAAATTTAATTACTCTCTCACGAATTTGGATTTGCGTATACCGAGCCATGTTTATGCTTCGACGATTTTCTATGAACTAAGTATAAACATTCGATACGAAACTATTCATAAACAACTCTTTGAAGTCCTATTGCGGGTCAAATATATTATGTGGCCGGAAACTTTTGCACATGTAAATATAACAATTATAACTATAAATACTTTCACGAACATAAACAATATTCTTTCACTATATTATTTTGTTTCCTATATGTTATACTCGCACCTAATAATGATTAAAATTTCATTAGGCTTTTTTTTAAATAAATTAGAGTACAAAATGTCACTGGCCGGTAACTTTTGCACGCCACTGTATATTATTCATATCTCAATTATTTTTCTGTCATTTTTATATAATTGCTACATAATATTGCCACATAATAGTTATTTGTGTGAATGTTATCAAACAATGCAATAATTTTTTTCGTAGATATTATTTATTCAATAAATTATGATAGAATAAATTTTTGTTATTATAAAATTAAAATAAAATAAAAATATTTGAAAAAGAGATATTTCTCTCTTACATATCTGTTTGTAGTTACATCAAGATACAGTTTTATATATTCATAATCTTTTTATAAAGAATATAGAATTCCTCTATTTTGGAATCATCCAAATCAAGTTCCTGAAATCTTCCTTCAATCTTCACTATTACTCTAATGCACAGAATAAAAATGTTACATATTCTTTATTCATTTTTCATTTTATTCATGATCACATAGTTACAAGATAAATGCATAGCAAAAGAGAAAAATTTGTTTACAAAGAGCTAACTGATTCAAAATGATGGAACATTTTGAATAAAGGGACTATATAACAAAAAGATGAATTTTTATATTAATTCGATTGACTCTTTTTCTTAATTCCCCTCTTAATTTTTTCATATTTTTTTACTGTCTCACATCTCCATGTGACCATGCATAAATAGAAATAAAAATATTGCGCATAATCAATTTAAAATATCATATGTACACATTTGTATTATATATTTATACACATACACACATTACACACACGCGCGCGCACACACACACACACGTACACATATACTATTGAAATCCAACCATCAATTTCTTATTAAAAAATAAAAAGTAGAGCAGAAAAGATTAGGGAAGAGAAAATTAAGAAATTCACGAAATTAAATATTAAAACAAGGAATATAGCACAAGTTTAGAAATATTAAATAAGGAAAACGGATTAAGAAATATTAAACTAACAAAAAAATATTACAAAGACATCGAAAAGATAAAAAAAAAGATATAATGGTATGAAGCAAGACGTGATCAAGGAAAGGCAAGTCACGATCAGTTCTCGGAAGCCGAGTAAGCAGCGGAAGAGAAAGACTAAAACGGAACACGATACGTGCTCCGGGCAGTCATTACACTCCCTTCCTTCCTTCCTAATTAATTATATAAGTAAGATCGTGAGATAAACCGATGATCGCTCCCGAATATCACAAATTGTACCGCACGTAGTCCGACCATTATAACCGCAACTCGCAGCAACAGTCAATGTGTAATTTAACGGCAAATATATTTTTTTACTATGAAAGTACGGAGAGTCTTATTCAGTGCGTAGATTCTAATTCTTTAGGCATACAAATCCCGAAAAGTCCCTTCCTTAACAGCTACGAACACAATAGTACTCACATTTTATATAAATAAAATGTGGTAGAATAAATAAATTATATTAATTTTTATAAAGTATAATCTACTTTAAGCTGCTTTTTATTTTGTCTTTAATAAAAAAAAAAATATTTACATTATTAAAATTTTAAGAGACTTTTTGATATTAGATGTTTCCGGTAAGGAGAGAACCCATTTTCTTAATCCTGTTAACAATACTGAACTTGTGACTAATATAGCGCCTCCTACAGAATATCGGTTTGGTATTTCATTAAAAAATAGTACCTGCCAGAAAAATGCAAAAACAATATCTGTGGATCTTGCTATGGCCACTGGACCAGCTTGTTCTAGCTGAAGAGCTAAAGTTAGTAAGATTTGACCTGCAAAACTAAATAATGCGAGTGCAACAACCAAAAGTCTATCTGTACCACAACGTGGTAAACATAACGCACCAATAACCCATGATATAAATGTAGTTTGTATTAAAGCAAACGAACCGAAATTTGTCATTATAACGGAGAAATGAATACCTTTCAATGCGCGTAATAGGACATATACGTTTGCACCAAATAAAGTAGCTGAGAAAGCAGCCACAGCACCCCATAAATCCGCATGTCCTGGTTTAATATTACCATCTGAGAGAGATTCTACGGTATTGCCAAAAATTAGAGATGGTCGTGTTATTAATAACACACCGATCAATGTCAGACACACAGTAACAACATTGAATAGCCCACAGGGCTCTTTCAAAAATATCCGTGCAAATATCGCTACAAATACAGGAACAGAAAATACAACAACAGAAGCATCGGCCAATGGCATGTGTCTAAATGCGTAAAAACTTAACATAAGTCCTGTTGTACCAATGAAACTCCTTAGAATAAGTATTAGCCTACGTCCTTTTGGGAAAGGATGATCACCTTTGTAAATCACAATTGGTATAGCTGGTAACAATACCCCCAAAAATCTGAAGATAGCCATTTCGGTAGGGTTTATCTCAACCAAGCTTTTAACAATGACGCTACATAACGAAAAGAATAGAGACGAGAATGTCGCTAATACTAGACCTAGGTAAGGGCATGATTTACATAACAAGGTAGAGAATTTTCTTTTATAGTTTGTTGTGTTACTCTCCACATCAGCATCAACTAAATGTTGCAATTCCATGTGCTCTGACATATCTGCAAAAAAGATAATCCATGTTGAAGGTAAACATGCAAAAAATGTGCAACAAATGTTAAGATGACAATAATTTAAAAATCTGAAAAAAATTACTAGTTTATATAAATTAAGATTTTTAGAAAATAAAATGTTTTTGTACAAATTTTATCTTATCAACGTTCCTATATTTTCATTACATATTGAATTATAACAAAACCAGAAATTCATACAAATTTTTTTTCTTGCAGAATATGCTAAAAACATTTTTTATGCAAGTAACTCAATACTACATTTCCAACAAAGATTATCATTATAACTGATCAAAATTTAGTTATTTATTAAGTGGAAAAAAAATTTCTTTTTGTATATTTTACTAGTTTATTATCTATTATTAAACGCAGATAATGGCATATAAAATATTATTTTATTTTAATGATTTAAGACAAAAATTCACATGATTTCTCTTGGACTGACTTCTGATATCATAATTCAATATAATGAGATAAAATAAATTAAGATTTTGACACAATAAAGTATTTCTGTATAAATCTAATCCTATTATAATACTAGATAATATAAAATAATTCTTTTTATACACAAGATAGTCCATTATTGATGATAAAAACAATTAGAAAAAAAGATTATATACATACAGGGTGTCCTAGACCACCCGTACACCCCTTTTCTTTCAAAAACTAAGCATTTTAGAGAAAAACGTTTTTAACAAAAATTGTATGGTTTTGAGGGGAACATAAGATGGTGTCATTGGTTTGACCTTGGATGGCATCGTTAAGGTCAAGTCAAGGACACCTTTAATTTCTTAAATGGAATCCTCTATTTTTTATTGCATATTCTTATAGCTTATATCGAGAGATTTCCAAAACACTATAATAAAGTATTTTTTCATTAAGTACTTTTTGAGTTATTTTATATTTTAATCTGACATATTTTGATATAAAAAATAAAATATCTCGTAAAATATTTAGTTTTCGATAATCTTACCGTAATACTTTTATGTACAGAATAATGAGACAAATCAATTGGTATAAAAAAAAATAATTGTTTTTGAGAAGAAGTATGTAATTATTTACAATGTATTTTTTTAACTATTTGTTTTTTTTTTACACTAATTGATTTGTCTCATTATTCTGTACATAAAAATATTACGGTAAGATTGTCGAAAACTAAATATTTTACAAGATATTTTATTTTTTATATCAAAATATGTCAGATTAAGATATAAAATAACTCAAAAAGTACTTAATGAAAACATACTTTTTTATAGAGTTTTGAAAAGGTCTCGACAAGGGCTATAAGATTATGCAATAAAAAATGTAGGTTTCAATTTAAGAAACTCAATGTGACCTTGATATGACCTTAACAATGCCACCCAAGGTCTAACTAATATTTCTATCTCTTTTCCCCCTCAGAACCAAACAACTTTTGTCTAAAAAGTTTCCTTCTAAAACTTACAGGTTTTGAGATATTTGCCTGTTAAGATTAAAAAGACTCACCCTGTATATATATATTATCCATTCTCACCATCACCAACATATCAAAATTGTGTTCTTTGTATAGGATGTTCGATAATAACCATATCATCTTTCGTGTGCAGGTAGAGGGGGTTAAACTAATAAAAAAGTCCTCTACCGTTTTGCGATCTTGACAATAATTAATGAGAAAATAATTAAAACAGATCAACCAATGCCCGAAGGTATTAGGCGCGACGAGAAAAAAAGCCCATCACAGCCCACTGTGACGCGCGCGATGAATCGGGGAGAGGGGAGCACTGTACAGATAGCAACGATTATAATTGTATTTATAATCGTTATTACTGGACATCTTACCTGTGTGTGTGTGCGCGCGCGCGCCTGTGTGTGTGTGTAAAACCACAAAAAAAACTGAATTTTTACATAAAACTTTATTTTTAAGAAAGTTGAATTTAAAGAACCAAAAATTAATGATATTATTCATAAGTTTGAAAACTTAATTATCTTTCTATTACAAAGTATGAATAAAAAAGTCTAATATATCTTATTTGCTAAAATGAAAAAAAAAATTTAGTTCTTCACAAAACATCAAATTAATTTTTTAATTTAAAATTGATACTTTATAAAACAAATCTTGTTTCATAAAGTATTTTTATATAATTTTGATGCTTTATATACAACAAATTTTATTTTACATCCTTAAGATCGAAAGGAAATGGCAATACGAGCTAAGCGCGGTATCAAGGGCATATAAATATTTATTATAAAAAAACAATTTCAATACAGTTTGAAATCGCGAAAGGCGGACGTTTCGGCCCTTTTGTTGGGCCATCTTTAGCGCACGGAATTAATAAGAATTAAGCGTAAACGTAAATTGTTTCGTCGATAGTCAGTGAGTCAAGTTCTCTCCAGTTTTATATATTTCCGTTATTCATTGTCCATTAGTTATTTCCGTTATTCGTTGATCTGAGTTACTTCTCTTACTTACATAATTGAAATTAACGTACCGCCATGTTCTTGGATTTTTTAATTTCCGACAATTCAATTCCAAACAATCGAGGAGTTGATCATCCTTTCAACGACATGGATGCTTCGGAGAATATACTTGTTTGTCCTTACTTTGATGACGTGAGAGATCTACGTTTTATATCTATTACCAGTTTCATCGTCTTATATATGTGACTATGCACTTGCTAACCGACTAAGACTCAAATCTACGTTTACGTTTAATTCTTATTAATTTCGTGCGCTGAAGATGGCCCAAAAAAGAGCCGAAACGTCTGCCTTTCGCAATTTCAACTGTATTGAAATTGTCTTTTTATAATAAATATTTATGCGCCCTTGATACCGCGCTTGGGTCGTATTACTATTTCCCATCGATCTTACGGATTTTAATCTTAAGAGCCTTATATTTATATCTGTTTTTATTTTACATGTTTTATATTCTTTTCATTTTACCATATAAGATTCTTCTATCTCTGATTGTGTTGCTTGAATCAATCTATATAAACAATATGAATAATCTGTTTTTTTTTTTGTTCTAACAATTACAAGCTAACAGGAATAAGTGGAATAGTGCCAAACATTAGACTTATAATATTTTACACTTCATAGTTTTGATTAAATTTCTTATAGCAAACTTGATTGAGACACTAGTGTGCATTGATATATGTATATTAAAAGCTGCCATATACAAGTTAACAATAACAAAAATAATAAATAGTTAAAACAGTAGGATAATTAATACGAGTTATTTTTCATATTGTTCGGCAGAATACATGTATTTTACCCATCAAATCGCTTTTAATTATTTTTATATTTAAATAGATTCTTTATAACAACCTTAAATATGCATCAGTGTAATATTAGGTCTACCGGAAAGTTCTGTCCGTTTTTGGAATAAAACAAAATACAAATTTTTATTACCGTCAATAAACTTTATTAAATAATGTAATTGCCATTATTATTAATGATTTCTTGCCAGCGTGAGGGCAATTTGTATATCCCATTTTCGAAAAATGTTTTATCTTTTGATGCAAAAAATTGAACCAGTGCTTGTTTGATATCTTCTTCATTTTTGAATTTTTTGCCCCTCAAAAAATTTTGTAAGGACAAAAACAAGTGATAGTCGGAGGATGCTAAGTCCGGGGAATATGGTGGATGCGACAGAATTTCCCAGCCTAATTCTGCAATTTTCTGACGAGTCCCCAAAGCAGCATGTGGCCTGGCATTATCATGATGCAGTATGATGTTCTTCCTATTGAACATCGCCGGCCTCTTTTCTTGGACTGCTGTATTTAAATTATCCAGTTGCTGACAATACTTCTCCGAATAATGGCAATTACATTATTTAATAAAGTTTATTGACGGTAATAAAAATTTGTATTTTGTTTTATTCCAAAAACGGACAGAACTTTCCGGTAGACCTGATATATTGCAAATTTGCTTTTAATTATTCACATTTTTTCAAACTGAAAGCTGCATTATTTTTAAGAATTTTATCTTATTAATGCTAAGTGTAATAAAGATAGATTTTTTTTAGATTTAGATATATTGAGTAGTTTTGTTATATAGAATATTTTGTTATGTCAAGAATATTGAAAAGTAATCAAATAATAAAGAGTGGTTTAGTTCCATCGTTTTGTATTTGGTCAATTTGGATATTGCATCAGCATTAATTGCATGCAAAGAATTTAACTGCCACTTACCTATAGCGTTTGCAACTCATTAAATATACGTCGTATGTGAATAACCATGAAATTACATGACCAGTAATATATCACAGAATATAGCCTGGATGGAAGACCAAGAATGTTAACAATCATGATTTATTTTCTAGCACAATATTAGATGCTATATTTCTATATTTCTTATTCTATATTTCTCTGTCTCTTTATATTTCTTATTCTATATTTCTCTATTTTATATTTAGCTGTCAGTTGCATTTAACGATTATTTCGTTAAGTCTGTATGTACATACATACTATTGACGAAAGTGATAGTGTTTTATATTTACTTTTCTATCTTTATTTTCTAAATTACTCGTATACGCATACACATACACAGTTAGTACCAAAAGTTTAATAATTCTTTCGTACGTTCCGATAATAAAAAATTCTATCATTTGATAGGATATATCGGAGAGAAGTTTGAGAGCGGCCATACACACGCCGACGTTTTTCGTGAAACTCAACTTATCCTGACTTATCCCGAAATGACAGCTGAACTCCAACACGAAAACGCCCTCATCTGAACGTAACTAAAAATGTCAATATATTATCGACATTTTTAGTTATGTTATCGACATTACAATTAAGAGGGAGCTTTCGAAAATTTTTCTATTTGACAACCAATGTCTCATAAGGGTACAAACCCATGCAGCGGAATAGCATAAAGCGCGTATCAGACTACTCATTGAGCTCTGTTACACGGCACCCTTAAGGCTGGTTTATGCAGGCCGTAACTGTTAATTTATGCCGGAACCGTTAAAGTTTAACACTAGAATTACAATGTTTTTGTTCATAATGGCATTATGAACAAAAGCATTGTAATCCTAGTGTTAAACTTTAACGGTTCCGGCATAAATTAACAGTTACGGCCTGCATAAACCAGCCTTTAGGCCGGATTCACACCTTGGCAGAAAAGCAGAAAAGCAGAAGCCAATCAGAATTCGTGCTAGAAAAGCAGAAGCCAATCAGAACTCGCGCTGAAAATAAGCAGTACATTCTGCTTTTTTAGCGCGAGTTCTGATTGGCTTCCGCTTTTCTGCTTTCTGCTTTTCTGCCAAGATGTGAATCCGGCCTAAGGGCCAATTTCACCAAGTCCGGTTAGATTAACCGACGGTTAAAATTAGCAGGGTGGCCAACAGAAAATAGAGGTGAAGGAAAACCAAGCATTCATATCATTTCAGTTGGAACCCTGCTAATTTTAACCGTCTGTTAATCTAACCGAGCTTGGTGAAATTGGCCCTTAATCGGGTTTAATAACATCCGTAGTTGTAAAACTGGCCAATCACAGCTATTCCTCTGAAGAATGGAATGACTGTGATTGGCCAGCCTTCGAACTACGGATGTTATTAAATCCGATTAGGGGTGACGTGTAAACGTAGTCATTGAAAATTGAAGATCGAAGATTAAAGATTGGAATTTGACAAATCAGTAGCGGGTTTCAGTAACTTGCTATCGACAATTTTCGGTATCGTTAACTAGCGACAGCCAATGGCAAGTAGAGTCCTAGATTATCAGAGAGGCGCCAACTTGTTCCACTTTCTGATTGGTCGATTAAAATAGCCGCCATGTTAGAATACAAACGTCACACGTACAGCCTGACGGCTGTCAATCAAATGTGGTTGTGTTAATATTAAAAGTTTAAATAAGTGTATATTATAATTTCTTGTTACCACGGTAAGTAGAAATGTCTTATATATATTATATATGAAGAAATTAAGCTGCACATATTTAAAACATATATATGTATATATCAGGTCTACCGGAAAGTTCTGTCCGCCCAGTGAGCAATATGTTATCAAAAGAAATTCATAAAGTACTCAAGTTTAAGAGTCGGACTTCCGAAAACACCATCAAAATGATAATATTATGATATCAATAAGTCCTCCAATGCGTCGATTTTAGAGGAAAGAAAGACATCATATAATTGACATCTAGAAGAATTCCACAATCTGACTTCTTTTAAATATCAAAAAGATGTCACCGTTAAGAACCGTTCTATTTGTAGTATTAGATTTTTTGGGACGAGTTTTTTAATTCATCGATTGATCAATCGCATGATGCGCAAGTACAGCAAAGTCCTGGATTTGCTACATTTGTGCATCATGCGATTGATCAATCGATGAATTAAAAAAGGCCTTTTACATTTTTTTATTTAAAGAAAAATATAACTCTTAGTATACATTTTTTAATAACATTTTATTAGAACTTTGCAAAATACAACATTTGCTAAATTTTTGTATAATAAAAATAACTTTTTATAATACAATCAATTTGATAATTAAATAAAAAATTTGCCATATAATTGCACATAGATTATTATTGACAATGAAATGCTTTATTCTATTTAAAATGAAAAAAATTTATAATATTGCATGAAAGAAAAACAAATATAAGCATATACATATATATAAATATATATATATATACTTTAGTATTGCTAAAAAAATTTCAATTTTATCTTTATAAGAAAAATATAAGTATATTTTTATGAAAAAATGTAAAGTAAACGAAATAAATCGTTATTACAAAAACTAAATTTGAGTATGCGAACATGCTGCTTGACATTAAAAAATAATGTACGCATTTACATAAATATTTGTGAAAAACAATATATTAAATTGAGCAGCCTTCAATCAAATAATAAAGGAAAATAATAATTAATATCACACAGAATACGTCTTTTCGCCTTAGAAAAAATCTATTTTAAGTATTTTTGAAACTTTTTTCATCTTCTATTTTTTCTTTTCACTGGCGTGTCTCTTGGAGTTTTGATTAATCCTATCTCCAGCATGCTGAAGCCAATTTTTTATTACATTTTGGACAGAATGCGAAGAAAATTTTTCTCTAATATCGATGATTACTTCTGAAAAAATTTTGTTACAAAAAATAAATGATAAAGTGATTAAAATAAAATTATTAAAATTATAAATTATAAATTTTGTTATACATTTATTATATATTTTCAGTATAAATATATTTTCTTGTTATTAATGATCAATTTTTATTTTCATAAAAACATAATGACAAAATAAAAAAATAGCATTACATATGCGCGCACGCGCGTGTGTGTGTGTGTGCGCGCGCGTGTGTAATGCTTTTTAATTAAATAATATTAAAATATCATTAATTCTGATATATTAAAATAAAATATAAGAAAACATAAATACCGATAATGACGTCGACAAATTTCATACATCTCGTTTCAATAGTTTTTTTTTGTCCTGTCTATGAAAGTTTGTACGCCAAATGATCAGTTAAAGTAAGTTTCAGTGCGTTTCTTACATGTAGTTCTGCATCTTTTCCTCCTGCAGTTTTAATTAATTTTTTCTGTAAAAACATGTAATTTTATTATTATACATATATACATTCGTTTTTTAAATTTAATTGTACTTACATATTAGATAAAGTGTACTTACATATTGCAACAAAGATACGGAGTCTTGTATTAATAATTTGTTAAATTTCTCTAGTGCTTCTGGTGCTCCAATTGGTAAGTTTAAATTTGTAGTATTTTTTTGTGAAGAATGTGTGTGTTCATCTAATAATAATTGTTGGATCGTAATTAACAATCGTATAATCTTTTGAATGTCATCGCGACAACCATCTATATTTAAAAAAATATATAATATTTAATACATACGCATATTAATTATATATATATATATATATATATATATATATATATATATATATATACATATATATATATATATATCAACTAATATGCACAAAGAAATAATAAAATAAATCTATTTATATATTTTCAAAAGTAAAAAATATGAAGAAAAGTTGTCTAACACAAAAATTTATTGAACAAAAACACTAAATACATTTTGAATCATATTTATTATAATATTAAATCATATATTTATTAAAATATTAATTATAAAACAATTATCTCTATACTTACTGCAACACAATTCATGCAATTCTTTCTTTCCCTCTCTGTTTATATTTTCTGCATTCTCTTCGTAGATAATAATTGGTTTTTGTCGATCGGTTAGATGAAATATTGATTGTGAATAGTTGATTGGTTGTGCATCTATTAAAAAAAACAAAAATTATAATGAAAATTATATAAATATTATAAAATACAAACATTTTATTTATAATCATTTTATTTATTATAATCTAGATAAAATTTAAAATTTTATTAATTGCTATTTAACTTTAATCTACAAATTGTATATAATTTTACTTGCAGTATTTATCTAAATAAATAATACTAAAATAAATGTAGAATATTTTCCATATCCTACAATTAAAAAAAATTGTAATATTTTATTTTTAAACATTAACAACTAACTTTATACAATTTATTTAACAGTTATTACAAATATGTAATTACAATTGTAGCTTGAATTCTTCAAAAGCTGAGTACTCACTATGACCTGCAACATGCAATACAACAGTAGTTGCAGCCTAATGAGTACGTCTTGATCTGGATATTTAAACGTACTCATTAGGTAGCTATACCGTTGCGTTGCACGTTGCAGGTCATAGTGAGTACCCAGCTTAAGAGTAACTTACTTTGAAATTTTAAGCGCTTATACTTTTGTGATACATATTGCAAATATATAAAACACTCATAATGTACGTACCAAGGATAAAGTGGTACAATGTGTATTTCAATAAGAAAAATAAAATAATTTTGGCATTTTATTATACTTGTTCTATATTGCAGCTTCTATATTGCTCTGCTTACCAGAGAAGTTGAGTTATGTCTGCAAGAAACACATATTGCAATCATAAAAATTCTTTTTTATTGTAGTCTATATATATATTAGACATCCTAAATCCTATCCGATTCTGATGTTAAAACAGGTTTTAAAATGCCCAGACTATGAATAAAAAAAAATTTATAATTTTGCAACATATGCTTTTTGAAGACATAACCCAACTTCTTAGGTTGGATATAGAAATAACAAAAATATATATGAAAATATTGATCTATTTTATGCTCAAATACATATTTAATAATATTTATAATTTAAGAAAGAAAGATTACCTTAAAAACGTTAATATTGAAGATATTATCTCTTCGAAATCTAGAGGACGCAATAACACGCAGTTCACACTTCACTAGAACACAGGGTCTCTAGTTCACACGTATGTTGCTTGCGCATGTGTGCGGCGTTCGTAAAATATCTTAAATGGCACGCTTGCTAGAGACTTTAGAGATATCTATGAAGAGATATCATAAAAAGCTCTTCTGAAAGATATCTTAAAAAAGATAACTTACTGATATCATTTCTAAGAAAATTTAATTAAGTCTTTAAAAAGTCCTCTTAAAGAGCTCATCCTCTCAATAATGCTCACTGGGCGTTTTTGGAATAAAACAAAATACAAATTTTTATTATCGTCAATAAACTTTATTAAATAATGTAATTGCCATTATTATTAATGATTTCTTGCCAGCGTGAGGGCAATTTGTATATCCCATTTTCGAAAAATGTTTTATCTTTTGATGCGAAAAATTGAACCAGTGCTTGTTTGATATCTTCTTCATTTTTGAATTTTTTGCCCCTCAAAAAATTTTGTAAGGACAAAAACAAGTGATAGTCGGAGGGTGCTAAGTCCGGGGAATATGGTGGATGCGACAGAATTTCCCAGCCTAGTTCTGCAATTTTTTGACGAGTCCCCAAAGCAGCATGTGGCCTGGCATTATCATGATGCAGTATGATGTTCTTCCTATTGAACATCGCCTGCCTCTTTTCTTGGACTGATGTATTTAAATTATCCAGTTGCTGACAATACTTCTCCGAATAATGGCAATTACATTATTTAATAAAGTTTATTGACGGTAATAAAAATTTGTATTTTGTTTTATTCCAAAAACGGACAGAACTTTCCGGTAGACCTAATATGTGTGTGTATATATATATATATATATATATATATATATATATATATATATATATATATATATATATATATATATATATAAGCACTACTGACGTTTGTGTCTTAAGATGGCGGCGGTGGGCCTGGTGGGGGAAAAGTTGGCGCCTCTCTGATAATCTAGGACTCTAATGGCAAGGACAATCCTGGTGAAAAGCGCAACTCTCATAGGCTACCGCTCGCTAACGACAACGATAATCGTCGCTAAGATGTTAGAGAATCCCGCTACAGGGTACCGATTATGTAACTTTTTCCTAGGGCGGAAACGTGTAAAGTAAAAAATATTAGCATTGAAAACAATGGCAAAATTTTTCACTTTTCACTTTTCCGCCCTAGGGGAAAAGTTACATGATCGATACCCAGAACAAAAGGAACTAAAATTTCTTTGTCCTGATTGATCAAATTGTAATTTTGAATTTTGAATCTCAATCTTCAATGCGTAGTTAGGGTACCGATCATGTAACTTTTTCCCTAAGGCGGAAACGTGAAAAGTGAAAAATATTAGCATTGAAATCAATGGCAAAATATTTCACTTTTCACTTTTCCGCCCGAGGGGGAAAGTTACATGATTAATACTCTGATACGGGCTTAACGCGGAACGAGAAGGGAACCAATCACGAGCGTAACAAAAACTGCAGAATGCTCGCAATTGGTTCCGCTCTCGTTCCGCGTTAAGCCCGAATCACACTAGCGGCTTGCGGCCGCGACTGGGATTGCGTTTGTGATTGCGATTTGCTATGCTCCAATCATACTTGCAATTGGTGCTTTCTGATTAGCTGAGGCAGAATTGCAATCGCAGACACAATCGTAGCCGCGAGCCGCTAGTGTGATTCGGGCTTTGCGCTATTCCGCTGCATGGGTTTGCATCTATAGGGTGCGAACTCATGCAGCGGAATAGCATAACGCGGAACGAGAGCAGAACCAATCACGAGCGTTCCACAGTTTCGTTCCGTTTTCAGTAGTTTCTAGCGGAATAGGTTTCGCAAATCGCGTAATGTACATACACATCTATACATTACACATGGTAGTCGTAAAAGCTATTCTCTTTTTTCTAGAATTTACTAGAATCGTTTTATCAAACAAAATTCGGTTTATTGAAGTATTAATCTTGTTTTTTAATATTTATTTTATAGTATATATACTATAAACATCAATATGTGCTATTTTAATGAAATAACTTTACGTAATATATATGTCTAGAATATATATATGTTATTCTCGCGATAGAATAGAAAAAAAAAGATTAATACTCCAATAAACCGAATTTTGTTTGATAAAACGATTGTAGAAAAAAGAGAATATTTCGGATTAAATTGCTTTTTGTATATGTTTTTATAATTTTCATTAAACATTATGTACAATAAAATTATATTTTTTATATCGTACAAGATATCTGCATTAAAAATTGTTTTTCCCTTTCCCATTCTTAAAACAAAGAGTATAAATCATAAAAAGCAATGCTAAATGATAATTTTAACTTAAAAAGGGATTCACATAATTTTATGTAAATATACTACAAGTACCGATAGCATTGATGTCCATTTCAACGTGCGCTGGATCATTGGAAAACGCTTGGTCTCTCACGACGCAGATCGGGGTTCAAATCCGAGCGATTCTTTTTTTTTTTACTATTTTTTAAAGTTTATCATACATTATTACATACATTTATTTATTAAATGTGATTATATTTTAAGAAATATGTTTAAAATATTTATTACTTTATCAAAGTATAATTACATATTACAAATAAAAATAGTTTATTTTCATTTTATATATATACAATAATCTATAAAATATATATTATATAGTTTTTTACAGAAGAAAAAAAAAAATGGAAATCAAGATTATGATACACGGAGTATCGATAGTAACAAAGCAACAAATCATCAAGTCTAGCAGGCATCCGTCTGACGTATTTTGTATTTATTCACTTTGTTATCTATTATCCTAGTATTATTGATCATCATACAATATTTAATTGCAGATACAATTTTAACTATAATTTAAACATATATATCTACATATGTATATACGCAAGTATAAAATTCTTATAAAGTGGGCGCTTATTAGCCTTGTTGCATTACTGCTGTCACGAGAGGCCAGAAAGCATTTTCAGGCCGTATTTCGGCCGTAAGCGATACGCTAGAGGAACAAGGATAGCACGCGATTGTCGCTCCTTGTCTGACATTATCTCCCAACAATCGCATCCGTGTGCTCAACGTGTCGGTGTGTGCCTTCACGGACGCTACACACATACGCGATGAAAGAGAGACAAAGACAGCGCATCATCTCTCTTTGTCAAACGATCAGTGTACTACCAGCATCGAAAAGTGGATGTAGCGCGGATATGAACCAAAATCGAAAAGTGGATGTAGCACGGACATGAACCAATCGGCTGTTTTATCGGCTCCGAAAGTGGATGTGGCCATGTAGTTCCAAACGCCGTAAAATGGATGTACGTGACGCTAGTGTACGACCTAGAAAAAGCGTTACACGAAAAACGGCAGCGTGGCGACTCTCATTCTTCTCTCTGCTAGTAGACATCTAAGGGCCAATATCACCAAGTCCGGTTAGATTAACCGACGGTTAAAATTAGCAGGGTGGCCAACAGAAAATAGAGGTGAAGGAAAATCAAGCATTCATATAATTTCAGTTGGAACTCTGCTAATTTTAACCGTCGGTTAATCTAACCGGATTTGGTGAAATTGGCCCTAATAGATGAATAAGATTAACCGACGGTTAAAATTAGCAGGGTGGCCAACAGAAAATAGAGGTGAAGAGAAACCAAGCATTTATGTCGGGTCGGCAACATAGACTTAGGCCGATATTACATTTGTCGTACGACAAACTTTTTAGCGCATTGATTAGCTAATTTCTAGAGACTCAAGAAAGTTTCTATTTTGCAGCCAATCAATATGCTTAAAAAGTTTGTCGTACGACAAACTTTTTAAGCGCATTGATTAGCTAATTTCTAGAGACTCAAGATAGTTTCTATTTTGCAGCCAATCAATATGTTGAAAAAGTTTGTCGTACGACAAATGTAATATCGGCCTTAAGGTGCCTTTTCACGCTGATGCTCGACGCTCATTTTTAGCGTCAAAATAGGTTAAGGTACCTTTACATGGCAGCATTAAGCGTCGAGCGTCTGCGCAGAAAAATGCGCAGAATTTGAAAGAGATAGATTCTAGGCTGAAATTAGATTCTGCGCAATTCTCTGCACAGACGCTCGACTCTTAACGCTGCCATGTAAAGGCACCTTAACGCTGCCATGTAATGGCACCTTTACGTGATTAAAGTTGACGCTACATTGTGAAAAACGCATGAAAAGGGTTTAGCATCGAATTTATAGCGTCAATACCGTATGTGAATCATGTCATTCAGAAACAAATATTACATGTGGTTAAGCGAGTGTACGAAAAAATTATCAGAACGAAATCGGCAATGTAAGAAACTTTTAGCAGCAGTTCTGATAAATGATGAATTACAAAAATAGGAATAAAGAAATTATCGTAGGAAACGTTATTGGGTAAATCCAATATTCATAGAACGATACAATCATGGATTTTACCACGCATTTTTTCCTGTCATTATTTTGGAAGAAGCACGATTCAGGAAAAAAAAATCTCATTCATATGGCCAACAGCACGGCTTGACGCTGAAGCTGAGGAAATCCAGCTTTTTTTTCTTGACGCTAGCGTCGAGTCGAAGTCACGTGACCACATGCAACGCTAAAACGAGCGTTCCATGAATTCGCACTTTTAAGGGTCGGCAGGAGAGACGGTAGAGACCTCTCGCGGACAGCCGTGAATTGCGAATTCGCTTCTCCTGTATTACGGCCAAAAAATAAAGAGAATCATGTTAAACCTGTGATATTTGTAATCAGTAGGATCATCCGCAGTCCTGTACAGAGCTATTTTTTTGAAAAAAAAGAGTTAAAATAATATTTTATAAGTTGACAAGAAAAGTACATACTAGGTACAGCTCATGGCGGATTAGGTGCAGTTGGCCATGAGCTGTATTTCATTTATTATAAATTTTTAAGAGCCAAAATGCAAAATTCGGCTCTGTATAGGACTGCATAATTATATAAAGAATTTATTAAAAACAGTTTCATGAAGTAATATGACTTCTTCGATGTAAAATACGGAATAAGCGGATCTCACTAGATGTGTATCTAAAGCCCGAATCACACTAGCGGATCGCGGCTGCGATTGCGATTGCCTCAGCCAATCAGAAAGCACCAATTGCAAGTATGATTGGAGCGTAGCAAATCACAATCACAAACGCAATCGCAATCGCAGCCGCGAGCCGCTAGTGTGATTTGGGCTTAAGGAGCAGCTCATGGGGAAATTTCCGTGGTAACATACTGACTGCTTGACAAAAAGAGATGGTTACGCCGTCTTTGTCTCTTTTTCATTGCGTATGTGTGCAGCATCTGTGAAGGCACGAACACCGATATGTTAAGCACATGGAAGCAATTGTTAGGAGATAATGTCAGACAAGGAGCGACAATCGCATGCTATCCTTGTTCCTCTAGCGTATCGCTTTACGGCCGAAATACGGCCTGAACCTGAAAATGCTTTTTGGCCTTTCGTGGCAGAAAGCAGTAATGCAACATGACTAACGGGCGCTCATTCTTTGAAAATTTTATATTTACGTATATACATATATGCATATATATGTTTAAATTATACCCTGCGGAAAATGGTCGATTAAAACCGATTAAAACATAATCCGTTTTAATCGGTTTTAATCGGTTTTAATCGGTTCAATCCGCGCCCGGATTAAAAAGTAATCGATTTTAATTCCGAACGAATTATAATCGGTTTTAATATCGCTTTCGCGGATTATTTCCAATCTAAAATCATTATATTCTAATCCATATTGTTGTCAATACAAATAAACACGAATAATCGAATGGATATTGTGGCTGCCGTAGGTCGTCACATTAAGCACAATCCGCGATACAATAGTGCGACCCGCAACTTGGCGGCCCACGCGCTCGCGCGTCCGCGCGTAGTTCCGGGCGGCGCCGCTACGCGGCGAAGGTCAAGCGAGCCAACCTGGAAGTAGAAAGCGGTCAAGCGGGGATATAAGGCGGACCTTCTGCGGAGAAATCGAATATTTGTTTGTAACAACTGAGTCCGTTTCAATTGTAGAAACACCGATTCAATAATTGATTGTGACTCATGATAACAGCAAATCCGACTTCACACTACATAAAATCAATTTACTTTTCATCTGCGAAATGATAAAATTTTTTATTAAAAGGGATTATTTTTACCTATGGATTGACTATGGTAAATTCCAATTCAATTGCATTAAAACAGGTTTAATTATAACTTTATGAAATCGTATAATTTCGGATTGAGGTGGAGATATATCATCCAACATTAATCTCGCCTGAAGCGTACTAAATTCGATTTGACTATTTTCAATCGGTTTTAATACCGCATTTTCGGTGCAGAAATCCCGATCGATTCGGATTACATTTTTTAAAATCCGTTTTAATCGACCATTTTCGGCAGGGTAGTTAAAATTATACGTGCAATTAAATATTGTATGATGATCAATAATAATATAGATAACAGAGTGAATAAATATACAATATGTAAGACACGGGTGCCTGTTAGATTTTGTGAGATTTGTTGCTTTGTTACTATCGATATTTCGTTTATCATATTAGCGGGACAGAGAAATAGCATAATCGTCAATTCTTGTTTGACATTACATTATCTTTTAACAGTCTTAATCGTAGACAATTATATTATATATTCATAGACAATTATATTATCTTTCTTCAATTGTACCGATATCGCGTAAGCACATACGAGTACTGGTATATGGAAGCATATATATAAATAATACATGTAATGACGAAGTGCAAAATATTCAGTCTATCATGTAGTACACCCAAGTTCAATTCCACAGATATCTCAAAAAAATTTTTATATGTGTTTTGTTATTACATTTTATGTTTTGAGAATTATATTGAAAACAAAATTTGAAAATTTTGAAAATATGTTAATATTAATATATGTAATATATTTAATAATAATTAAATAAAATAATAATAGCTTTTCTCTCCTAGCTATTATTGGTTTATTACAAGATATATTAAATACATAAAATAAATTTTTTATACACATGTAAAATTACAAAATGGTCAACATATCTTCAAAATTTTAATAATTATTCTAAATATAATTCTCACACAAAATGTAATAACGTTTATATAACAAAAAATATAAAAAAATTGTGTTAAGATGTCTGTGGAATTGAACTTGAGTTTATTGCGTGATAGATTGAACACTCTTGCACTGAGCCATCACATATTTCTTGTAAATGCTTTCATATTATCAGTATTCATGTAGCAGATATTTTTACACGATAAGATCGATACCCAGCTAACCATTTGCTTGCGGATTGTTAACAAATGGCAAACAATTCCCTGTCGAACGAGGCTGCCAAATTCAGGGCCTACTGTGTCCTCGAGTGCGCCCCAATTGCAACCAAAAGTTGAAATCATATCCTCTGATATCAAATTGGGTACAACACCAGAGCAGATCTGTCACTAGCAGTGCGACGACAGATTGACGCAACAAATCGAGAGCAGGTTTGTCAACCGCAGACCGACAACAAATTTGCGCCAAATGCCCAGCAGATCTACGGCAATTTTCGACGACAAAAATTAGATCAGTTACAGTATTAATATATAATAATAATACATATTAATGTGTTAAAACATATAGGTAAATTTAAATAATTTGATTTATAAAATTAAAGATTTTTTTTGACAGGAATTGCCCGAATAAGTAAAAATCGAACAATTATTTGTTCGATTTTCCAAAAATTAGTTCAATATTTGAATTATCCTGTATAGGCATCGTATCAAAAATTGAACTGATAGAGATAGATATATTACAATATTATTAGTCACATTTTGCAGGCTTTATATACACTCATGACAAAAACTTGAATACGAGTATAGATATGAATAACACGCCGCATAGCGGTAAACTATTGAACTATACTATTTCAAATAATAGAATTTTGTAATACTTTGTCATATTCTGCTTGGTTTTTGCTGCCAATATCCCATTAGATTGTGCACGCCAGATCTTGCTCAATTCGTGCCGACAATCTGATGCTAGTCTGTCAGTCATGTCAGCAAGCTTTGCTCGGTTTCCGCCGCCAATTTAATGTCGGGTTATGTCGGCAACCTTTGCTCAATTTTTGCCGTCAATCTGCCAGCTTAATCGGTAATAACAACTTTTGTACCCAATTCGTAGCCTTTTTGCTGACAATAATTTGTAGCGGGCTTTGCCAAAATCTGTTAGAACAGACTTGGCTAACTGGGTATAATCGAAAAGAAATCAAGATAGCATACTTGTCGGTTTATAAATTTGCAATTACTGAAAGATACCCAGTGAAAACAGCCTAGTCAAAATGATATCAATATGATATCAAAACTGTCGTTTGTCGTCATTGCGTCAAGGAAATAATTTAATATGACGAAAAATTGACACCATATATATTGATGTGCGCGATGAAATATTAATATAAAAAAAGGTGAAAGTGAATGTTTAGATGATAATTGTAGTATTATATGGGAAAAATTCAATCAATGTCATATTGACATCAAAATGACTATATTATAATGAGACAAAGCGTTTGCTTAGTGCGCATGCACAACTTTATTCCCGCGGTAGCGCATCACTGATGACACAATCCATCCAGTAGAACGTAGTGCGGCGAAACGTGGTTTTATGTGGTATGCAACAAATTGATTGTATTATAAAAGCCAGTATTATAAAAAACAACTCTAGATAAAAAATCGACATATTGGATCAACATGGATAGAAGACTAGTAAGTATAAATTGTGTATATAATATTACCTTGCTTTTTGTACAATGTACTTATTTGGCAGTCTATTATAAATGATTGAGGTTAAGTTGGTTAACCGGTGCAGTTATTCTCATGATATGTGGATAGTGATGTTGTTGCTGTTCATTCACTCTATTCAATCTATAATATAATATTATATATATATATATATATATTTTATATATATATATATATATATTTTCGGACACTTTTAGAGAGAGGGAAAGAGATATACTTCTGTGGAAAGTTTTGCTATGGTCCTTGAATTCATGAAGATTTGTGGTTATTATAGAGTGTTAAATTAGTTTATTAATAGAGAGCAAGATTGTTGTGGAGAGCTGGAACTATTGTGCACAATATTTGTAGCATTGAAGTCATTTATTGAAAGTGCTGAAATTCAAAATATCTGAATATTGTAAATTGCACGTTATATAGCTTCTATTGTTTTTATAATGTGACAATACATCTTGATTCTTTCATATGTAGAATCGTCATGAGCGGATCCTGAGAAGGCGAGCTGAGATGGAGCGTAAACGTAGATTGAGATTGCAATTGCATGAAACACAATATGAAAGATCAAGTGAATCATCTGACGCATCTAATCATTCAAGTGTATATGAAGAAGAGGTTCTAAGTTTGGAAGAATCAGATGCGGATGTTGATATGCAGAGACAAGAACAATTTGAGCAAGAGCAGATGAAAAATGACAGTCAATCTGAGGATATTTCAGGTGATGACAATAATACAGATTGGTCAATAGAAAATACACGGGATTCTATGGAGAATATAACTGATAGTGAAACAGATGAGTTTGTTGAAGGTGTCTACTTACGTATGGCCCTGACAGAATGGGCTTCTCATGGTATCTCAAAAGGAAAAGTGAACAGTTTGTTGAGTCTTTTACGCAAAGTGCATCCAGAGCTCCCTAAGACATATGTAACTTTGCTGAATATACCTAAGACCACAGCAGTGTCTGAGATTGATAATGGGCATGTGTGGTACAAGGGAATAAAAAGAAATCTGAATTCTCTTTTGACTCAATGATATTTAAATACTCATGGACGAATACGATTGGATATCGTATTATTCTTGGCAGAGTTAAGCAGCGTAGTGAGAGCCTCATGATTTGTTATACGTACAACATCTAATTTTTATCACAAGACTTATGAATTTTTGTTACATATGGCTGATATTTTCCCAATGTGGAAATAGTATCTCATTAAGCAATACCAAATATGTTTTATTAATGTTCTTAGTTTATTTGTTTATTTGTTATGTTAACTAAATTTATTTGTTAACTAAGTTACTTTATGTTTATCTTGCTAGCTTAATCGTGGAGTTCGGTTCTTACTTTTTATTTCTTTTATGCTCTTAAACTTAGCAGGGATATGAAATGTCTTTCAATACTTTTAGCACTACTTTCATGATGAGACTTTATGACTTTTAGTTACATAACTGATAGTGCCAGTCTAAGAATAGTATGATACTTAAACAGCAATAAATATGATTTATTTTAGTCTTTAGTTAATTTGCATCATATATAATACAAGCTTTTGTGATGTTTTCTTTCATGATTGACTTAATGAAAATCTAATATAGTATTGCTTATATAAAAAAATATTGAAGCATTAATCAAGCATTTGTGATTATTTATTGTATTTTTTTATTTAAAGGCTGTATGATTATATAGTTTCATATGACTTTAAGAGCAAAGTAATTTGAAGTGGTTTTTACACGCGAATAAAAAACTCTATGTAATACATTTTTGTCTTTATTTTGTCTCTGTTCCTATTCAATGTAATTTAGTTTTAATCTTGCATTTATTCCTGTAGAAAGTAATAATTACTTTGACATCGAACAGACAACAAACTGACAATCAGGATCATCATCAAGATATGGGACGTTTTGCAGTCGAATTGCCATCTTTTTGCCATCATTTTGATCTCTCTTCTTGACATCATTATCCTCATCAATTTGATGACATTTTGACATCATTTTGATTAGCTTGTTTTCACTGGGTAATGTAAGCCAAGAATTAACAATTGTTCTCTCCTTGTCGTTTTATCATGCTGACAATACATAAAGTATCGATGAAAAAGCAACAAGTAAAAAAGCAATAAATTGCCAAGTCTAATAAGTGCCCGTGTTTTACATATTGTATATTAGTTCATTCTGTGAGTTATTATTTTACTGTTATTATTTATCGTTATACAATTTTTAATCATATATATAATTTTTAGATATTATTGATACATCCCAGACAGCACAAAACGTCCTCAGGATCATCCTGAATATGTCCAGGATGGTTCAGGATATTTGTAGGATGTTTTAAGATATTATTATAAATATATTTTATGAAAATTTAATATGCATACATGATTACTTTCGGTTATGTAGGCTATTTAATATAATTTAGAAATTTTAGGTATTGTAATAAGTATTAATGTCCTATAAATGTCCATTGCATAACCCCTGGATGTTTGTAGGATATCTGCCCTGTCTATTATATTGGATGTCCTTTGGATTTCCAGAGGATATATACATGTGCAATTAATTATTAACATTAATTTCGTTTAATATTAATAATTGAATTTGATGCGCACATTTTCATATATTTAAAATTATTATTTATTTAATATTTCATGAGAAATGTTACTATGCGCAACATTCCAAAAACTTTACAAAAAATAGTATTCAACCGCTAGTTCGTTTGTTTACCGCTATGCGACGCGCGAACTCGTATTTGAGATTTGGTCATGAGAATTATATAAAGCTTGCAAAGAGCAACTAACAGGAAATTAAAAATATAATTATTTTTTATCAGTTCAATTTCTGATGCAATCCCAACATAGGGAATTCAGATATTGGATTGTTTTGAAAATATTACACGACTCAAACCCGGAAGCCAAACCTAAAATATTCATATACAGCACGAAAACCTCAAATATTAAAAAACGTGAACTATTTTTAGTATTAGATTTTTAGTATTGGTAGTAAATAACAGAACGCAATCTTAATTTATATTTAAATTTTAGAATTTGTTCCTTTTAACGTATGAAAAATATCCCTAACATATCCTATAGAAATCTTTAAGATGTTCCACAGGATCTCCCTGGATTCTCCAGAGGCTAGTGTACGGCTATCATTTACTCTTCCTCAGGACATCCAGAGGAGATCCGAGGATTAAAATAGGATATCCTCAGAATATCCTACATGTATGTCCTGGATGCCCTTTAGACGTCCTAAGGACATCCTTGTGCTGTCTGGGATATATACGTGCATAACCGGCTCCGTGAGCTGGGTGGTTTTTACGCTCTCCCGGGTGAATAGAGTGACAATTTGAACGTCTCACTTGAGAGTCCGGCGAGAGCACTTGGGAGGAATCTGAACGCTCTCTGGGTGTCTGGGTGCACCCGGGTGGGGAATCGGAACACAGCCTAAGGTGCGAATTCATGGGACGCTCGTTTTAGCGTTGCATGTGGTCGCGTGACTTCGACTCGACGCTAGCGTCAAGAAAAAAAAGCTGGATTTCCTCAGCTTCAGCGTCAAGCCGTGCTGTTGGCCATATGAATGAGATTTTTTTTCCTGAATCGTGCTTCTTCCAAAATAATGACAGGAAAAAATGCGTGGTAAAATCCATGATTGTATCGTTCTATGAATATTGGATTTACCCAATAACGTTTCCTACGATAATTTCTTTATTCCTATTTTTGTAATTCATCATTTATCAGAACTGCTGCTAAAAGTTTCTTACATTGCCGATTTCGTTCTGATAATTTTTTCGTACACTCGCTTAACCACATGTAATATTTGTTTCTGAATGACATGATTCACATACTGTATTGACGCTATAAATTCGATGCTAAACCCTTTTCATGCGTTTTTCACAATGTAGTGTCAACTTTAATCACGTAACCTATTTTGACGCTAAAAATGAGCGTCGAGCGTCAGCGTGAAAAGGCACCTTTAAGGTAACATTTCATGAGCAGGGCATCGATTCTGCAATTCAAGATTCAAGTGAGATCACTCACTCTTCGCACTTTCATTTCATGTGAATTTGTTCGCGCGATTCTATATCGTAGTGAAAATACGAAGCGAAAATACAAAATCACTAGAGTTGCCAGTATGGAAAAAAACATTTTGTCAAGAACTGTACTTGAAATAATAATCACAAGCGCGCGCTCGGTTGAAGGTTCACTATTTTCAGCTTTTAATAAGTGTTACAAATAAATTGCTTTCTTCTGGTTATTGTTCTTGAACGAAGGGAAAATGAATGTGACGGAAAAATAAAAACAAATTCTCATTAATTTTATGCATTCTCACCCGGATTTTGGAAGAAGCAGATTGAGATATAACCGAGAAAATAAAAGAAAAATAGTAAGTAATTTTATAAGTTATGCTTTATTAAATAAAATAGTATTTTTACAAATGCTAAATAATAAAAAGTAATAAATAATAACTAAGCCCAGACAGCACAAAACGTCCTCAGGATCATCCTGAATATGTCCAGGATGGTTCAGGATATTTGTAGGATGTTTTAAGATATTATTATAAATATATTTTATGAAAATTTAATATGCATACATGATTACTTTCGGTTATGTAGGCTATTTAATATAATTTAGAAATTTTAAGTATTGTAATAAGTATTAATGTCCTATAAATGTCCATTGGATAACCCCTGGATGTCTGTAGGATATCTGCCCTGTCTATTATATTGGATGTCCTTTGGATTTCCAGAGGATATATACATGTGCAATTAATTGTTAACATTAATTTCGTTTAATATTAATAATTGAATTTGATGCGCACATTTTCATATATTCAAAATTATTATTTATTTAATATTTCATGAGAAATGTTACTATGCGCAACATTCCAAAAACTTTACAAAAAATAGTATTCAACCGCTAGTTCGTTTGTTTACCGCTATGCGACGCGCGAACTCGTATTTGAGATTTGGTCATGAGAATTATATAAAGCTTGCAAAGAGCAACTAACAGGAAATTAAAAATATAATTATTTTTTATCAGTTCAATTTCTGATGCAATCCCAACATAGGGAATTCAGATATTGGATTGTTTTGAAAATATTACACGACTCAAACCCGGAAGCCAAACCTAAAATATTCATGTACAGCACGAAAACCTCAAATATTAAAAAACGTGAACTATTTTTAGTATTAGATTTTTAGTATTGGTAGTAAATAACAGAACGCAATCTTAATTTATATTTAAATTTTAGAATTTGTTCCTTTTAACGTATGAAAAATATCCCTAACATATCCTATAGAAATCCTTAAGATGTTCCACAGGATCTCCCTGGATTCTCCAGAGGCTAGTGTACGGCTATCATTTACTCTTCCTCAGGACATCCAGAGGAGATCCGAGGATTAAAATAGGATATCCTCAGGATATCCTACATGTATGTCCTGGATGCCCTTTGGACGTCCTAAGGACATCCTTGTGCTGTCTGGGAGGTTACGTTTCAAAACGTCTTCGAGGACAATTTTACTGAAAATCTATAATGCACGTACGTAACGTGCACTATAGTCTTTTAAGTAAAATTTTCCTCGAAGAGGACGTTTTTGAACATTACTTAAAAATAATAAATAATTGTAAAAATTACAAATAAATACAGGGTGTAGCAAAAAGGTACGGCCAAACTTTCAGGAAACATTCCTCACACGTAGAGGAAGAAAATGTGTTATATGGACATGGATCCGAAAACGCTTTATTTCCATGTTAGAACTCATTTTCTACAACTCTTTATAATATATTAATCATGGAAGTTCTAACATGGAAATAAAGCGTTTTCGGATCCATGTCCATATAACATATTTTCTTCCTCGAGGAATGTTTCTTGAAAGTTTGGCCGTACCTTTTTGTTACACCCTGTATAATGTGTTTTCTATTTTTACAGGACGAATTATGGGAAGAAATAGCCTCAGCTCTTAATTGTGCAGGTACTGGCCCTCAGAAGAAGCCAAAAGAATAGGCAAAGGTAAATATATAGTGATATAGTTAAGTGAGTTTTAATTTTGATTTAGTGTTATTAATAATATTATGATATATTTATTTTATATAATAATCAGGCATATTAATAATCATTTTTCCTTTGTTATAGACATGGCGTGATTGGAAATCCAATTTACTAAAACGAGTGGCTACATATAAGAGCTACACTGGAGGTACTGGAGGAGGACCACCAAAAACTTTAAATACAACTCCTGCTGAAGATGATTTATTAGAATTTTTAACTCCTGAAGCCACCGGGATGCCTAATATTCCAGAAGGAGGAGCTATTGGTGATGATTTATTTGTTCAGATAAGATCTGATTTAAATAAGCCATCATGCTCACAAAATTTAACGGAGTCCTCGTTCTCAAAGAATATACAGAAGTCTTTCTCATGGCAACAAAGTTCGTATCTGGCAACAAAGTCGCATACTGTGACTTCAAAGACCTCAACGGAGAATGTTTTCTCTCAGAGTCTGCCAAACTTTAATTCTACTCATCTGACTGACAAAGAAAATTTTTATATATATATTTTATATATATATTATATTTTATTTTATATTTTTTTATATATTGTACCTGTAATTCATGAGGTATCGCAGTTTTTCTTCGTACTATCTCAGGTATTAATGGCACCAATTCTTCGATTAACAAACGACTTGTGTCCTTCGTTAGTCTAAAACAGTGCTCGGAGATAGTTGCCCTTTTCGGGCCAATTCCGTGGCTCACGCCTATTGCCCCCCACTCACCGCTCGTGCGTTAGCGACGAGTCGCCAGATACGCGTAACTAACCCTTAACGTGCACACTTCAGCAGAATTACATAACGGTCACACTGGGGTCGTTTCAGCCCCCACTACTAAAATGCTTGCTGCAATGAAACTATTTTAATTTTTAACTTGAAAAAATTACATAATAACTTTGAAACATCCTTCTATACGACGGAATTGTGTTTTAACATAAAATTTGATTTTGAATATATAAAAAAAAATTCTCCAAGCAAAAAAGACGTGAAAAATGCCTTTTTTTACTCAAAAAATCAGAACTCATACTATTTTTGATATTTTAAGCTAAAAATTTAACCTGTTACTCTCGAGATGTGACACTTTAAGAAAAAAATTAGTGCAATAGGGCGCGTTCCAAAAAAGGTATTTATTTTGAGAATCGAAATGAGGAATTGTAGGGAAAAAGAAACAAACGTTTTTTACAAAATACATTGATGTATTTCCAAAATAAACTATGTTTTTTTTCATAAAACATATTGAGGCGAAGGTAAAATGTTAGAAAAAAGTAAAAAAACAATATCTAATATTAATATTTATTCTAAATCGTAACAATCAACGCACAAATATACGCGGTGCTCCTGGCATATCGGACGCTCGCAGGCTTGGCACGTCTCTTTTGTTTTGTTGTCCTTTTTTCTGTCGCATAATGCGCATCTACATCTTTTTTCTAATACTATGCGTTCTTTTCTTTCTTCCGAAAGCCTGTCTTTATTGATTATCGCGGCAATGCCATATCTAATATCTTTTCGTAGCGTCGGTTGCGCGTACCTTTCTTTCAAGTGCGGCGTTACGAGATAAGAACATATCTGTTCCAGACACGCGACTGCAGTAACTTTGTTTCTATTTTCCGCTCTCATATTTTTACATTTTAACAATATCCTGGCGTTGACAATCGCCTGATCTAGCATGCCGAAGAAAATTCTCATTGGCCACCTAGTTGTTCTTTTTGTGACCGTATACGAATGGCACAGTTGATCGAAGCAATCGGTCCCTCCTTTCGTATAATTATAATGGAGAATCGTATTCGGCTTACTGTCAGTGATGTCTGTAGAATGAGAATAAGATGAAGCAATAAGAACAATCTTATTTTTCTTTGGTGAATATGAGAGCAGAGTGATATCGCGCGCGAAGCAAAGCTTTGTCTGCGGTGGATCTTTGGAAGCGACTTTCATTTCGGCCGGAACTTCTCTCTTATTTTTCCTTATTGTACCAGTGATAGTGAGATTGTAAGCTGGTTCAAGCATGCGCTGAATCAATGGTATTGAAGTGAACCAATTATCACAGGTAACGGTTCGACCTGTTCCATGAATTGGAATCGTGACTTTACGAAAGAAGTACTGGGAAATCGGTTCGTCTCTTACTCGCACGCTTGTTTTTCCCAGATAAGGAATCCCATTAATCTGAAAGTAGAACAATATATTTTCATAAATATATGTTAGATATGATAAAATATTTAGTTATAAAAGAATTTTAACATATGTTATTTGAAAAAGAAATTTACCAGATAAGAAGTTTCTGCGTCGTTAAGAGTTATGATTTTCAACCCGTACTTATCAGGCTTTGATTTCATATACATTCGGAAACTACAGCGTCCTCGAAAACTCAGCAGTTGCTCATCCACAGTACATTTGTTAC
The DNA here is from genome assembly GCA_907163055.1 of Formica aquilonia x Formica polyctena. Classification (NCBI taxonomy): domain Eukaryota; kingdom Metazoa; phylum Arthropoda; class Insecta; order Hymenoptera; family Formicidae; genus Formica; species Formica aquilonia x Formica polyctena. Next base: position 606,269 of record CAJQTV010000153.1, on the reverse strand, counting down.
TCGGCGTGTAATAACGTTTACAGTTTGCAATAAAAATTTCCCAAATGTTGCGGATAGGTGCAAATCTGTCAGCTTTATTTCTAGTCTCCTTGTTGTCGAAACGCAGGCAGGATGCTAAGAATGAAAATCTTCTTTTCGGCATGACACATCGATACATTGTCATGCCATTCTTCTTATCCCATAGCCTATGATCATCAACGCCAGATGATTTCCAGAGACCAGCATAATACAAAATTCCAATGAAAGCCCTGATTTCCGTTACATCAGTGTGGTGATGGTAATTTTCCAAATTTCTTTCTTCGCCGAGAATGCGGGCGCAAACATCTTCAATTTTTTCATTCGTGTGCTCAACGATTATATTTATAATTTCATTATTGAAAAGAATGTCCCAAAACTCCTCTATTTTTTCTAAATTTGCTGCTGCATCTGCTGGTCCAAAAACGAACTCGGGTGAGACATCACTAAAACGATCTATAACATAAAGAAAAAAATTTTAGATTCTGGAGCAACAAAAAAAAAGAGTAGAGTGCGCGTCAAAATACAGTGGATTTGCAGAAAAATAATCGCCGTAAATTTTTTGGCGCGAAACGAACCGACGTACGTGCTAAAGATGGCGGCGCGTTCTAAACAGTCATGATAAAGATGCACGAAAACATGATAAAGACGCACGAAAACATGATTGTTGGACATACCTGATCTCCGTTCTGGAGCCTTCATATCCCAAACGAATCCATTTTTACCTTTCAGCTTGGACACAGGCCGACCACGAGCGCGTGATTCTAAAATTCGTTTGTCCAACGTGGCGTTCTGCAGCTCCTCGTCGGAACTTGATACTTCATATTCCGAATCCTCCGCAGACATTTCGGAAACATGATCGGCCTCCTCATCTGAGGGATTTCCCCCAAAACACTCTTCATTATCGCACTCTTTATTATTGTCTTCGAGTAGGTCTTGTCGAACGGATCGACCCCGTAAATTGTAAGGCATCTAACAACACCGAAAAATTATATAAATACGTCATAGAAAAAATTCACATCGCACTTCATGAGATACTTACACTGTACTGAAGACGATCGACGATAAAAAACACAGAAAAAAAAAGTACAAAAAAAAACACTCCAAAAAACCACTGCGTGCACACTGGGGGATTTCGCGACCCCAAGCCTCGGCGCGTCTACTTTGCTCGAATGCCAGAGCTATACTGACGCTTGGCGAGTAGCATATCATGCTTGGGGAGGAAGAGGGTACCTTAAACTAATACTAGATGACACGACAAGTTTAATTTTCGTGATGCGGGTCAGAGTAAATCGACGTTGAATTTGTCTGGGGTCAATCTGACCCCACAGTGCACGTTAAGGGCTAAGGAGCGCGACGTTTTGTCTCAGGAGCGTCCGTATATAAGAATGCCCAAATATAATAATAAGACAATACTTTTCTATAAATAAAAGTTTTTCTTCAATATTTTATATCAATGAAATATAAAATATCGAAGAAAAACTTTTAATTTTGAAATGTTTCGCCGTGCATTTAGAAAAGTATTGTCTTACTATTATATTTGGACATTCTTATATACGGACGCTCCTGAGACAAAGCGTCGCGCTCTTTAGTTACGCGTATCTGGCGACTCGTCGCTAACGCACGAGCGGTGAGTGGGGGGCAATAGGCGTGAGCCACGGAATCGGCCCGAAAAGGGCAACTATCTCCGAGCACTGGTCTAAAACATAAAAAGGATGGAAAAAATTATACATTGCAATAAAACCTTTGCCACTATTAAGAACTTTAAATATGAAAATTTACCTGTATAGGTTACGAAATTCGTTGTCAGAGATTGCAAAAGTATCAGATGCATCTCTCAATAGCTTTCGTGTAACTCTCATAACTTGATTTTGTGGTTCAAAAGCATTATCCTCTTCGTTACCAAATAATAAAATACCAGCCATGTATATTGCCATTTTTCTCACAGCTTTTTGGATCCTGCGCACAATAGAAAAAATATTAGAAATACATAATAAATATTAGGAATAAGAATTATTTTAAATAATCGAAAAGATTCTGATATAAAAATACAAATTTGGATATAAAGAATTAGTAAGGGCTAATAAGGTAGTAAAAACTCTTTATATCTGAATTTGTATTTATCAGTTTTTATATTTTATTTTAAAATAATTTCTATTCCTAATATTTAATATTTATTCCTAATACTTTCTCTATTTTACGCAGGGTCTTATTTTCGAGCTTTCAAGAAATTTGTGTGAGATAATGTACTTAATCTTAAAATTATAAAACGTCACCAAAACATGTCACGACACTGTCTATGATTTCTCTCTCTCGCTTTATCTCAGTCTTTCTCTCTCGGATCTCACCATTCGACAAGAAATTTCTTGCCGAACAAACTCCCGCGAGATGACTCACATGTTCATCATGATGAAAGTTACTGAATCGCTCGACCTGCTCGCTTTTAACAATTCCACTAGATTTTAATTACAGAATCGATGCCCAGTTTAGAAAGTAACTAGAATCGGTGACGTACTTCTGGCGCAAGTTTTTGCTGTTTGAAGTTCATCCTGTTGAACAGCAAAGCAGTAATAACTGTGTTTTGGTTATATATGTACCAGAGAGAAGAATGAGAGTCGCCACGCTGCCGTTTTCCGTGTAACGCTTTTTCTAGGTCGTACACTAGCGTCACGTACATCCATTTTACGCCGCCTGGAACTACATGGCCACATCCACTTTCGGAGCCGATAAAACAGCCGATTGGTTCATGTCCGTGCTACATCCACTTTTCAATTTTGGTTCATATCCGTGCTACATCCACTTTTCGATGCTGGTAGTACACTGATCGTTTGACAAAGAGAGATGATGCGCTGTCTTTATCTCTCTTTCATCGCGTATGTGTGTAGCGTCCGTGAAGGCACACACCAACACGTTGAGCACACGGATGCGATTGTTGGGAGATAATGTCAGACAAGGAGCGACAATCGCGTGCTATCCTTGTTCCTCTAGCGTATCGCTTACGGCCGAAATACGGCCTGAAAATGCTTTCTGGCCTCTCGTGACAGCAGTAATGCAACAAGGCTAATAAGCGCCCACTTTATAAGAATTTTATACTTGCGTATATACATATGTAGATATATATGTTTAAATTATAGTTAAAATTGTATCTGCAATTAAATATTGTATGATGATCAATAATACTAGGATAATAGATAACAAAGTGAATAAATACAAAATACGTCAGACGGATGCCTGCTAGACTTGATGATTAGTTGCTTTGTTACTATCGATACTCCGTGTATCATAATCTTGATTCCCATTTTTTTTCTTCTGTAAAAAACTATATAATATATATTTTATAGATTATTATATATATATAAAATGAAAATAAACTATTTTTATTTGTAATATGTAATTATACTTTGATAAAGACATAAATATTTTAAACATATTTCTTAAAATATAATCACATTTAATAAATAAATGTATGTAATAATGTATGATAAACTTTAAAAAATAGTAAAAAAAAAAAAATTGCTCGGATTTAAACCCCGATCTGCGTCGTGAGAGACCAAGCGTTTTCCAATCATCCACCGCGCACTATTGAAATAAACATCAATGTTATCGGTACTTCTAGTATATTTACGTAAGATTATGTTAATTCCTTTTTAAATTAAAATTATTATTTAGCATTGCTCTTTTCGATTTATACTCTTTGTTTTAAGAATGGGAAAAAGAAAAACAATTTTTAATGCAGATATTTTGTACGATATAAAAAATATAATTTTATTGTACATAATGTTTAATGAAAATTATAAAAACATATACAAAAAGCTATTTAATCCGAAATATTCTCTTTTTTCTACAATCGTTTTATCAAACAAAATTCGGTTTATTGGAGTATTAATCTTTTTTTTTCTATTCTATCGCGAGATTAACATATATATATTCTAGACATATATATATCGTAAAGTTATTTCATTAAAATAGCACATATTGATGTTTATAGTATATATACTATAAAATAAATATTAAAAAACAAGATTAATACTTCAATAAACCGAATTTTGTTTGATAAAACGATTCTAGTAAATTCTAGAAAAAAAAGAATATTTCAGATTGGATAGCTTTTGTATATGTTTTTATAATTTTCATTAAACATTATATACAATAAAATTATATTTTTTATATCGTGCAAGATATCTGCATTAAAAATTGTTTTTCCCTTTTCCATTCTTAAAACAAAGAGTATAAATCATAAAAAGCAATGCTAAATGATAATTTTAACTTAAAAAGGATTCACATAATCTTAAGTAAATATACTACAAGTACCGATAGCATTGATGTCCATTTCAACGTGCGGTGGATCATTGGAAAATGCTCGGTCTGTCACGATGCAAATCGGAATTCAAATCCGAGTTTTTTTTAAATATTTTTTAAAGTTTATGGTACATCATTACATACATTTATTTATTAAACATTATATTTTAAGAAATATATTTAAAATGTTTGTCTTTTTCAAACTGTAATTACATATTACAAATTGCATATATGTAAAAAAATTTTATTATAAATAAAAATAGTTTGTTTTCTCAACAAACTATTTTCTCAACAATAAAACAAGTTTTTTTTTTATTTCAAAGCTAAAAATCCGGATTTAATTTCAATTTTTTGAGAGATGTTTTGTAATTAAATATTTTGTAATGCATTTAATTTATTATTTCCCCTTTTATTTTTTTTATTTATAATATTGATTTCCATTTTTCTTCTGTAAAAAAATATATAATATATATTTTATAGATTATTATATATATATATATATATATATATATATATATATATATAATAATCTATAAAATATATATTAAATAAAATAAAAGGGGAAATAATAAATTAAATGCATTACAAAATATTTAATTACAAAACATATCTCAAAAAATTGAATTTAAATCCGGATTTTTAGCTTTGAAATAAAAAAAAAACTTGTTTTATTGTTGAGAAAATAGTTTGTTGAGAAAACAAACTATTTTTATTTATAATAAAATTTTTTTACATATATGCGATTTGTAATATGTATTAATTATAGTTTGAAAAAGACAAACATTTTAAATATATTTCTTAAAATATAATGTTTAATAAATAAATGTATGTAATGATGTACCATAAACTTTAAAAAATATTAAAAAAAAACTCGGATTTGAATTCCGATTTGCATCGTGACAGACCGAGCATTTTCCAATGATCCACCGCACGTTGAAATGGACATCAATGCTACCCATACAGCACTGAAGCTTGCAACAACATTGCTGCAACATTGCAATATTGCATATTGCAGTGTAATGTTGCAGAAATATTGCAAAGACATTATTTTACAATATAACTTTAGCAATGTTACAGCAACATTCCGAAAATATTACAAAAAAAGTATTCGATAATCGCTAGTTCATTCGTTTACCGCTATGCGGCGCATGTTGCGTTATCTATTCCGCATTTAATTTTTAGTCACGATGATTATATAAAGTTTACAAAGAGCGGCTAGTAAGATTAAAGATATAATAAATATTTTTATTAGTTTAAGTTGTATGATATGACCCCAACACAGGGGACTCAGACATTAGACTAAAAATTCTTTTAATAGTTTCCATTCTTATATAAAATAAAAAATTTGATAATAATTTTCTAATATGCAAGATACTTCAGATTTTAATAAATAAATTTTAAGATTATATAAAGACAAGAGAGATGTGAAAAAACTCGTTGTATGCGTAAATTCAGCACGATCTTTTTGCATCCGGATATCTGAATATTTCGGATACAAAGAGATTGTAAATTTACACAATTGCAAATTCAGTTTTTTCTTATTTGTTTTAGATATTCTCTGTCACTGAAGGAAGTCGAATGTGCACCGAAAAATTTATATTTTATAATTTTGTTATTATAATACAGAAAATCCATATACACACTAAATCCTGACTCTTATAGGCCTAATTTCTTATTATTTTTTTCATATGTAAGGATATTATTGTCGATAAATATACATAAAGTATTATTGCATATATATTATATTGCCATGTTGCTGCAATATTATATTGTAATATTTCTGTAGGCGGACATTTTATTGTTGCTGCAATATCATAATAATATTGCAACAATATTTTGCAATGTTTCTGCAATATTGTAATCTTGCAGAAAAATGTTGCTGCAATGTTGTTACAATCTTGCGGTGCTGTATGGGTATCGGTACTTGTAGTATATTTACATAAGATTATGTGAATCCCTTTTTAAGTTAAAATTATCATTTAGCATTGCTTTTTATGATTTATACTCTTTGTTTTAAGAATGGGAAAGGGAAAAACAATTTTTAATGCAGATATCTTGCACGATATAAAAAATATAATTTTATTGTATATAATGTTTAATGAAAATTATAAAAACATATACAAAAGCTATCCAATCCGAAATATTCTCTTTTTTTCTAGAATTTACTAGAATCGTTTTATCAAACAAAATTCGGTTTATTGAAGTATTAATCTTGTTTTTTAATATTTATTTTATAGTATATATACTATAAACATCAATATGTGCTATTTTAATGAAATAACTTTACGATATATATATGTCTAGAATATATATATGTTATTCTCGCGATAGAATATAAAAAAAAAAGATTAATACTCCAATAAACCGAATTTTGTTTGATAAAACGATTGTAGAAAAAAGAGAATATTTCGGATTAAATAGCTTTTTGTATATGTTTTTATAATTTTCATTAAACATTATGTACAATAAAATTATATTTTTTATATCGTACAAGATATCTGCATTAAAAATTGTTTTTCCCTTTCCCATTCTTAAAACAAAGAGTATAAATCGAAAAGAGCAATGCTAAATAATAATTTTAATTTAAAAAGGAATTAACATAATCTTACGTAAATATAATACAAGTACCGATAACATTGATGTTTATTTCAATAGTGCGCGGTGGATGATTGGAAAACGCTTGGTCTCTCACGACGCAGATCGGGGTTCAAATCCGAGCGATTTTTTTTTACTATTTTTTAAAGTTTATCATACATTATTACATATTACATTATTACATTTATTTATTAAATGTGATTATATTTTAAGAAATATGTTTTAAATATTTATGTCTTTATCAAAGTATAATTACATATTACAAATAAAAATAGTTTATTTTCATTTTATATATATACAATAATCTATAAAATATATATTATATAGTTTTTTACAGAAGAAAAAAAAATGGAAATCAAGATTATGATACACGGATTATCGATAGTAACAAAGCAACAAATCATCAAGTCTAGCAGGCATCCGTCTGACGTATTTTGTATTTATTCACTTTGTTATCTATTATCCTAGTATTATTGATCATCATACAATATTTAATTGCAGATACAATTTTAACTATAATTTAAACATATATATCTACATGTGTATATACGCAAATATAAAATTCTTATAAAGTGGGCGCTTTTTAGCCTTGTTGCATTACTGCTCTCACGAGAGGCCAGAAAGCATTTTCAGGCCGTATTTCGGCCGTAAGCGATACGCTAGTGGAACAAGGATAGCACGCGATTGTCGCTCCTTGTCTGACATTATCTCCCAACAATCGCATCCGTGTGCTCAACGTGTCGGTGTGTGCCATCACGGACGCTACACACATACGCGATGAAAGAGAGACAAAGACAGCGCATCATCTCTCTTTGTCAAACGATCAGTGTACTACCAGCATCGAAAAGTGGATGTAGCACGGATATGAACCAAAATCGAAAAGTGGATGTAGCACGGACATGAACCAATCGGCTGTTTTATCGGCTCCGAAAGTGGATGTGGCCATGTAGTTCCAGGCGGCGTAAAATGGATGTACGTGACGCTAGTGTACGACCTAGAAAAAGCGTTACACGAAAAACGGCAGCGTGGCGACCATAGACATAGTATATCTAGACCGAGTGTTGAGGAGTGGGAGCCGATGCCCACGTAGAAAAGGACATACTCTGTTTCGTGCCCCTTGCGTTCTCTCTCGCTCGCCCGTAGCATGACGAAAGAGAGCGCTATGCTCTGTGCGAGCGAGAGAGAACGCAAGGGGCACGAAACAGAGTATGTCCTTTTCTACGTGGGCATCGGCCCCCACTCCTTAAATAAAGGCAAACGCTCGGTCTAGATATACTATGTCTATGGTGGCGACTCTCATTCTTCTCTCTGTATGTACATATATTCTAAAGTATGGAATCACCAGAGGTAAGTTTGTAGGAACTATAATTATAAAAATAATTACTCATTCGGTTATATCTCAATTAATATTGAAATTGAGATTAACGATTTAAAACACTGCAGAAAACCTATTTCATGGGCAGCGCAGCAATTCTTTAAAATCACCAAACAATGCTAGTTAGTTACTAAATTGCTGCTGCTTTTCACTGCCCATGAAATGTTACCTTTAGGCTGATATTACATTTGTCGTACGACAAACTTTTTAAGCGCATTGATTAGCTAATTTCTAGAGACTCAAGAAAGTTTCTATTTTGCGGCCAATCAATATGCTTAAAAAATTGGTCGTACGACAAATGTAATATTGGCCTTAGGCCGATATTAAAGATTGGAATTTAACTAATCAGAACAAAAAGGACTAAAATTTCTTTATTCTGATTTGTCAAATTTCAATCTTGAATCTTGAATCTCAATCTTCAATGCGTAGTCTGATACGGGCATTAGGGTGCTTTCCAGCTACGGAACACAGTAGGTTTGTTCGCGTTGCTTGAACTTTTTGCACTCAGTATCTTCGCTTTCACTTTCTTCAACATCCGGATATATATTTATCTCGTTTTCAGTGCAGAACTTTTTGGGAATTTCAAGCAACGCGAACAAACCTAAAATAAACATAAAAAAAACTGAAAGTGATTCTGAAACATAAAACTCTCAAATGAGATTCATGAAACTGCGACACTTTCGTTAAAAAGATGAACTAAAGATATCACCGGTGACAATGATATATTTTCACGCGCATAGCATTTTTACTGAATGTGTGAATCAACGTAAATCATGGATCGTAAATACCATGCAACTCGTATCGTACCATATTCATGTGGCCTTACATACGTATGATTGATACATTAATAGGACAATCCTGATAACGATTCTGTGAAAGAGAACTCCATTATATTTTCGTGTATATATATATATTTTTTTTTTTTACTTGAGACAACGCGAAGATCATCGGGCCGTGATGATTTCAAAACTGACCATATCATTGTGAAGAACATTTTGTATATACTTTGCGAAAAAAATGAGTTGGCTACGTAATAGTCCACTGCGAACGAGCTTCAGCAAGCAGCGATCCAGAAACTCTCCGCCGAAGGATGCCGATCCGTCCGCGTGTTATGACAGCTTCTGCAAACATTGGCAACAGACTTATGAAATTATTCTGCACTCTTTAGTAAGGAGATAAGCTTCTCTTCCAGAACCTTACATATATTTCCATATTTACACACGTGTATTTTATATGGGTGTCAAAACTGAACATATTTTTTAAAACATTACTTCTTTTTTTTCTCTTTTTTTCTTTATCTTTATTTATAATGTGTATTTTTAAATTCAATAATTTGATAGTTATAAAATCTATAATAATAAAAGAAAAATACAATATAATTCTATACAGGGTGTTAAAAAAAAGGGTCATATATTTTGGGAGCAGGTAGTATTGATCAAAACAAGAAAAAAAAGTTTAAATAATATGGACCCTACAATTAATATCTTCGAAGATACAGGCTATCTTTCTATTTGAGTTCTTTGTTCTGTTCTTATTGTTTGTATCACCTCTACAATGCAGTAAACAAAAGAGTATTTACTAGTTTTGCTATAGTAACATTGGGTTATAATAACGTTGGGTTTGTAGGTAGGTAGCAAATCCAAAAACAGCCAGGTATATTTGAAAGAATGCATGATTGTCTGAGACGTAGCGCTGAAAAATACATGACAATGAATGGGAACCACATAGAGCACCTTCTATAATACTGACTGCAAAACTAGTAAGTACTCTTTTGTTTACTGCATTGCAGAGGTGACACAACCAATAAGAAAAGGACAAAGAGCTCAAATAAAAAGATAGCCTGTATCTTTGAAGATATTAATTGTAGGACCCATGTTAATTAGACTTTCTTTTTTTTATTTTTTGATCAATATTATCTGTTCTCAAAATATGTGATTCTTTTTTTGCAACACCCTGTATAATATATCTATCTTATTACATCATATATGCTGTATTTTATTATTATTAGAAACAAACAAATAGTGTTTAAAGTATTGTTTTATGCAATCAGAGCGATCAGCCTTGTAAAGCACAGAATTTTTTTACTTGTGTTTTATTAATATTAAAACATTCTATTTTATACATAATATATATATTTATTTATTTACAAATATTTTTTAGCAAAATTTTTGTATTGTAATTTTAATATTTATACATGCATTGATATAACTTGTGTCATATATTTATTTATATATTATAATTTGAATCAGATACTTTATTATTGAAATACAAAGATCATCTATTCTCTTGAATATTAAAAAGTTAAAGTTCAGTAAAAAATAATTAATTATTATATTATTGTTATTATATTAATTATTATATATAGAATACTCTGTAACTCTCCAGTGTACAATTGACAAGGAAGCAATTCTATATATAAAAACTAATGTAGATTAAAATTTTTTAGACAAGATTTTGTTTTTGATAAAAATAATTTTGATATGATTGAAAGATTAGCAACTTTATATTTTCTTAAGCTTAAACTATCTTGAACCATTTTATGTCATCATCTTCTTAAACTCATGATGGCAAATATAAAAAAAGTACAACATTCCATTTAAAATAATCTAAATTGCATGAAAAAAGTTAAGTGTAAAATGTAATTACTTTAATTTTTTTAATAGGAATTTGTTATATTTTTTATGCAAATTTTGATTTCTGGTATTAAAATAAATTTGATGATATATGACAAAATTGTTGAAAAATTATCCAAACTTAAGAAAGGTCATAGAGACATATAACATTCTATAATTGTCCATAAATAATAATATAAAATAGAAAGCGATAATTTTTTATTTTAGAAGGTTTTCTCTCTCTCTTTCTCATACACACAGAAGCACACATATGGAGATAAGCATTTTTGTCATAAGAGACATGCATTTTTTTTTTTTTAGAGAATTAGTTTTAAGGATTGAGAAATTAATGTTCTTTTTAAGAAGCTTTTTTTAATAATCTTTCATCAACTTGTAATATGTCATGGTACATATATAATATGATAACAATAACGTGTGTGTCTGTAAGAGATAAAAGATATAATCTGGTATTTATTATATCAAAATATATGATAAAAACCAGAACGTATTGTTTGAAAAATATAATTAAAAATAATTCAAATTACATTGAAAATTATATGTAAAATATTAAATACTCAACTTTTTGTTTTTTTAGAAATCAAATTTTATAATTTTGATAGATACTGTTTTATATTTGATAGATATTGTTTAAACGGTTTTGATAATCTCTATAATAAGAAGTTATAAAATTTCTAAATTTTTAATTAGATTATAATCACAATTTATTATCATAATTAATTTTTTTAATATATATACAGAATGGGCCATTTTAATGTCCCTACCTAAATATCTTTTTTCCCACGTCTACAAAAAAATGTTTCAAACAAAAGTTTTGTGATTTTGAGGACATAAGATGATGCTATTACACAAAAAAAAAATGAAGATGACCTTGAAATAACTTTATAATCTTCATCCAAGATTAAACCAATGAGTGCATTCAGGAGACACAACCGTTGAGTAACAATCGAATGTGATTGATTCTTACTTCTAGAACCAACAAATCAATGTCGACTATTGACAAAACGATACTCAACGGATATGTCTCTTGAACGCACTCAATGATATCATCTGGGTATCGATCCTGTAATTCAAGTGAGAGTGAAAATAAAAAATGAGCGAATTTTACAAGGTTTGGACCAATGAAATTATAAATTTTCTAGTAAATTCGCTAATTTTTGTAATTTTCACCCTCACTTGAATTACAGAATCGATACCCTTATCTCCCCCTTGAAGTCACAAAATTTGTACGAAACAGAAATGTTAAATTTCAATTTGGATTTATTCATATATTTTATTGAAATTTTTACTTTATAAGTAATGTTTATTTTTGTATTTATATTATGATTTTATTACAAAATTTAAGATTATATATATAATATCTTAAATTTTGTAACATTTCTAATATTTAACATATCTAATAATTATCAGATATGAAAATTATATGTATATACTGTTTGATCTCTAAGAATTAAAAAGTCATAGCATTAGATGTATATTATAAATACAGATTTCTAACTTTGAATCTATATTATTACATATGTATACATTGCTTTTACACTATGTTAATCAAGAAATCTTACATCTGAACATATATTATCATTAGTCATATAGAGACTAAACTAAGAACTAAAGTTGTCTTGTAGTAGGAGAACCATATTGTACTAATGAATTAATTTCAGCCTCTTAAAGGGGTACCTAGTCAAGATGATGTGCTTGGAGTTGTTAATCACATTGACCAGATGGTGACACTATTGATGCTGGAACTGCGGGATTCGAATTTACATAATCACTATCAACAGAGCAACACTGCGACACATTCTCCATGCTTAGAATATTTATTAAGTGAAAATTTACTTGTTAAACTGTACGATTGGAGCATACATACAGGAAGGTACATTTTTATTTTTTAATATTTGTAATAAAAGTTTATTGTGTATATCTATTGTAAAACTATGATCTTTTTTGCAGATTTAATAATGCTGTAAGATTGGAACAAATAAAGCTTTACGAGTTGCTCATTTCGCACAGCAATACCCTTCTTGCACATGAACCAGTTACTAGACCGCTCTTACGATTATTAGAAGAATGTGCAAATGATGTTATGCCATTAGAAGTAGAAAAAAAATTAGTAGTATTATTGAATCAGCTGTGTGTTGTTTTAATGCAAAATATGGCTTTACTCGATTTGTTTTTTCAACCAAATGCAATTGGAAAGAATAAGTAATAGTTTGTTATTTATTATGACATGTTTTACATAAATATATTTTTACTGAGATAAGTAAATAATTTTAGATTTATTATATTTAACTTATTAATACCTCATATTCATCGAGAGGGTGGTGTTGGTCAGCAAGCACGTGATGCTATGTTATTATGCATGTCGCTCTCAAAGAAGAATGATGAAGTTGGATTATATATCGCTGATCATTCCAATATATGTCCTGTAAGTAATTTGATCACTTTCTTTAGGACAAAATATACAGAAGATAAATATGTAAAAAATAATAAAATAATCTTTTTTTGTATTTATTTAGGTACTAGCTACAGGATTGAGTGGGCTTTATTCTTTACTTCCAAGGAAACTTGACATTGAGACAGACGATTGGTATCAATTGACACCAGATGATGTGAATGACTTACCTGCACTCATGCAGCTCATGAACTCTTTAGAATTCTGCAATGCAGTTGCACAAGTGGCGCATCCAATGGTACAGAAACAGTTGCTTGAATTTTTATACCAAGGTTTTTTAGTTCCCGTCATGGGACCGGCATTATTACAGGTAAATATTCATTTAATAAAATATAAAAGAGGGGGAACAACATTTTAATATTAATAACATAATTCGCTCTTCTTGTTTTATGAAAAAATTAAAAATTTTTTTTTCATATATTTCAATAATGTAAGGAGGATGCCCAAAACGGCCTACAAAACTACCTAAAAATAATCTATAGGTAGTCGATAGGGCGTAGCGAGTAGATCAAACATTCATACGGGCACAACCTTGAAAATTGCCACCATCACGAGATAAAGGCCATTAAAAAAAAAATTATTTTTTGGCTATAACTCTGCTTATGTGCATAATAATCTTTTATTTTTCAATTCGTATATAAAAGAATACAACATGGTCGATCTTATGATCGTATTTATGAATCTTTGTATTAGTTAGTTTAAAATTTTTAATCCAAAGTTCTGATTTTGGATATGAAAAATGTATGTTAAAATCGTTGTGACAATTTCGCGTATAATGATGTGATATATAGGCCATCATCCAATATACAGGGTGGACGATTTTAATCAATCCACACGAATATCTCGGAAACTGAGTCCGATAGACAAAAATGTTTCAGACAAAAGTTGCATGGTTTCGAGGGGGCTACATGATCAAAATATGGACTTGATCTTGAGTGACCTTTTCAAGGTGAGGTTAATGTGATCAGTGTTTTCTTAAATGGAACCTCCTATTTTTTATTGCATATTCTTATAGCTTATCTCGAGAGTTTCCAAAACACTATAATAAAGCATTTTTTCATTAAGTACTTTTTGAGTTATTTTATATTTTAATCTGACATATTTTGATATAAAAAATAAAATATCTCGTAAAATATTTAGTTTTCGATAATCTTACCGTAATACTTTTATGTACAGAATAATGAGACAAATCAATTAGTAAAAAAAAAATATTTGTTTTTAAGAAAAAGTATGTAATTATTTATAATGTTTTTTAAAACAATTATTTGTTTTTTTCTTTACACTAATTGATTTGTCTCATTATTCTGTACATGAAAGTATTACGGTAAGATTATCGAAAACTAAATATTTTACGAGATATTTTATTTTTTATCAAATAATGTCAGATTAAGATATAAAATAACTCAAAAAGTACTTAATGAAAAAATACTTTATTATAGTGTTTTGAAAAGCTCTCGAGATAAGCTACAAGAATATGCAATGAAAAATAGGAGGTTTCGTTTAAAAAAAGTGACTTGGGCCCTACTGGATCCAACACGAATCCTCGATCCAAAATCTAATAAGATCGTTTATTGGCCCCCTTTAAATCCTACAACTTTTGTTTGAAACAGTTTTCTCGAAAATGCGTAGTTTTCCTAAAAAATGTCTGGCACGGGCGCTCTGATACATCCTGTATATAATATATATTATATTATATAACATATATTATATATTATATAATATATATCTTATCTATTATATTTATAAGGAATCGTTGAAGGATTTAGCTTTGGCTGGCTACCTCTAAAAAAGTGTTGCTTTTTAAGCCACGATGCGCGCCACGATACGAGAGGCTAGTCCCTCAGACTCTCTTCTCAAAAAAGTGTTATGATAAAATTAGGCGAAGTTCATTATTTTTATTCTGCTGAGCTTTGAATAATTACTTTACGATGTAAAGAAGCAAAGTTATAGTCCAAAAATTGTTTTTTGAAAATGGTCTGTAACTCGTGACGGCGCCGTTTTTCAAAGTTGCTCCCATTGGAATGTTTGATCTACTCGCTGCATCTTATCGACTGCTATAGTTAATTTTTATATAGCGTTATAGGCCTTTTCCCATATGATTTAGGCATTCTTTTTTACATAAGAGCATTGACTTATTTTTATTTGTAATATATCTTTTTTAATTATTTAAATAAAATTATTTTATTAATCTAATTAGTAATAAATTAAAGTAATTAATTTGTATTAATTAGTATTAATGCATGTGGTGAAAGAAGGTATTTACTTTTGTAGCACATACAAATATGGTATGTTAATACATACAAATGCACTTCAATGTTATTATGTGATAAAAAACATTTGTAAATTTTCAAATGTCATTAAAATTTAATAATAAGAGATTATATTTTTAAATAACTCATAAATGTTAAATAATAGAAAACATTTTTAAATATTTACTAAAATATTTTATTTGATGCAATAAATACATATTTTTACTACTTTATGGAAAATTTTAAATATATTGAATATATTTTTCCATGAATCATTAGAATTGCTTAAATTTTAATTTTTGTATGTTTTTATATTGCATAATTTGTTATAAATTGTATAATTTTTTATTATGAATATTAAACTTTCACAAAAAATTGCATTTATTGCTTTTAGTTGCTTATTGATTTTAATGACTTCATGTGCATAATGCATCTTATGTTATCAAATACATGTGAACTCATCAATGTGGTGATGGTAAAATTAAGTGCACTGGTGTTGGTGCTAATAATATATAAATCATTGATGTGTCATATATAATTTACGGGTATTAGTATCTTTTTTTATCTGGTGATATTTTTATGATGCTCATAGGATTCTCTTGGCTTGACCCTAGAACAGCTAGATGTACAACAATATTGGGTTAGTACAAATTATCAGTTTTTACAGTACAGTATTTCAATTGATACTTTATACATAATATAAAGCTAAATTATTTTATAAAATTGTTATTTTCTATAAATATAATTTTTAATATATTGATATATGCTTGATATACATATTTCTACTTTTTTATTTTTTTTATTTATACAGATATATCATTATATTAAAAAAATACTAAATTATAAATTATTTGCAACATTAAATTAATCATTTTTTTATTTAAATATAATTAAAAAATTTTATATACAGGGTGGTCTTCGTAACGGTCGCCACGATTTTTAAGGCACTTACAACAATCTGACATAAAAAAGTCATAAACAGAAATTTATCAGTTTCTAACCGGCAACAAATTGCAATAATAAAAATTGACCAAACATTTTTTTTTTCCATAAAAAATCAAGGTCACCTTCAATTTTTTAAATGGAGTTGCCTACTTTTTATTGCATATTCTTGTAGCTTATCTCGAGAGATTTTCAAAACACTATAATAAAGTATTTTTTTATTAAGTACTTTTTGAGTTATTTTATATTTTAATCTAACATATTTTGATATAAAAATTAAAATATCTCGTAAAATATTTAGTTTTCGATAATCTTACCGTAACACTTTTATGTACAGAATAATGAGACAAATCAATTAGTTTAAAAAAAAACGAATAATTGTTTAAAAAAATACATTATAAATAATTACATACTTTTTCTTAAAAACAATTATTTTTTTTTTTTTACTAATTGATTTGTCTCATTATTCTGTACATAAAAGTATTACGGTAAGATTATCGAAAACTAAATATTTTACGAGATATTTTATTTTTTATATCAAAATATGTCAGATTAAAATATAAAATAACTCAAAAAGTACTTAATGAAAAAATACTTTATTATAGTGTTTTGAAAAGCTCTCGAGATAAGCTACAAGAATATGCAATAAAAAGTAGGCAGTTCCATTTAAAAAATTGAAGGTGACCTTGCTTTTTTATGGAAAAAAAATGTTTGGTCAATTTTTATTATTGCAATTTGTTGCCGGTTAGAAACTGATAAATTTTTGTTTATGGCTTTTTTATGTCAGATTATTGTAAGTGCCTTAAAAATCGTGGCGACCGTTACGAGGACCACCTTGTATATATATATATATATATATATATATATATATATATATATATATATATATATATATATATATATATATAAAATTTTATATATTTATATATATTCAAAGTATCCACTGAAATATTGATACTTATGTCTATATCAACTTATTTCGTTTATTTAAAAGCATAATTAATAAGAATAAGATATGCTTTTACAAATAAATGGATTTATAATAAACCACGTGTGATCTATATATCTATAATAATAAATCGCTTGTGATTTAAAATAATAAATTACAAGCATGTTTGTTAATCATATCAAATTATGTGTGATATTGTTATTTAATATCTGATATAAAGAATACTTATAATTAAAGATATTAGATCATGTGGTTTATACAATTTATAACAGATATTTAAATACAATACACATATTATTATACACGCTATTATTGTTTTGCTTTGCAGCTATAGTTTCTATTTCTGTGAAGTTAGCACCCTATTTTCAGAAATTCAATATAATTAATAGAGTTCTGGCTTTTTTCGAAAGAGTTCCTGATATATTTCAAAACGAGTTATATCGACTGTAAAATATTCTTGCATTTTACATTTCTGTCAAAATATCTAATGATTATTTTTATAGCTTAAATCAATAAAATAAAAATTGAAAAAAAATTTGGGGTTTTTGATCCTCGGATAGAAATTTTCTAAATTCCCATGCCGAGTGAAATTTTCCGGTAATCGAGCAATTTCTTCGGAATTCCAAGATAGTTCCAAGAATTCTAATGATTATTCTTAAAGTTCGAGCAGATAAAATCGAAATTGGGAAGATTTTCGCGATTTTTTGTTCTTCAAATTAAAATTTTCTAAATAAATTTTTTTTGAAAATAATATTTTTTTAGTGTATATTATAGGGGGGGTCCCGTTTGCCTCCATTCCCGATTGCCAACAGCTTCGTTTGCCTACAACATTTTGCCGATAGCTTCGATTGCCGACATTCTCGATTGCCTACAGAGCGATTGCCTACAAGCATTATTGCGCACATGTAAAAATTAAAAATACGAACGTACATTTGCACACATGACATTATTGCGCACATGCACATTGTACACATGGAGATTGCACACATGACATTATTGCGCACATACACTTTGCACACATGGTATTATTGCACACATAAAATAAGAAAATCGTATTAACGTTTTGCACACATGACTTTATATAAAGTAATATGTGCAATGTGTATGTGCGCAATAACGTCATGTGTGCAAAACGTTAATACGATTTTCTTATTTTATGTGTGCAATAATACCATGTGTGCAAAGTGTATGTGCGCAATAATGTCATGTGTGCAACCTCCATGTGTGCAATGAAGTCATGTGTGCAATGTGTATGTGCGCAATAATGTCATGTGTGCAAACGTACGTTCGTATTTTTAATTTTTACATGTGCGCAATAATGCTTGTAGGCAATCGCTCTGTAGGCAATCGGGAATGTCGGCAATCGAAGCTGTCGGCAAAATGTTGTAGGCAAACGAAGCTGTTGGCAATCGGGAATGTAGGCAAACGGAGCCTCCTCATATTATATAGTGTATTTACATATATAAATTCTATTGAAAAATATTTAGATTTGATCTCTATTGAAATAAAAAAAAGTTAGCCAATTTTCGTATTCTTATATTTTTTATATTTAATTGATAGCACTTTTTTGAAACAGGAACTTACAACTTTTTGAGGAGTGATCGAAACTCTATATATCGAAATTTTGAAAATGTAGTACTAACTTTACAAAGATATATTTTTTGCTTTTCTTGTAATTTTATGTTATTTATATGGTATTTTATTCTCACATGTAACTAATAAAGAATTTTTATCCATCTCTACTTATCGCCTTCATTTTTGTCATAGATCAATATTTGTATTAATATCTTCATTTGATAAATGTTAGCTATCTAGTTTTCAAGTTTTATTTTTATGTAATATATGAAAGTTGACAGATAATTTATCATGAAGTATTTAATATAAATATTATGATACAGTTTGTATAAATATGCATTATATATGTATAATATCTGTATGCTTTTTTTCTCATATTAATATATATACAGGGTGTCCCTAATTTAAATGTCAAAACTTTAGGAGCGTGTAGAGGACCGATAAACTAAGACAAAAAGTCCTTTAGAGATTTGCTCGTTTTTGCTTCGTTTTGAAGAAAATCGCAAAAAATGAAATAAATAATTTTCACCAAAAAACTTAAAACAACACTAAGATTATTAGATTTATCAAAAAGTATTATAAAATAAAAATTGTAGAACATGGAATTAAGAAAAGAGAGTGAGTTAAAATCCTCCTGAAGTAAAATTAGAGGATTGTAGATAAATACGCGACAACGCGAAATTTTGTTTCTAATCTAATTTTACCTCAGGAGGATTTTAAATCACTCTCTTTTCTTAATTCCATGTTCTACAATTTTTATTTCATAATACTTTTTGATAAATCTAATAATCTTAGTGTTGTTTTAAGTTTTTTGGTGAAAATTATTTATTTCATTTTTTGCGATTTTCTTCAAAACGAAGCAAAAACGAGCAAATCTCTAAAGGACTTTTTGTCTTGGTTTATCGGTCCTCTACACGCTCCTAAAGTTTTGACATTTAAATTGGGGACACCCTGTATACAACTATATATATAGGGTGTCCTAGACCACCCGTACACCCCTTTTCTTTCAAAAACTAAGCATTTTAGAGAAAAACGTTTTGAACAAAAATTGTATGGTTTTGAGGGGAACATAAGATGGTGTCATTGGTTTGACCTTGGATGGCATCGTTAAGGTCAAGTCAAGGACACCTTTAATTTCTTAAATGGAATCCCCTATTTTTTATTGCATATTCTTATAGCTTATGTCGAGAGCTTTCCAAAACTCTATAATAAAGTATTTTTTCATTAAGTACTTTTCGAGTTATTTTATATCTTAATCTGACATATTTTGATATAAAAAATAAAATATCTTGTAAAATATTTAGTTCTCGATAATCTTACCGTAATACTTTTATGTACAGAATAATGAGACAAATTAATTAGTAAAAAAAATAATTGTTTTTAAGAAAAAGTATGTAATTATTTATAATGTATTTTTTAAAACAATTATTTGTTTTTTTCTTTACACTAATTGATTTGTCTCATTATTCTGTACATAAAAGTATTACGGTAAGATTATCGAAAACTAAATATTTTACGAGATATTTTATTTTTTATATCAAAATATGTCAGATTAAAATATTTTATTTTATTATTTTTATTTATTTGTGCTTAGTCCTTGCCTTTCGGCTTAGGACGAACTTCCGGTTACAAAATTTTTCCATCCACTCTGCGCTTATATATAAATTTAAATTTGCCTTTAATAGAAACTCAATTAAAACTAAAGTTAAAATTCGAATTCCAATTGAAACTGAGCCTGAACTTAAATACCATTCAAAATAAAATAAAATATAGACTACACTAAGACTGTAACTGAAAGAACTGGAGCTATATAAACTAACACATAACTAAAACAAAAATAGAATAGAATAAAATTGACAATAAAATAAAATCAAAATCAAAATCAAAATAATAAATATAAAAATAAAAATAAAACGCATCTCTATCCTTCCTCTGCCGCCTTCTTCCTTTCTTCTTCTATTCTCCTTAGTACTATCAGCCCTTGTCCATTCTCCCCTAACACTTTTTCTATCTCCTCTTTCTGTCCTGTTTTTTCACATTCCTTGCGTACATGCCACATGCTTTCTACCTCTTTCTTACATAGCCTGCATACTTTTTCCTCTTCTGCTTTCCAATATTCTTTTTCTCTTACTTCATTGCCGCACCTGAACCTTGCTATCGTTTTTCTATCTTTCTTCTTCATTCTCTTACTTAGATATTCTGCTCTCTCTTCTTTTATTAGCTGCTTGTATTCTCTGTTGTATGTAGATTCTTCTATCTTTTTTCTTTCCGCTTTTTCTTTCTCTCTTATTTTCCCTATTATTCTTTGTACTATGTTTTCCTCCTCTTCTCTGCTTCTTTTCCTTATCTCATTACCATCTCCTTCCTCCTCTAATATTTTCCTCCTTATCCTCGCCCATTTTCCTTCTCTTCCTGCCCCCCACTCTTTCTTCCTCTCTTTCCAGCATTCTTCCACCAGTTTTTTCCCCGTTGTTCTTATTTTCTCTTCGTACTTTAGTGCTCTTTTCAGCGCCTTCTCTTTAATTTTTACTAACTTTCCTTCCTCTACTACTATGTAATTCGGCGTTGTCCTTTCCAGACCTAGTATCCATTTTACGTATTTTCTTTGAATTCCGTCCAGTCTTTCCTCTTTTCTCCATCCCCATATTTCTGCTCCAAACAAACTCACACTCTCCACCAATGCTTCAAACATCTTCATTCTTCTTATGTAGTCCTCCCTAAATAATCTCTCTCCTATGCTCCACGTTTTCTTCATTGTAATCATTGCTTTCTTTCTTCTTTCTAAGATATGCTTCTCCGCTCCTCCATTTTTTTGCATAATGTATCCTAAGTAGCTAAACTCTTTTACTTCCTCCAATTCTTCCTCTCCCCATTTCCATCTCCTCTTCTTTGTTCTTCCTTTCCCCTTTTCGAATACCATCACTTTTGTCTTCTCCGAGCTTAATGTTAGACTTTTTTTCTCTAAATATTTCTTAAATCTCCTCAGCATTTCCTTCAGCTCGCCTTCTCTCTCCGCCAGTAAAACTATGTCGTCCGCATACATTAGCTTCCATATCTTCCTTCTTCCTACCATTACTCCCCCCGTCTGTCCTCTTTCCATTTCTTCTTCCAGATCTGCTACGTAGATGTTGAATAACGTCGGGCTCATTGGGCATCCTTGTCTAACTCCTTTTCTAGTCCAAAACCCTTCTGTATATTTCTCTCCCACCTTAATTACATTCTTCGTTTCCTTATATGTCTCCATTATTCTCTTTTTCAGCTTATTCGATACACCAATTTCCTCCATCCTTTCTCTCAGTATTTTTCTGTCTATTCTATCAAATGCCGCCTTCAAATCAGCGAAACATGCAAAAACCTTGCCTTTCTTTTTTCCTACCTCTCTATCCACTACGTGATTTAATACATATACTGCATCCATAATCCCCCTTCCTCTTCTGAACCCGAATTGACCTTCTTCTAATTTGCCATCGATTTCTCCCATTAATCTCTCATTTAGAATGCTAGCGTAAATCTTATATGCTGTGTCCATCAGTGTTACACCTCTGTAATTCTTTATCTCCTTCTTTTCTCCTTTTTTGAATATGGGGCATATTACTCCTTTCTTCCAGTCCTCCTTCCTTCTTCCTTCCATATTTTCTTTATCATTTTCCACATTGCTTCTCCTATACTTCTTGGCATGTATCTCCACACTTCATTTTTCAAACCATCCTCTCCTGGCGCTTTTCCTTTCCTCAATCTTTTCAGCTGCTTTATCAATTCCTCTCTCGTTATTTCATCCTCTTCCTCTTCTTCTACCCTTTCCGCTTCCTTTTCCTCTAATACTGCCATTTGTTCTTCTCCCTCCAGTATCCCCATAAAATGCCTTTTCCATTCTTCCTCACCTATTTCTTCGTTTATCTCTTCTCTTCTTTTTCTGAATCTGTTTATATATTTCCATGCCTCTTGTTCTGACTTGATCTTCCTTATTTTTTCCTCTTCCTGTTTCTCATATTCTTTTTTCTTTTCTTTGCACCATTCTTTGTACTCTTTTCTCATCTTTATATATTATTCCGTTTCGCATTCTCCCTTCCTCCATTTTCTCATTCTTCTTCTTAATTCTCTCTTTTTGTTTTTCCATTCCTTGTCATGCCATACTCTATCTCCTATCTTCCATTTATGTCTCCTCTTCTTCTTCTTTGGTATTGCTTCCTCTACTTTCTCTTTTATTTCCTTCCATAATTCTTCAATCCCCTCTTCTTTATTGATCCACTCCTCACAGCTCCTCAAGTATTCTTCCTTTGTTTCTTCTTTCCATTCTCTTCTTTCTATTTCTTTCTCCTCTTCTATTTCTTTTTCTTCTTCCCTTGTTCCATATAATGTCACTTCCAACGGCACGTGATCCGAGTCCGTTCTTTCTCCTATTTTCAAACTCTCTACCTCCTCTGTAGCCTCTTGGTTTCCTATTATATAATCAATAACTGATGTTCCATTTTCTCCTATGTATGTCTATTCTCCTTCTTCTCCTTTGCTTCCATTTAAAATCACCCATCCTCTTTCTTCAATTTCATTTATTAGTCTTCTTCCTTCTCCGTTTATTACCTTGTCCTTCGATTTTCTTTCTCTCTCCTTTTTTACCACTTCGTTTATCCAACCCCCTTCCTCCCCTCTTCCGGCGTTCCAGTCTCCTCCTATTAACAATACGCCTTCCTCGTTCTCTTCCATTCCTTCTGAAATTATGTGCATTATTTTTTTTACATTCTGACTGTACACTGTCATCACTCTCCACTCTCTCTCATCATATCTTATTCTCCTTTCCACTATGTTGTCACTCCATTCTTTGTATTCCAAGGTCGTTATCCTTTTACTTATTCCTGTTATAATGCCTCCTTTTGCTCTCCCTTTTTTGTTTTCTCTCTTTGCTGGTCTACACTTCCATTCCAGATTTTTCGGCAGTTTGTCCTTTATTTTATTCTATCCCTCTTCCTCTATCCACGTTTCCGTCAACCCTACCATCTCAAATCCGCTTAAATATTCCCACACCTCTTTATCTTTATTTGTAACTCCTGCTATATTCCAAAAATACATTCTTGCCCCCTTTTCTCCTCTTCTCTCTTCTTTCTCCTTTTCCTATTGCTTTCCTCTTCTTTCTTTCTCTTCATCTTTCTCTTCATTTAAACAATCTTCCTTTTTGTTCCATTTAAACCATTTTCCATTTACACTTATTTTCTTGTACCCTATTTTCACCTCCTTTCCTTTTTCTTTCTCCTCTCTGGCCATCCTTCTTAATCTTCCTTGGATCTCTCTTTCCCTCCTGGTTAGGTTATCGTCTATATATATTCCTCTATCCAAATTCTTTTTCTTCACAATTATATTTCTTTTCATCTCCCATTCCTCTACTGTTACTACTATTCCTTTCTTTCCTTCTCTCTCCTTTATCTCATATGAATTCTCTACCTTTATTTCTACTCCCAATTTTTCCTTTACAAATTCTTCTATTCTTTTCTCGATATTTGTTTTTTCAATATTTATTCCTCTTATAACTATGTTCTTCTTCCTTTCTTCTCTTTCCTTCTTTTCTTGTACCATCTCTAAACTTTTTATTCTTTCTAGCATCTCCTTTCTTTCTTCTTTCTACTTCCTTCTTTCCTCTTCTCTCGCTTCTCTTTTTTCTTGCATTTCCTTTAATATATTTCCTATTAGTTTCTCCATTAGTTTCTCACAGTGTTCTCTCATTTCTGACACTGTTTCCTCTTTAAAAATTCTCATTATTCCTTCTATCCTTCTTTCCATTTCCTTCTCCGGATCTCTGCTCATTCCGAAATTTTCTAATGTTTTTTCTTTCTGCTTATTTTTACTTCCCGTGGGCCTGCCTACCTTAGCTGCCATCTATCTCTTCCTCTGCGAACTCCGATCTTCTTTATTGCTCCAACTTCCCGCGCTCACTCCACCTTAATGGTTGCTGTCCTAACCTAAAACCGCCTTCTCTACTTTCCTCTTTTCTTCTCTGCTCTTCTTTCACCTCCCCTTTTCCCTCCACTTACTTGCTTTCCTTTTGTCTCCTTCTCTCTCACTTCACCCTACTCTCCGTTCTTCTCCTCTTCTTTCCACAATTATCACCTTCACTTTCCTTCCTTCTATAACTACTCTAACTTTCCTTCGTCACTCTCAACCGGAAGCCCCAGATTAAAATATAAAATAACTCAAAAAGTACTTAATGAAAAAATATTTTATTAGAGTGTTTTGGAAAACTCTCGACATAAGCTATAAGAATATGCAATTAAAAATATGGGATTCCATTTAAGAAATTAAAGGTGTCCTTGACTTGACCTTAACGATGCCATCCAAGGTCAAACCAATGACACCATCTTATGTTCCCCTCAAAACCATACAATTTTTGTTCAAAACGTTTTTCTCTAAAATGCTTAGTTTTTGAAAGAAAAGAGGTGTACGGGTGGTCTAGGACATTCTGTATATATGTATATGTATATATATATATACAGGGTGAGTCATTTTAATCAATACACGCAAATATCTCGTAAAATAAGCAAGGTGGAAAAAAATGTTTTATACAAAAGTTATAGGGTTCAGAGGGGGACACATGATGAAAATACGGACCGAAAATATTGATTAAAATGACTCACCCTGTATATATATATATATATATATATATATATATATATATATATACACACACACACATATACATATACATAGGCTGCGTTCAGAAACATCACTCGTGTGCACACGAGCGTCGTTCTATCTTTGTTATTTAATACTAAAATTTAAACAAAGATAGAACGACACTCGTTTCCGATGTAGCCATATACATATTTATACATTTTATCTTCATAAATATATATTTTATATATAATAATTTATACCCTCTATTTATACCTTCTTTTACCACATAGAGAGAAGACTTATAACCATGATACTATAAAATAAACAATTTAAATACTAAAAGAAAATAGTTATGTAAGAACTAACATTTAATTATTTGATTTGTTCTTTTTTCCTCGCTCGATATATTAAAGATAAGTTCCTAATGTGAGATTAATATAAAATTATATTTTTTTCATATTAGTAACAGAAATTAAAACTACCTGTAAAAAATTTTAACAAAAAAAAGATATGTGAATTTTGATGGCAATGACAAAATATATAATTTTTTTTGCTTATTGGCAATTTTATATATATATATATATATATATATATATATATATATATATATATATATATATACACTAATATATTATAGATGGTTACTAGAAACAAATTTGTCAATAAAGCGTGATGTTGTTATATTTTTCTAATTTAAATTCTAATTATTTGGAAAAATATTTACAGACGACTGTGGAAGAATTAGTTGCAGCGACAGCTTATTTTGATTTATTTCTTCGATCTGTGACCGATCCTGGCTTGTTACGGTCACTTATTAGATTTCTATTAGAAGATAATTATGACGACTGTAGAATATTGGATAGTTTGATACAAAGGATTTCTTCTCGATCGAGGGTAAATTGGAAAAATTATCCTTTTTCTTACAATCTTTTTAAAAGAACGTTTTTTAAACATAACTTATCTCTAAACTATTTGCTTTTTCCTAATTTAGTTATGCATAGTCACTCTGGCATTGTTTGAAACTCTGGTTAATTTAAACTGCGAAGATATCATGTTAGAACTATGTTTGAGTGCATTAAGTCCATGTTCGCATATAATGTTTTCCCAACGTAGCCGACTGAGAGACATAGATCCCTTTGGACGTGCGGCGGAAAAATTTTTATCTCTAACTCCATGTTGCTGTTCTACTGTATTTATATCATTGGATTCTCAAACAAATTCTTTACCTAGCACTACATCATATACATATGACAAATATGGATATATCGCAACTGATTCAATGAAATCGTTACCAGCATCGATAAATTATGGTACGAGATTATCAGACAGCTTATATGGAAATTATCACGCATATCTCTGTGATGCCAGACAAAAAATAAAAACTTGCCGTATTGCGTGTTCCAATTGGTCTTGTCGGTATGATGGTGATTTATCAGAAAATAGTAATACCAGCAGCGTAATCACGTTGATAAATGAAAATATTACATCTGATCAATTGCAGAAGAAAACAGAAGAATCTAAAACATCATCACTGGAAAAAACAATTAAGAATGCAACGAATTCGTGCGAAAATGACGAGAGTGGGCTAATAGATAATGTATTATATAATTTTCAGTGTCTATTAGAAGGCAAAAATTTAAACAGCAATGAACATAATATTAAAAATGAATTGACTATGAATGAATTGACTATGGATGCTGTATTATCTCTTGACGAACAGACACAATTGGATGCTGATATTGCGGAATTATTAAATGAAGATATAGGAATGACAAATTATACGGAAGAAACTTATTTAGATAAAAAGGAATCTGATAGCTGTATAGACGATTCAGCTACAACCATGAATTCGCTCATGTCGCTAGGAGAGAGTAGCGGTTATGAAAGCTTTGCATTTAAAGGATCGCCGGAGTCAACGCCGGACAATGAAACAAACGAAGATCATTTGAATGAACACGAAGAAATGCATATCGTAATTAAGAAGGATATTAATGATATTGTTGGACATAATTTTATAAAATCGAATCCTTTGACAACTGAAAAAACGTCATTGAGTAAATCTAATAAGAGTAATACTTCGTATCGACAAGATATATTTAATGGACAGCCAAACGTCGGCATATTTTTAGACGTAGTTTTACGAAAGCTTGAATGTATGACTAGTAATAACTTGTATGTCAATTTACATCTCACAGGTCTTATTAGTAGACTGGCGATATATCCGCAACCTTTATTGCAATCCTTTCTGCTGAATCATTCTCTTGTGTTTCAACCTAGCATCAGATCCTTGTTTCAGGTATATATTTATCGATTACAATTCCAAACAATAATTGCTGCAAACAGTTGTATATTTTTTTAAAAGAACATTGTTATTATCTAGATAATTATTACTAATTACATTGTAATTAAATTAAGATAACATCTGCTAATTTATTATATTACAGGTGCTTGCATCATTAAAGCACAAAATAGATCAATTTCTCTCAAAACACAATAATGTAGATTTATTGGTTGAACAAGCAAGATTATTTCTGATTAGTCGAGAAGACAAGCTAGTAAATGCGAGAAAAAATGTATTAGAAGCTGCTGCTCAATCCTCATCTGTTAAAAAGCATTCTCTGACTAGTGAATCATTCTCAAGAGGTATTATCTATCTATTCGTGAATAGTGAATAGTAGAGAATAATAAATTTTTAAATTAAATATATACACATATTTTTCTTTCTCTATTATGATTTAAAAACACGTTCAACTTTTAAAGCTTCTAATCTCATATTATTATGTAATCATATGAGTTTTTGAAATACATTGAAATAAATATGATTCGTGAATAAAAAAAAATAAATGTAAATCTCGATCACAATTACACTGTTCAACAAAAAATGATTTTTTTTCGAACACCGGAACCGGACTACTCCTTTCTTATAGGTTTTTGGACGCTGAACACGAATCCGGTTGTGAAATTGCTCCATCACGTTGCAAAAAAGGGCTATTTTCACGAACTTTGTCATATTATAACTACAATATGTGACGTACTGGAGAAGTTTTATTACAATCAAAAGAAAGTATGTTAGGACTTTCAACCTCAAAAGGAATTTTTGGTGTCGGTTATGGTTAATAAGATATTCATGGTTAAATATGGGGTGTATTGCAGAAGTTAGCTGAGACTTAAGTCATTGACGATTTACTAGATAGCTTTCAATTATATTTATTTAAACCTAAGAGTTTTTTAGATCGCTGAATACGAATTCAATGTCAAAATTGTCAAATTCAAAATGGTAAACTCAATATGGCGGATGCCAAATCTTAAAAAATATTTAGATTATAATCTAAACATTTGAGTCTATTATTTTGAATTTGACAATTTTGACATTGGATCCGAATTCAGCGACCTAAAAAACTCTTAAGTTTAAGTAATAATTAAAAGCTATTTGGTAAATCGTCAATGACCTAAGTCACAGCTAACTTCTGCAATACACTCTATATTTAACCATAGATATCTTATTAATCATAACCGACACCAAAAATTCCTTTTGAGGGTTGAAAGTCCTAACAACATACTTTATTTTGATTGTAATAAAACTTCTCCAGCACGTCACATATTGTAGCTATAATATGACAAAGTTCGTGAAAATAGCCCTTTTTTACAACTTTAATTGCAAATTTCTCAAAATTCTGACGTGATGGAGCAATTTCACAACCGGATTCGTGTTCAGCGTCCAAAAACCTATAAAAAACGGGTAGTCCCATCTCGGTTTTTTTTTTTGCATTGTGTTATCATAAGATCTATTTTTGCTGAAAATGTTGGACAAATGCAGATGAGTTGTACAATTATTTATCAATGCGGGATATTATCGAATGTGAGTGATTGCATACAAAAAATTATTTATCTCGATGTATTTTGCAAGAAAAAAATTTATATGGTTCTTTGCTTCTAATGTCATAATTCAATATGACTGTAGTGAGGATGCAGGAGCCTTGATTTCTTTTCCCCTCCTTCGTCTTTTCTCTCTGTTTTTATATTCTTCTCTTGTTCTGTCGCTTTCTGTCTAACTTTAACTATATTAATTGAATTTTTTAAAATTTTGTGCCGTGCATGCGGAAAAGTATTTAAAAAACGTATGTATATTAATACAATATTTTTACATATAATTGATATGTACATATCTATATTTTTGAAATACTGTGTTAGTTGTATTTACAGGGGAATCGAAAAGGAGAAGTTTAACATTATCATTTACACAAATGTTCAAACGATCAAGTAATAGCTTAGGTATAAGCAGCTTAACAAATTCTATCAGTCAGCCGTCCAGTATGTCGGAAGATCAATTACAAATGGTTGGTTCTGGATATAGGTAAATTTTTGAAGACTTCGATCTCTCTTATTGTAACTATATATATAACTTTATATAACATTAGAAAAAAAAAAAAAAAAGAGTTTCTTGTGCATTACGAACTAGTATAAATTTATAAAAATCGGCAAAAAGCTTTTTACTTTGTGAAATAATAAATAGCTGTAAATCTTAATCAACTAGTATAAGATTTATTTTTGTTCAAAATGTAAGACATGTGTATATTGAATTATACATTTGTTTATTAATGAGAAGCAATTAACAAGAGAGTAACTAACTAAATATTAAAGTACATCATGATTTTTTTATGTTAATGTTTAATTTTTTTAAACTTAAATTAAAAATGTTTAATTCAGAGATTGTAATCTTGATTTTATTTTAATTATTTCTAACATTACTGTTAATTTTATTTTAAGAATTATTGCATCAAAGTATGAAATAAGTCATATCTCAGATAATTTCGGAGATAGTGATTTGGTCTATTATAAAAACTTCTGTAAATTTTTTTTGCACATTATATTTATTAGGCACATTGCAGACTGTGAAATGATATATATATTAAGATAAAAATCTAAAGATATTTCAAATAAATTCTTGTTTAACATGTAGGAATCATCAAATAAAAAAAATAAGATTGCTAATAATATAGTTGGTAAAAGTTCAAATTTACAAAATTTTTTTAGCGTAATGCGCAAGCAAAAAATATATTAACTAATTTCAAAAATGTGTTTTTTATTCATAACTAGCAACTTTTCCATACTATTACGATGCGCGTAAAAAATTTTTTGATTGTTTCTTCATCTAAATAAATATTGATTAAACTTTAAATTATTTTTCTTTATTAGATATGTGAAAACTTCATGGGAATCGCCGAATGAAGTGAGTCCAGTGCAAAATATTGTTCTATGTGCTGTTATATTAGATGAATGGCTTAAAGAGCTTGCAGCAATAACTCAGGAACATGCAATTATGTCTCTTACAGATGGTATTGGATTTAAAGCTTAACATGTAAGTTTATGCAAATATAGAACTTACACACAAGAAAATATTTGAAAGTCTCACCTGATTTTTATGAGATTTAGATACATTCAGAACAACTTAAAATAAGAAGTATTTTTTATAAGTGCTTAATTACACATCTAGATGCTAAAACAATTCTGTTAAACTCATTCGGCATATTTGATTCTGAGTGAATAATTGTCAAAATTATAAAATGTATAAAATAATATATTTTAAGCAAAAGTTTTATATAGTATTTAATGTATTTATAATTGTTATTTAGATCATGCAAAAACATCATTTTTTCAAATAATCCTCTAATTATTTTTGCGTAGTAAAAAATTTTGACGAGAATAGAAAATAAAGACTATTTTTTATGCTGAATTTGTCCATACATTATAAAATTAATAATATAAATACTTAAAGGTTCCACATTAAAAATATAATTACAGAAAAAATAGACAAAGAAACCAGCACAGTAAAAAAGTGCAAAATTTGTTTATTAAAACTTACAACATTCGCGGACGTTTCGGTCCCTTTTTTTGGACCCTCCTCAGCGCGAAAATATAAATAAATAAATAATTAGAACGGTCTATCATAACGGTCTAACGCACGGAAATTGCTTTAAATAAGTGTAAAAATACAGTAAAACGCAGGGCATGTCAATTATGTTAAAAAACGGAAGTAAAAAAAAAAATAAAATTAGACTGAGTATACGTCATCCGCAGGCTGTGCCTCTCCATTGCTCCTAAACAGTAGAGATGTAAATCCGACCATAATCAGTCAAGACAGCTATCTCCATAACGTATGTCGTGAAAAGGAGCATGCATATCTGAACAATAAAAATTTTTTTAAATAGGGACACATATCTAACAGAGACATTTCAAAGTGAAGACTTACATAGAGATAGATTAATCCGAAACATTGTTGAATGTCGCATCATCACAATTGTCAGACGTTTAAAATTAATAAACAATAAAACGCATGTGTACAAATTTAAAGATATAGAACATAATGTGTAACTCGTGCACAGTAGACGCGATGTGACCAGTACTAAGTTTAAAACCAATTTAAAGAGCGAACGAATACAAATATATGTATATAATGTCTGTGTTATGTCTAGGGTAATGTATACAAACATTAAGGAACCGCAAGTCACACTTTCGGGAGTCTGTTTATCGCGTTGACATACGCCTCAGTATCCATTTGCAAATTTAAACTGTTATCTTGTCTTTTAATGAAAAGCATTTCAGATATTAGGAGCTTATTATAATGTGGTTCAGAATCTAATATTCTAACATTGTTCCATTTGAAATCATGATTAAAATGTAATCTATGATCGGTAATAACAGAATGAGCCGATGTGTTTCGTCGTATGTGATTACGGTGTTCATCAATTCTCGTTTGTAATTGCCTCGGTGTTCATCAATTCTCGTTTGGCCAACATACGCATCGCAGTTATTACATTCTATTTTATAAACAATATTACTGCAAATTGGTTTAGGTATCAGATTTTTTTGTACTTTAATGAAACGATGTAGTTTATTTAAACTAAAGTAAGAAAGTCTAACGTCCAAATCCTTTATTCTTAAATCGCTCAGAGATGGATGGGACATATGGAATCGTAAAAAAATTTTTTCTTGTATCCTCAGTCTCATCAAACGAGTTATGGTTGTTTTTATTATAATTAATAAATAAATATTTAAGTCTATCTTGAAGAGTCGTAAATATAAAATCTAATGTATAGTTGTTGTCAAGTAAAATATTAATAATAAAATTTAAATTTTTTTGATGGAACCGAGGATGAGAAAGCAAGAATGCTCTATCCACAAGGCCTACAATAGTACCTCTTTTTGGCACAAAGGATGTTGCGACAGAAAGTACATACGACGAAACATATCGGCTCATTGTTATTACCGATCATAGATTAATCATGATTTCAAATGGAACGATGTTAGGATATTAGATTCTGAACCATATTATAATAAGCGCCTAATATCTGAAATGCTTTTCATTAAAAGACAAGATAACAGTTTAAATTTGCAAACGGATACTGAGGTGTATGTCAACGCAAACAGGCTCCTGAAAGTGTGACTTGCGTTTCCTTAATGTTTGTATACATTGCCCTAGACATAACACAGACATTATATACATATATTTGTATTCGTCCGCTCTTTAAATTGGTTTTAAACTTAGTACTGATCACATCGCGTCTACTGTGCACGAGTTACACATTATGTTCTATATCTTTAAATTTGTACACATGCGTTTTATTGTTTATTAATTTTAAACGTCTGACAATTGTGATAATGCGACATTCAACAATGTTTCGGATTAATCTATCTCTATGTAAGTCTTCACTTTGAAATGTCTCTGTTAGATGTGTGTCCCTATTTAAAAAAATTTTTATTGTTCAGATATGCATGCTCTTTTTCACGACATACGTTATGGAGATAGCTGTCTTGACTGATTATGGTCGGATTTACATCTCTACTGTTTAGGAGCAATGGAGAGGCACAGCCTGCGGATGACGTATACTCAGTCTAATTTTATTTTTTTTTGACTTCCGTTTTTTAACATAATTGACATGCCCTGCGTTTTACTGTATTTTTACACTTATTTAAAGCGATTTCCGTGCGTTAGACCGTTATGATAGACCGTTCTGATTATTTATTTATTTATATTTTCGCGCTGAGGAGGGTCCAAAAAAAGGGACCGAAACGTCCGCAAATGTTGTAAGTTTTAATAAACAAATTTTGCACATTTTTACTGTGCTGGTTCCTTTGCCTATTTTTTCTGTAATTATATTACAAAATTACTTTTCGAAATTGCATTATTGGTTAAAAATTGGTTAGAATCAATTAGCAAAATGACAAAATAAATGCAGTGATATACACAATAGCACAATTTCGTTATTAAAAAAACACGTATTTCTGATTTTGAAATATTCTGCATTCAAGCTCATCAAAATTAAGTGGGAATTTCAAACATTAGAATGGAAAAAGAATAGTAGAAGAATAATAGAATATAATTCTATTATTTATATAATAATTTTTAATAAAAGTTTTCTCTTTTTGACAGGGTTATATATTTTAAATAATAGTAATATAATACAGTAATATATGTATATCCTTAATTATGATATGTAAATATTTATAACAACAGTACAATTCAAAGAATGCAAAATTAAAGAAATAGAAATATATATTAAATATACATATATTAAATATATATTATTATTGCAGCATATATTTAAGAAAATACGTTCTAATGCTGATTTTTGCTTGCAAAATCAAGAATTGATAACATCATGAAATTTCCCTATACAGTGAAACCTTTCGAAATAACGCACTGTACTTTTGGCACGCTATAACAAGATTACTCCTAAATTCCGTCAAATTCAGGGCCGTATGAGATTTGCATGAATATGCCCTTTCAAGTACACCACTGGGAGAAGACATTGGGACATTGCGCCCACAGATCTATGCGTTGCTGCGCGATTGGATCGTTACTCTCACTCACACTACTCGGGAGCAGTCAAGCATATATGGAAAAGATGTGCGCCAATTCGAGATTTCACTGTATATCTATGAATGATGAATATTTTAACAAAATTGAAAACTAAAATAAAATATTCAGCACAACACAAAACATTTCTACAATTCTTCTATTTTATGGATACTTATGTATATATAGAAACTAAAAAAATGCATTAATATAAATTATTGTTTTACAGATTTACTTATGATTGTTCAGAATAGTTATCAACTTGTTAAAATAAAAATGTTTTAAATTTTATTTGTATATATTTTGTGATATAAACAAATTAAATTTTTTCTCTATAATTTAAGTTATTTCTTTGCAAATTATACTAAATACATAAATATTATATCTGTTATATATCCTTATGTTTATATAACTTATAAATCTGTTTGGCAATTTATTATACTTTTTTAAATATAATATAATTGTTTTGAATGTTACAAAGAAAAAGATCAAAGTAATGCTAACTAGAAACCAACATAAGCCAAATGCAAGATAACGCAGATGATAAATTAAGAGAAAATCTTTTTCCTTCTTCCCTTTTTTTTAACATTTTAAACATTTTTTTTCTAAATAATTTTTATAAACCGAAACGCGTTTTGTTTATATTGAAATCGATCTTTTATATTCAGCTCGTATTGGTTTATTGATGGCATTATTTTAATCTTGCAATTGGCGAGTTCATATTGTTAAGTTAATTTGCGCATATATTTTTGTTTTAATAATATTACAACTAGCAAATTAATTCAAACATTAATGCATTGCAAAAAATTGATAATATTATTAATTAGTTATTACAAGAAAATTATTGAAATATGCATGTAAAATTTTCAAGTAT
The DNA here is from genome assembly GCA_907163055.1 of Formica aquilonia x Formica polyctena. Classification (NCBI taxonomy): domain Eukaryota; kingdom Metazoa; phylum Arthropoda; class Insecta; order Hymenoptera; family Formicidae; genus Formica; species Formica aquilonia x Formica polyctena. Next base: position 570,857 of record CAJQTV010000153.1, on the reverse strand, counting down.
ATTTATACCACTGTTATCTATGAATATATATTTATGTATCTTATAAATTATTTAGTTGTACTTAATGCTGTTATCGCGATTCAGATATTTATCTATTCTGTGCACATCTTAAAAACTTAATTGCATTTTGAGAATGAAAGTAAAGAATACACTATATCATATATATAAACACTTGGCTATATTTAAATTATATTATGGAAACTGTAATGTACAATATGAAAATGTTAAATATTATTTATATTTTTATAATAATAATATAGAGAGCTTGTCACTTGAAATTTTTTTGCTTATAACAATGAATATGTACATAAAATATATGAATATATTGTTTATAATAATAAAATACAAAATGAATATGTGATTTGTTTTATGAACTATTATATACTTTATATGGTAAAAAATTTAATGCAAGAAGCTTGACACAACTCTTACAGCACCGAACAATGCAGTAAGATTATAGGGAAGTTACAAACTTACATATTTTAATGAACATATTACTGGTATATACCAGTACTATACTGGTACAGTATATGTTTCTACTATACTATACACTAACCTTATAGTATATTGTAAGTTTAATAGATATACTTTATTTATTGGTAAGAGAATACAGTCTGAACCGATCGGAGTTTGCTAATTGCGTTTAACTATCTCGACCACTACTGTAAGATTCTCAAAGATTTCTCTCCTCGTGGTCGCTGAGCTACGCGGTTTTATACTCGACTTTTCGTCTCCTTCTTAGTTCGATATCTATCGATATGCCTCGTGGCGTGACCCTATTCGCTCTTGTCAGCCCGACATATCTCGAACTCGAACGGATCTTATACTTAACGGGTGTTCTAACCGCATGTTTGGTAACGGGTGCCCTTAATGTAACTTCCATCTTACAGCTCGACCATCCTGACGAGTTATTCGTCTCGAATGACTTAATCTAATACAATCTTTTGAACATATTAATCGCCTTATTAATTAAGTGTTTGTACGGAACATTTTTCAGTCTTTGGTGTCCTTATACTAGTTTGTTACCATGGTTTTATCCATGGTTTTAGTTTATCTGGTGAGAGAATTGAATTATAGGGCCTGGAGGATACGTTAAAACCTGGTATGTCCTGTGCGACGTACCTATTTTTGTCTAGTACTTTAGTTATGACGTAGGGTCCCTTGTAGCCCGGTTTCAATTTGGCGCTTTGACCCGGCTTTACGTGGAGGTCCCTAATCATCACGTATTCGTTAGTTTTATATTTAGTTGGCTTTGCGTGCCTGTTATCGTAATATTTTTTATTATAATCACGAAGCGACTTAGTTGCTTCCTCCGCTGTCTTATAATTCGATTCTCGATTTAAATTATCTTCTATACCCGCATTTTTTTGGATTAATTCTACGAGGTTTTTGTCTGTGTTATTCCTATTGTCGTACCCTAAAAATAGTTTACTCGGTGTACATTTAATCGCAGAATGACTAGTGTTGTTTATCACATACTGTGCTTTATCTAATTTCTCTTTCCAATCATTCGGGGAATCAACCAACTTTTTAAGCGTAGATTTAAGAAATCTATTTATTCTTTCTACTAGGCCGTTAGCCCACGGGGCCGCAATAGCAACTTGACGGTGTTTAATTTTTAAAGATTCTAAAAAATGGGCAAATTCATTAGATGCGAAGGCCGTTCCTCTATCCGAAACTATTTCTCTCGGGTTACCAAAAATGTTGAGTACCGACTTCAGATGTTTAATTACTTCTTTCGTGCATGTAGATTTTGTAGGAAAAAGCCATGTAAATCTCGTGAATGAATCCACTATAACCAGAACATGTTTAAAGCCGTCTTCCGTCTGTTGCAAGGGGCCAAAATGATCTAAGTGTAAGGTCTCGAATGGTTTGGTTGATTGCCCGGTATCTTGGATTTCTCCCTCACGGGAATGACGAGAAGCATTCGCCGTGAGGCAAGTGATACAATTGTCTATATGATCATATATTTTTTTCCGCATCGACGGAAACTAATAGGAGGCGAATATGCCTTGAAACGTTTTTTCAAAGGCCCATATCATCGTGGTAAACTCTTACTATATTGTTAATCATAGAGTCCGGTACAACAAAACGTGGACGGTCAGTCGCTTTTTTATAAAGTAATCCCTCTATCAACTCGAATTTTTCATTGTCCGAATACTCTAATTGTTGGGCAATGCTTTTCAATTGTGAGTCTTGAAGTTGTTTACACTCCAGTTCTTTCTCGAGTGGCATTGATTCTATATACGCTATTTGGCGACTGAGAGCGTCGACGTGTGTCATACGTTGACCTGGTCTATGTGTCGTTTTGAACTTATAGTTTTGAAGGCTTAACGTCCATCGAGCGATTCTGGGGTTTAGATTTGCTTTGTTCACGGCGAAAACTAACGCGTTGCAATCTGTTACAACGGTAAACTCTATTCTATATAAATAGATGTGAAATCGTTCTATTGTGCGGACTATCGCAAGCATTTCGAGTTCGAAACTGTGATAATTTCTTTCCGCTTGGTTTGTCGCTTGACTGAAAAACGCGATAGGAGCCCGCAGTTATTATCTTTTTGTTTCTGTAATAATATCGCTCCCAATCCTTGTACACTTGCGTCTGTATGTAACTGAGTCTCCGACTGCGGATTGTAAATAGCTAGAATCGGGCTTGTCGTTAATTCATTTTTTAATGTTTCTAGCGCCCGTACACAGTGTATATCGAAATCGAAATGTGTTGTCTTTTTTAACAGATTATACAAAGGTTTGGCTTTATCAGTATAACCTTTAATGAATTTACGAAAGTAATTGGCTAATCCCAGAAATCGCTGGACTTCGAGCACATTTTTCGGTTGCGGGAAGCTTTTTATGGCTTCAACATGTCGCGTGCTTATAGTGATTTTGTTCGCTGATATAATATATCCTAAATATTCTATCTCTTTCTTAAGGAATTGACATTTATTAAGATTTAATTCGAAATTATAACGCTTCAATTGAAATAATACTTCACGCAGTATTTCTAAATTTGTTTCTACCGTTTCGGTCGCTATCATAATATCATCGATATAAACAATGACCTTGTCTTCTCTTATTAACGGTTGAAGTATGTACACAAGTCGTTTTTGGAATTCGGCCGGTGCCTCGCAATAACCGAATGGCAAACGTGTATACTCATATTGCCCGTCTGGGGTCGCAAAAGCGAAATATTTAGTATGATCTTTATGTACCTTAATTTGGTGGAAGCCGTCTTTTAAGTCTAACAGCGTGAAAACAGCTTTATTCCCTAATCGCGCTACGCAATCTTCGATTAGCGGGAATGGGTATTTTTGTTTCGAAACTCTCGAATTTAACGGACGTAAATCAACACACAGTCGTAAAGATCCATTTTTCCTTTTAGCTGGGACTATTCTCGCGCAGTAAGGTGAAATGCTTTTTTTGATAATACCGCGAGCTAACAGATCGTCAACTATCTCGCGTATTTGGTTTTTCTCTGCCCATGCGAAACGGCGCGGGGCATACGCGTAAACAGAATCGTCTCTCAGCGTGACTTTTATTGAAAAATCGTCATTTACGGCGACTGCCGTTGAGCTATAAACGTCCAATATTAAATCTTTTAAGCTTTTTTTGCCGATAAGTCAAAGTCAATTACGATATCTTCTATCCTATCCTCTAAGGAGTTAGTAACTTGGCATGCTAATAATTGCAAAAGCGATACAGGGAAATCCTGAGCATTCTCTTTTGTTTTCAACGAACTCGAATTAAAAATTGCGGTTATTTTTTGATCATTTAAGAAATCACGACCAATAATTAAATCCGCTGCTATACTTTCTTCCCGTAAAACATGTAACGTTATTGCTAGCTGCAAATAAGGTAATTGCTCTAATGTTAACGTAGTTTTTATTGATCCCAAAACTTCAATCGGTTTATTATTTAAGGCTTTAAATGAGAAACCTGAAGGGCTTTGAAATTCGACCGAATGATCCAAAAATTTCTTGTGTACATTTGATTTTATAAAAGAAATCGGACTGCCTGTGTCGACGAGCGCGAATAATAAACAGTCTTTCATATTTAACCTTGTTATCTTAGCAAGCGCGTCGGGTATTGTGGGATTCCTGCCATTGTCGAACTGAACAACAGCAACTGTCTCCTCGTCCTTCGGGGTGACTCCTGTTGCTGATACTGCTGCTACCGGTGCTGTTTGTGCTGACGTGGCCGCTTGTTCCTTCCTCTTTAGTTTGAAACAGACCGCACGAAGGTGACCCGGTGTTTTGCAGTAGGCGCAGAAGAGGCTGCTCTTTTTGCAATTCTTTTGCAGGTGCCCTGATTTTCCGCAGGATCCACAATTGCCGGCTAGCTCCTTTGATTTGGAATTCTTGTTAGTCTGTAACAATTTGCTATCTCCCCAGAAACCGAAGTGATTCGATACATCGACTCCAGGAAAAGATCGACCGAATCGACTTTTAATGAGGTTGCTATTTCTCTTAAGGATCTGCTACCGATCCCACTAATTAATAGGTGGATGGTGCTGTCCTGAGACAAATTTAGATTATGGATTAATGCTAGTTTATCCATTGAGTATTCCAGGAACGATTCCTTAGTATAATTCCATCTGCGCGCCTCAACCTTTTGCATGGCCAGATGGTATAGAATTTCTCTCAAGAATCTCTTTAGAATGGCTTCCCTAAAGCCGGTCCAGGACTCAATCATTGAGCCTGAGCCCAAATCGAACCATTTACGTGCCGCTTTCACTAACCTGCTGGATGCCGCGAGGAACGTGATGTCCTCCTGTGTTCTATGGATACGTGATACCTGCTCTATGCGCTTAATCCACAGTTCCACGTTCTCATCCTCTCCGCCTCCGAATTCTGGTATTTGAGAGGCCAACATGGAGACGGCTTGAGTCGACGGTGCGGCTCCGATCGACGATTGATGTGGTGAACCCGGATTTGATGGCGATGGGGCGGCAGTGTTCGGCGGAATGGAATGATATGATGTATCTTGACTCGTCGGAGATGGTGCTTCTCTGGAAGGCGGGATTGCTTCCTGCGAAGTTTGCGGCTGGTTCCTTGCGAAGGTTTGCAACATGTGGCGAAGCAGCTCCTGCTGTTGCTGGTGCTACTGCAACATCGCCTGTTGCATGCTCTGCAATTGGGAGGAAATCGTTGCCGCCAGCATATTTGTTGCTGATCCTGGCCGCTCCTCTCGTGACCCAGACGGTTGATCGGCTTGTTTTGTTCCCTGAGGTTGCCCCAACGTGAGTAAATCCACTGCTGGGCTATTGCGCTCAAAATGGGACATGAGCTGATCAATTAATTTGTCGCGGTCACTTACGAGGGGCAGTCTATAACGTAGAGTTTCTTCTCTCAGCTGATCGTAGGTCAAATTCTCGAGACCGGCGCGATCCATTCTGCTCCTCTTTGTGAGTGCGGTGAATCCCACTTCTGATATTAGTTGTAAGTTTAATAGATATACTTTATTTATTGGTAAAAGAATACAGTCTGAACCGATCGGAGTTTGCTAATTGCGTTTAACTATCTCGACCACTACTGTAAGATTCTCAAAGATTTCTCTCCTCGTGGTCGCTGAGCTACGCGGTTTTATACTCGACTTCTCGTCTCCTTCTTAGTTCGATATCTATCGATATGCCTCGTGGCGTGACCCTATTCGCTCTTGTCGGCCCGACATATTTCGAACTCGAACGGATCTCATACTTAACGGGTGTTCTAACCGCATGTTTGGTAACGGGTGCCCTTAATGTAACTTCCATCTTACAATATATATACATATGTACATACAAATATATGTACATACTATACTATACACTAACCTTACATAAAACCTTACTTTCCCACTCGGCATGTAATATTTCTGATACATTGCTGCAATATTCCATTTGAAATATTACACCTTTCAACAATATTACAGAAATATTTCACGACTGTTTCTGCAACATTTCTGCAATGTTTCAATGTCCGCAATCATTTCAAATGCAATCTTGCTAAAAAATTTCAGCAATATTTCGGTAATATTACTGAAATATTTCTGAAACTTATCCCAAGTAGCAAACTGACGTCATAATGACGGTAAATTTTGGTCACAAAATGACCACTGAGACATCCTAAGTTAGGTGTCATGAGACCCGAAAATGATGTCGATATGTCACATCCACGAGACCTCATTTTCTAATGTTTGTTTCACGGCAAAACTAAAATCAATTACAGTAATAATATATAATAACATATATTAATGTGATATATATTATAAATAAATTTAAATAATTTAATTTATAAAATTAAAGATTTTATTTATATGAAAGTTAATTTCTGTTTTATATTTTAAGCAGATAATAACGAACGATTTTCACTGATTCGGACAGAAATTGTCCGAATAAGTGAAAATCGGACATTTATTTGTCCGATTTTCTAAAAATCAGTTCAATATCTGAATTTCCCGGTACGGAAATGTCATCAGAAATTAAACTGATAAAAATAATTACAATATTATTTACCGCATTTTGCAGGCTTTATATACGCTCATGACAAAAATTTGAATACGGGTATAGATAGTGAATAGCGCGCCGCATAGCGGTAAGCAAATAAATTATAACCTTAATACTAGTTACAAAAGGATTTTCTGAAAGATTTCATAAATATTGCAAATGTAATATTTTAAAAAACATGATGCAGGTACATTTCTGAAATATTTCGGATGCAAAGTTACTGTTGGGTTGAGGTTCAATTACCACACTTGTATATACAGGGTGGTCCATTTTAAAAGAGCCAGTCAAATATCTCGAAAAATATGGAAGATACGGAAAAACGTTTCAGACAGAAGTTGTTTGGTTCGAAGGGGGACATAAGATGGTGCCATTGATGTGACCTTGGATAGTCATTTGAAGGTCATATGAAGGTCACTTTCAATTTCTTAAATGGAAACCCCCATTTTTCATTGCATATTCTTATAACTTATGTCGAGAGCTTTCCAAAACACTATAATAAAGTATTTTTTCATTAAGTACTTTTTGAGTTATTTTATATTTTAATCTGACATATTTTGATATAAAAATTAAAATATCTCGTAAAATATTTAGTTTTTGACAATCTTACCGTAATACTTTTATGTACAGAATAATGAGACAAATCAATTAGTGTAAAAAAAAACAAAGAATTGTTTTAAAAAATACATTATAAATACATTATAAATAATTACATACTTTTTCTTAAAAACAATTATTTTTTTTACTAATTGATTTGTCTCATTATTCTGTACATAAAAGTATTACAGTAAGATTATCGAGAAATAAATATTTTACAAGATATTTTATTTTTTCTATCAAAATATGTAATATTAAAATATAAAATAACTCAAGAAGTACTTAATGAAAAAATACTTTATTATAGTGTTTTGGAAAGCTCTCGACATAAGCTATAAAAATATGCAATAAAAAATAAAGGTTTCTATTTAAGAAATTAAAAGTGACCTTCAAATGACTATCCAATGTCACATCAATGGCACCATCTTATGTCCCCGTTCGAACCAAACAACTTTTGTCAGAAACGTTTTTCGGTATCTTCCATATTTTTCGATATATTTGACTGGCTCTTTTAAAATGGACCATCCTGTATATGCATAAACAGAAACGAGATATATTTATCCTTTTCTTTGTAACGGTTCACCTTTCCCGTACGCCGCGGATCAAGGCTCGCCGGTGCCAGGATTCGGGAGAAGGGGGAAACTCCAACTTACTTTACCTCGGTATAAGCGGTTTAAACAAGACTGTTTATTTAAGCGGTTATTATAAAAGATATTTAACACTGAAAGCTATGTATGAAGCAACATGCGGGAACGGTGCGTACAGAGTTTCGCGGGTGGCTGGTGCGCGAGAGCTCGGGAAGCGAGCGCGGCTCATGCGGGCGTGGTCTGTGATCGCGGTGTTCTCATGCAAACAACTACGGTTATTCTAAGCGGAACAGAACAGATTTTAAACACTACGGGGTGTCGCGTGGCCTTCAACGTAATTCCAACTGCCTGACTGCCTTATCCTTAAAAGGACGGGGCGTCGGCGTTCTCGGCGTTCTATCCTTAAAAGGACTGACGCTCCTTAGTAGTCTGAAGGCCGTGTGTGAGGGTGGAATCGGCGCGACACTGGCGGGAATCCTAATGTCTAATTAACTCTATATAGTTAGAACGCGCGGTATATACAGTGCGGTCTTACAATACGAACAGGTCGCGGTATTTACAATGCGGTCTTACAATATGAACAGGTCGCGGTATATACAACAGTGCTAGAGTCTATCAGGACGCGGAGACCGGAGCGGTCTTACTGGTTACGATATATGTACAACGGTCTTACAATAAAGCAGGTCGCGGTATATTTACAATGCGGTCTTACAATATGAACAGGTCGCGGTATTTATACGGAAAGATACATGGAGACCAAAGTGGTCTTACGGTGGAAACGGTCGCGGTATATACAAACGGCCGTCCAGGTTGAACGGTGCGCGGGGCGCGGTACGGTCTTATGAACTAAGAGTGCGCCGTCCCAGCAACCGGGAAGCCCGGCATAACTACGGGTAGCCCGTGACCTGCTTTAACGCGAAGGATCGAGAATGCGCCGTCCCAGCAACCGGGAAGCCCGGCATAACCACGGGTAGCCCGTGACCTGGTGTAACGCTAAGTATCAGGGTGCGCCGTCCCAGCAACCGGGTAACCCGGCGTAACTACGGGTAGCCCGTACCCTGGTGTAACGCGGTATAGGTTTCGGATCAGGAGTTGTACTAGGTAGGACTCGGGATCGGGAACTGGTAACGCTACGCTCGCCGGAGCGCCTTATATACCGGCGGCCGGCCTCCCACTTACGCGAGTTGGCGCGTGGTGGGGCGGCCCCACGGTGGGGCCGCGACGGTAGTGGTCCGTACGGGAGGTAGTGGGTGACGGTCGCGGCGGCGCACACGGGTCCGCCCCTCCCGACGGTAGTGGTCCGTACGGGGGGGGGGGGGCCGTGCCGGCCGTGGACGGCGCGGTGGCGTGGACGGTATCCTCCGCGACCGGGGCCTCGAGGGTGGCGGGTTCGCGAGCATTATCGCCTTGCGGCGATAATCCGCGTCGGACCGTTGCACCGAGGTTCCCGGCCACGGAGGCCGAGTCACCCTCCGTTCGTCCGGCGGTTTGTCCGGCGGCTTGGGCGGTTTCGGCCTATTGGCCTCGTCGGAGCTGTCAGACAGCTCTCCAAAAAGCGCTTCGATGGCTGCTCGGCGGCTCATCTCGGCGAGTGATACTCTCTCGCTAGATTTACCGGTCTTATATAATATGTCGAAGGGTATTTTACTTACGGGTTATGGTTTGCGCGATGCGACGCGTGGCGGTGAGCGCGTGAACTACTCGGAGCGCGCGGTCACGCGTGGGCGCCTCGGGCCCAGTTATTCGCGTCTCCGTCGAGAGATGGCGCGCGGGTGGCGGTCGCTTCGTTGGCGTCGCGGCACGGAGCCGATGGGTGGCGTCGGACATTCGGTCCCGGGGACGATGCGGGATTAGGCCGTGAGAGGGCGGGGCGGTGTGGTCCCGTGGCTGTGCTGTCGCCCTGGTGGTCTCTGGTTGCTCAGGGGTCCGGGAGGGGCAACACTGTCGGTTGCTGCGCATATGAGCTGGCGTTACCGAATGCCGATCCCGACTTGACGGTCCCGACCTTGGGTTGGGTCGGACAGGCCATCCACCTCGGACGAAGGTTTGTGGGGGGGTGAGGGGTAACCCGGTTTGACCCACGGTTGACGTGGCGGAAGGGTGTATACGGGAGGGATTTTTGGGCGTTGGCGGAGCTTTCCGGTGGTTGGTCCTCCTCCACTGGGGCGCCGGTTGTCGGGGTTCAGTCCTCCGGCTCAGGGTGTTCGTCGTCGGTGTCCGGGGCCGGCTTCAAGTCTTGCACATGGATGTGCCGGTGCCACTTCCCTCTGGCGTCGCGGAGGTCCACCACGACCGGTGACACGATCTTCCGGGCTTCCAGGGGCCCGATGTATCTGGGCGCCAGCTTGGCGTTGAATGCGCCGCTCTTGCTGGAGAAGGGCCGATCTCTCTTCCAAACCTGCTCGCCTATCTGCGGATGCCAGTCGCGCCGACGCAGATTATAATGGCGTTCCTGTCGTTGGAACGCGCGAGCCAGGTGGATACGGACCACCTCGAAGGCCTCTTCGAGCCGCTTCCGGTTGACGTCCGGACTTGGAGCTGGGGCCGGCGGTCTCCGGTCCTCCGGGTGGGGTCGTGCCAATTCGCGCCAGTGTATGATGTACGCCGGGATGTATCCGGTGGCCTCGTGCCTCGCGGTGTTGATCGCGAATTGTAGCGCGACTATCCGCTCATCCCAGTTTCGGTGCTGCTTCCCCACATACTGGGCGATCATGGTTTTCACCGTGCGGTTGGCCCGCTTGACCGGGTTGCACTGAGGCGCATAGACGGGCGATTTGCGGTGCGCGATCCCGAAGGCGGCCAGGAGCGTCTTAAATCGCTGGGACGTAAACTGGGTCCCATTATCGGAGACCAGCGTTGTTGGGCACCCGTGCCGATAGATGAGATGTTGAGTCACGGCATGCGCCAGATTCTCAGCGGTGGCCCGGCGTAGTGGAACCATCTCTAGCCATTTGCTGAAGCGGTCTTGGATGGTCAGCAGCCAAGTATGCCCCTTCGTGGATCGGGGTAGTGGTCCGACCAAGTCGACGGCGGCCTGCTGCCAGGGTGCGGTGCAAGCGGTCGCGCGGAGAGTCCCGGCCGGTCGTTGTTGCGAGGCCTTGTGTGCTATGCACGTCGGGCACTTCCGGACATATCTGGTAATGTCCCGGAACATGCCTGGCCAATAGTAAAGCGGCGCGATGCGAGCGATGGTCTTCGCGATGCCTAGGTGTCCGGCTGCCGGATCGTCGTGCAGCCGGCCGAGCAAGGGTAGACGCTGTTCGGTGGGGACGCACTGCTTCCACTGGTCTTCGGTCGGTGTTTCCCCAAAGTCCAGGTCGTGCAGGATATGTCGTCGGAGTCGCCCGCCCCGCACCTCGTAGTCCCGGAAAGTCGGCTGGCCGCGACTCTACATCCGCGAGCATGCGGCGGTACCAGCGGCACGTTGGTTGTCGCGTGACCGCGTTGGCCTCTGATGTACGAGACAGGGCATCGGCCACCCGGTTAAGGGCCCCTCGGCGGTATTGGATATCGAAGTCGTGCTGCTGAAGCTCGAATATCCATCGCCCTAGGCGGCCGGTAAGTTCTTCAATCCGCTGCAGCCAACGGAGGGCCTGGTGGTCGGTCAAGACCGTGAAGCGGTAACCCTCGAGATACTCGCGCATCCGCCGGATGCCCCAAACGACTGCCAGGCACTCCAACTTGGTAGCGCTGTAATTACGCTCCGCGGCGTTGAGGGTTCGGCTGGCGTAGGCGATGACTCGCTCTCCCTCGTCAAGATGCTGGGTTAATACGGCCCCCAGACCGTGTGCGCTGGCGTCGGTTTGGAGAACAAATGGCCTCGCGAAGTCTGGACAGGCCAGGACCGGCGCGGTGGTCAGGGCTTTCTTTAGCCCTCGAAAAGCGGCTTCCTCGTGGTCCGTCCAGGTCCATTTGACCTTCTTATGTGTCAGCCTGGTGAGGGGTGCGGCGAGGGTCGAAAAGTCGGCGATGAAGCGCCTGAGGCCACTCCCAGAAACTGGCGTACCTTCTTCACGGTGGTCGGTGCTGGCCAATTCGCGACGGCGCTCACTTTCTCGGGGTCGGTGCGGATACCCCGGCGGTCAATAACGTGCCCGAGGTAGCGGAGGCTCGTCGCAGAAGTGGCACTCATCCGGATTGAGACGGAGCCGTGCCTGGCGCAGGCGGCGAAAGACCTCGGACAAATGCCGTAGGTGATCCTCGAATGTGCGGCTAGCGATAATAATATCGTCGAGGTACACCAGGACGTGCGGTTCGAGTTCCGGGCCGAGTATCGAGTCGAGCAATCTCTGGAAGGTAGCAAGCGCCGAGTGCAGGCCAAAGGGCATCACCCTGAATTGCATCACGCCGCGGCCGGGCACAGCAAATGCGGTTGCCGGCCGGCTTTGCGGTGTGAGAGGCATCTGCCAATATCCGCTTTTTAAGTCGAGCGTGGATAAGTACTTAGCTCCACGCAGCTTATCTAGTGTGGCCGTGATGTGCGGCAGCGGATAGGCATCCTTTTCGGATGCCGCGTTCAGTTTTCGATAGTCGATGCAAAAGCGGTAGGCCCCTTCCTTCTTCTTGACCAGGACGATTGGAGAGCTCCAGGCGCTGGTTGAGGTCTCGATGATTCCCTCCTTCTCCATCGTTGGTACTTCCTGGTCAATGGTGGCCTGCATCGCCGGATTACGTGCGCGATGTCGTTGTTTGATGGCGGGTCCGGGCTTTAATCGGATGTGGTGTTGTACCCGATCGGTTGGCCCTTGAACCCGCTCAAACTTCGGTAATTCGGTCGCTAAAAAGCTCTCCAGGCGTTGGGTTTCCTCGGATCTCCCTGCGGTGCTGCCGACGGTTATGACTCCCAGGGTGGTCAGGTTGCCAGTCGGTTCTTTTGGCGGTGGCGGCGGTGGCAGCGTAATCCGCAACTTGGCCCACAGGTCTATGCCTATTAGCATGGGGCTACTCAGGTTCGGCAGAACGGAGAATAGGTGTCGGATAGTCTCCCCCTGGACGGTGATGGGGAGTGTGAGAACTCTGGTGATGGGGATCCGCGTCCCATCTGCTAAGTTAACGTGTTTAGCCACGGTGTCTGGACGACGTGTGCGGATCTTTAGGCGATTGACGGTTTCGGCACTGATAAACGAAACCTCCGAACCGGAATCGAGCAGGGCCCGTATTTTTCGGCAGACGACACGGACCTGTATATGCGGTCTCGGAGTAAATTCTACTCGGATTCGGGCTGGGTACTGGCCGCGATAGTTCCGGCCCGCGGTCCGTTTCCCGCCGGGGGATGACAATTTCGAGTCAAAACCCCGTCTTTCCCGCACCGGGAGCAAAACTTTCTTGGCGGTCGGCGGCAATCCTGCCGGGTGTGTCCTCGCTGTTTGCATCTCCAGCAGCAGTCATCTCGGCTGTACGCGGCGGCTGCTACCGTTGGTCCGGGAGTCTTACGCTCTTCCTGCCGGCGCAGGTTTTTAATCACCTCAATGTCGGTGACTCGTGCGCTGAGCGCGCTAGCGTTGGTAATCTCGCCCCTTCGAATGTACAGGCGATATTCCGGTCGCATATTTGCGTACAGCTGTTCAAGCTGGTCTTGGGGCGTGTAGCCGCCTGCGCGCCGCATGAGGGTAAGCAACTCGGTGGCGAATTGTTGGAAAGCCGCTCGTGGTTGCTGCTTCCGCCCCTGGATCGTACTCTTTAGTTGATAGGAGTACTCGCTGGGCAGGTACTGGGCGCGGAAATCTCGACAGAACTCGGCCCACAGGGTCCAGTTATCGCGGCAGTTGCGGTACCACATCAGTGGTGCAGCCATCACACCAAAAGCATTTTCCGAACAACGACGAGCTCTAGATAATCTGTATAACACACGGATAACTGGATATTTCAACACTGTTGTAATTTTTGATACAGAATTTTGAAAAATATTATAAACAATTTACATACCTGTAATTAAATATTCTTCTGTCTTTCCTCTTACTACATTGAGGTCCTGAATAAGGAATTAAAAGTTTCTCTGATAATGGAAACCCTTCATTCCCAATAATTACAAAAGGAAAAGAAACCTGTATGCCTGGCAATGGAGCAGAAGGAGGGATATGTAGCATATTCCTATGTAAATAATTTTTAAGGGAGCACTTATTCCAAACGCCAGAGTCACTAACTCTGCCATTAGTCTCCACATCAACATAAATAAAACGTAATTGAGCATCTACTAAAGCCAATAGTACAACACTGTAGCTTCCTTTATAATTATAAAACATAGATCCAGAGCGCATTGGGGGATCAATAATACAGTGCTTTCCGTCCATTGCTCCTATTACATGATGGAAATTTCATCATTCTCCGAAATCATAGGCAATCACACGCCATTCATCTTCAGTATGAGGAAAGCGAAAAAGCTCCTCTTTCAAAACTGCAAATATTGCTGCTGTTACCTCTTTTATAATTCTTGAAATGGTACTTCTGCCAAGTCTGAATGTAACCGATAATGATTCTTGAGTTTCTCCTTTAAAATGGCATATACAAAAAAGAAAAAGTTACAAGTGACACAACTATCATCAATTATACTGTTCTTTACCTGTTGCTAAATGTCGCAAAGTGACTGATAGCCTTTCACTAGGCGGTATGCTTTTCCGCAAATGTGTGTCTTGCTTTTTAATCAAAGGAGTAACTTTTTCCAGGAGAAGTTCGAAAGTGTTTGTATCCATTCTAAGACATCTAAAATAACCAATTTCCTTTAAATGATACATTTTTTTTTGTTTTAAATTATATTCTGCAGTGTACAGCAAACCTTCTATATCGCTCAGGATCTTCTAATGAAAGTTCTAAAAAAAGATTATGGTGCAATCCTTTTTCTTTTCTTCTTGCTATCCATTTGTGGATCCATAGTCTTCGCTCAGGCCTACACGATTCGTATTCAGCCATAATTAATAACAGAAGACAAGCACTCAGTTTTCTATTTTTCATAAATTTCTTAAAATAATTTTCTACCATGGACATTTTGTCACATACAACAAATAACATATAGTGCGCACACTTCAAACTGGATCCGTAGTGTGAACGGAAAGTTCGAATCCAGTGATTCGCAATCCGGATCCGATCCGCGTCCGCAATGCGTAGTGTGACACCGGCTTAACGCTATGCCTCAGGAGCGTCCCGATCTAAAAAATATGCTGAGATTATACCTGCCGTCAAATCGTCGTTTAAATTTGCTTTGCCAGATAATTTGTCTATTAGTAATATATTATATATGTTATAGTAATATATATATTACTATAACGTATATAATATATTACTAATAGACAAATTATCTGGCAAAGTAAATTTTAACGATGATTTGACGGAAGGTACAATCTCAGCATATTTTATATATATATATATATATATATATATATATATATATATATATATAATACAATGTTATAATAGCTTTCCACATCACCCATGAGGTACTATTGCGATGCGTTTTTTTTTTTAAAGTGGTTTCCCCAGTAGGCCTATTCCACTAAAAGATATTAAAGATAATTAGACCAATCAAATTATTTCACAATTAGTTAGTCGTATCGATTCTTTTCGTAGAAAGTTGCAATTGTTTAAAAATCATTTAGAAAATAATATTTTTCACTTTTTTTCTTTTTGCCAGATTTTTTTTGAAGAACACGGCATAAATTGTAACTTTCAAAAACAAATTAATATTATTGATTCTCTAATAAATCAATTTAATTCGCGTTTCAGAGATTTTGAAACGCTACGAAAAGATTTAATACTTTTTGAGAATCCACTCACTGTGGAAATCGAGGAACAAAGCCTAGAATTTCAGGCAGAACTTTGCGATTTGCAATGTGATCTTTCTTTGAAGACACGGCTAGAAAAGGGAGTTGAATTTTTCAAAATTTTAGATATATCGTGTTATCCGCGTCTTCCAATTTCGGTCTTTAAATTTTCTCGATGTTTGGGTCCACATATTTATGAATGTTTTTTTTCAAAAATGAAACTTATTAAAACAGAAAAACGTTCTTCTTTAAGCGATACATCATTATCCTCGCTGATTCGCGTTAGTTCATCTAAAATCTCTGTGAATATATCATCTCTAGTAGAATCGTGCAAACGACCTAGAATATCAAATTAAAATTTTGATCCAAATTGGTTTTCGGTTTTTTTTGCTTCCTTTTTCGTTTTATATAATATCTTACGATATAAAATATTGTTTTTCTGTCAAGCCACATACCAGGTATATAAATATGAAACCGGAATTTGCCCATAGATGGCCCTAGCTGTCAATGTAGTTACCGTCAAACCGCGTCATTGGCGCCATTTTCTTGTTTTGACATCTGATAAAGGTTTTCAACTCACAACAATACAAGTTTCATACAACAGCATAGTTTTTAATAGCGTTGAACATGTCGAATTTTGTGCCTGGAAACTACGATTTGCGGACAGCATTGATTTTCTGTTACCATTTGAAGAAAACTGCTGCAGAATCGCATCGAATGCTTGTCGAAGCTTACGGTGAGCATGCTCTTGGTAAATCACAGTGCTTTGAGTGGTTTAAAAAATTCAAAAGTGGCGATTTTGACGTGAGAAACGAAGAACGTGGAAGAAGGGTTTGATCTATTATGAGCTGCTAAAACCTGGCGAAACCGTTAATACTGAACGCTACAGACAACAAATGACCGTTTTGAATCAAGCTTTGCGTGAAAAACGACCAGAATATCAAAAAAGGCAACACAAAATGATTTTGCTTCATGATAATGCACCATCACACACAGCAAAACCGGTCAAGGAAACAATTGAGGCGTTTAGTTGGGAAATACTTTCGCATGCGGCTTACTCACCAGACTTGGCTCCATTCGATTACTACTTATTTGCATCGATGGGACACGCACTTGCTGAGCAGCACTTCACTTCTTAGGAAAATGTACGAAAATGGCTCGATGACTGGTTTGCCTCAAAGGAGCAACAGTTTTTTTGGCGTGGCATCCACAAATTGTCAGAGAGATGGGAAAAATGTATAGCTAGCAATGGGCAATACTTCGAATAAAATATTTTTTATCATTTTCATACAATAAATGTGTATTTTCTATACAAAAATTCCGGTTTCATATTTATATACCTGGTATTTAATTATCTTCAATATCTTTTAGTGGAATAGGCCTACTGGGGAAACTACTTTAAAAAAAACGCATCGCAATAGAACCTCATGGGTAATGTGGAAAGCTATTATAAAATTGTAATTATATATATATATATATATATAAAATATGCTGAGATTGTACCTTTCGTCAAATCGTCGTTAAAATTTACTTTGCCAGATAATTTGTCTATTAGTAATATATTATATACGTTATAGTAATACATATATCACTATAACATATATAATATATTACTCATAGACAAATTATCTGGCAAAGCAAATTTAAACGGCGATTTGACGGCAGGTACAATCTCAGCATATTTTTTAGATCGGGACCACAGATGTCTATACTAAACCTAGATCGCTAACTTCGGGCTTTGACATATGAAAAGCTGTGGCCAGCCGGATTTCCGGTTTCGGCCATGACACCTTACAATAAAATGGCGGCGATGCGTGTGTAGTGCGTGTATGTGATACCCGACGTGTGTTAATGTTTGTGCGTACGTGATACCCAATATTTAAATTGTGAATTTAAATTTACCTTATTATAAATTATTATTGCTTATACCCACTCGGCATGTAATATTTCTGATACATTGCTGCAATATTCCATTTGAAATATTACACCTTTCAACAATATTACAGAAATATTTCACGACCGTTTCTGCAACATTTCTGCAATGTTTCAATGTCCGCAATCATTTCAAATGCAACCTTGCTAAAACATTTCAGCAATATTTCGGTAATATTACTGAAATATTTCTGAAACATATTCCAAGTAGCGAACTGACGTCATAATGACGGTAAATTTTGATCACAAAATGATCACTTAGATATCCTAACCCACTCGGCATGTAATATTTCTGATACATTGCTGCAATATTCCATTTGAAATATTACACCTTTCAACAATATTACAGAAATATTTCACGACCGCTTCTGCAACATTTCTGCAATGTTTCAATGTTCGCAATCATTTCAAATGCAACCTTGCTAAAAGATTTCAGCAATATTTCGGTAATATTTTTAAATAATTTAATTTATAAAATTAAAGATTTTATTTATATGGAAGTTAATTTCTGTTTTATATTTTAAGTAGATAATAACGAACGATTTTCACTGATTCGGACAGAAATTGTCCGAATAAGTGAAAATCGGACATTTATCTGTCCGATTTTCTAAAAATCAGTTCAATATCTGAATTTCCCGGTACGGAAATCGCATCAGAAATTAAACTGATAAAAATAATAATAATATTATTAACCGCATTTTGCAGGCTTTATATACGCTCATGACAGAAATTTGAATACGGGTATAGACAGTGAATAGCGCGCCGCATAGCGGTAGGCAAGTAAACTATAACCTTAATACTAGTTACAAAAGGAGTTTCTGAAAGATTTCAGAAATATTGCAAATGCAATAATTTAAAAACATGATGCAGGTACATTTCTGAAATATTTCGGATGAAAAGTTACAATTGAAATATTAATGAAATATTTCTGTACCATTTCCGAACATTACAGTATTTCAGCAATATTACATGCCGAGTGGGTAATTAATTTATCTATTTATCTTTATTGAATTTTATTTTATCTATTTTCTAATTTTTCATAATTTAAATTTATTTTTTGAATTGTGAATTTGTAATTGTGAAAATTCTGGAAAGATGCCGAGCAGTTGTTACATTCCGAAATGCAAAAATACTACAAAAAATGGTTTTCATTTATTTAGGTAAGTAAAATGCATTCATTTTTAATAAATATTTTAGTACATCTCATGCAATAACAATAGCTGACAAAAAGCGGGAGCAGCCATTTTGTTGTAAGATGTCATGGCCGGGTATCACATACGCACTACACATGCATCGCCGCCATTTTGTTGTAAGGTGTCATGGCCGAATCCGGAAATCCGACCGGCCACAGCTCTTTTAACGAAGTTAGCGATCTAGTAGTAGTATAGATATCTGTGATCGGGACGCTTCTGAGGCATAGCGTTACGCGCGCGATCGGCGGCTCGGCCGTCGAGCCTCGAGCGGTAGTAGGTGGACCGTAGGCGTCGCTTCACATATCGGCCCGAAAAGGGCAACTATCTCCGAGCACTGCTTTACACACTTCAGAGAGGGCCACATATTCGGCCTCCATCGTAGATAGAGCAACGAATTTTTGTTTCTTTGAGTTCCAGCTTATTGGGCCATTGGCTAGCATAACTACCCCAGATAGCAATTTGATAGCAAATTGTCGCCAA
Organism: Formica aquilonia x Formica polyctena; assembly: GCA_907163055.1. Taxonomy (NCBI): domain Eukaryota; kingdom Metazoa; phylum Arthropoda; class Insecta; order Hymenoptera; family Formicidae; genus Formica; species Formica aquilonia x Formica polyctena. The sequence continues at coordinate 551,836 of CAJQTV010000153.1, read as the reverse complement.
ATTGGCATCAAATTCAATCAAAACTTGGTAACAAATCCGGTGCCATCTATGTCCACAATAAGCTTATGTTTTGTCAGCAAAGCCTGTGAACATAACCTGACAGCAAATTGATGGCAAAAACCGAGCAAAGTTTGCTGACATGACTTGACGTCAAATTGGCGGCAGAAATCGAGCAAGATCTGCGCAGGGCAATCTGACGCCAGATTGGCAGCAAAAACTGAACAAAATCTGCAGCTTTTAGCCATTTATATAAAATGATACATTTATAAATGGATTTAAGATCTCAATCCTAAATAGCAAAGTGACGATAAATTTTGGTCACGAAATGACCAATTAGACATCCTAAGTTAGTTCTCATGAGGGCCGAAAATGACGTCATATGTTACATCCACGGAAAATCATTTTCTGATATTCTTTTAATGGTAAAAATAAGACCAATTACAGTATTATTAATATATAATAATAACATATATTAATATGTTAAAACATATATAGATAAATTTAAATAATTTAATTTATTATATTAAAGATTTTTTCGGACAGAAATGGTCCGAATAAGTGCCCATACAGCACCGAAAGATTGCAGAAACGTTGCATAGACCTTACATTGAAACATTGTAATATTGCATGGAAGTTGCGAAATGTTTCTGCAATGTTACTGCAAGCCTGCGGCAACGTTGAAATGTCCGCCCTTAGAAATATTACAATGTAAGACTACAGTAATGTTACGGTGTAATGTATTTGTAATATTGAAATGCGTTGCTACAAATATGCAAAACGCTTCAAATTTAATAGATAAACTTTGAGAATATATAAAGACTAGAGTCCTATATAATCAGAGAAGCGACAATGGCATTCCGCTTGCTGATTGGCTGACCGCTATGGGTCCGTTCCACTTAATGACCGCAACGCTTACGGTATCATTTCATCTTTGTTGTTCACCGAAAGTTAAACAAAGACAGATGATGCTCGCGAGCGTTGCGGTCGTTAAGTGGAACGCGCCCTATGTTGGTCCCGTAATGAATCCTACGTGTAAACTAACCGCAATCGGCGTACCATAAGTGAGAAAAAAGTATATTTGTCAAGCGACGCGGTAGCGTCCCGATGCCAAGTAATGTTATTTTCTAAAAAAAAGACATTTTAAATATCTCTGAGACATTTCTAAGACATTTTAGATTACAAATGGGCGGCTGCGGGACCAACATGGCGATCATGGAAAGCATGGAGGGGGTAACGATGTCGCTTCTCTGATTATATAGGACTCTAATAAAGACGATTCAAGAGAGATAAAAAAAAAGATTTTGTGAATTTACGCATTTACAACGAGTTTTTTCTCGTCCTTCTTGGATGTTTTTATATATTCTCAATGTTTATTTATTAAATTTGAAGCATTTTACATATTAAAAAATTATTACCAAATTTTTGGTTTTATATAGAAATGGAAACTATTAAACAATTTTCTGTTATCTATAATTCTGTTTTCAATAATTAACATCGCTATTTTATAAATAAATTACAACTTTAAGAAATTGATAATGATTAAATAATTTAATTCATAAAAGTTGAAACTTTATTTATATGTATAAATATTAGACTCTATTTTACATCTTATATAGACAATAAATGGATAATTTTAATTTTTTCGGACACATTATTTGTTCGATTTCTGAACAATCACTTCAATATCTGAATTCCCTGTGTTGGGATCGTATCAGACAAATTAAACTGATAAAAATAGTTATTATATCTTTAATTTTACTAGCCACTCTTTGCAAGCTTTATATAACCATCGTGATTAAAACTTAAATGCGGGATAGATAACGCAACGCGCGCCGCATAGACAAAAACGAACGAACTAGCGATTATCGAAAACTGTTTTTGTAATGTTTTTGGAATGTTGCTGTAACATTCTCATGAAATATTACAATTACATGTTCCAATAATGTCTCAACAATATTACATTGCAACTTGCAAGATTGTAACATTGCTGCAATGTAATTGCAATGTTATGTGCTGTATGGGTGAAAATCGAACAATTATTTGTCCGATTTTCCAAAAATCAGTTCAATATCCGAATTCCCTGTATGGGAATCGTGTCAAAAATTGAACTGATAAAAATAGATATATTACAATATTATTAGCGGCATTTTGCAGACTTTATATACACTCGTGACAAAAACTTAAATATACGGGTATAGATAGTGAATAACGCGCCGCATAGCGGTAAGCAACTGAGCTATACTATTTTAAATAATAGTTAATTTGCAGATTCTGTTCAGTTTTTGCTGTCAATCTGCCGTCAGATTCTGCACGCCACATCTTGCTCAGTTTCTGCCGACAATCTAATGTCAGTCATGTCAGCAAGCTTTGCTCGGTTTTTGAATTCAATTTGCTATCAAATTATGTCAGCAGATTTTGTTACATTTTTGCTGGCATTTTGAATTCCCTATTTTTTATTGCAAATTCTTGTAGCTTATCTCGAGAGCTTTCCAAAACACTATAATAAAGTATTTTTTTATTAAGTACTTTTTGAGTTATTTTATATTTTAATCTGACATATTTTGATATAAAAATTAAAATATCTCGTAAAATATTTAGTTTTCGATAATCTTACCGTAACACTTTTATGTACAGAATAATGAGACAAATCAATTAGTAAAAAAAAATAATTGTTTTTAAGAAAAAGTATGTAAATTATTTATAATGTATTTTTTTAAACAATTATTCGTTTTTTTTTAAACTAATTGATTTGTCTCATTATTCTGTACATAAAAGTGTTACGGTAAGATTATCGAAAACTGAAATATTTTACGAGATATTTTAATTTTTATATCAAAATATGTCAGATTAAAATATAAAATAACTCAAAAAGTACTTAATGAAAAAATACTTTATTATAGTGTTTTGGAAAGCTCTCGACAATGGGGGTTTCCATTTAAGAAATTGAAAGTGACCTTCATGTGACCTTCAAATGACTATCCAAGGTCACATCAATGGCACCGTCTTATGTCCCCCTTCGAACCAAACAACTTTTGTCTGAAACGTTTTTCCGTATCTTCCATATTTTTCGAGATATTTGACTGGCTCTTTTAAAATGGACCACCTATTGACATGTATATATATATATATATATATATATATATATATATATATATATATATATATTACTGTCTTTAAAATATATTATTATAACATACATAATATGTATGTGTATAATAGATTACATATATAATATATTAATAATAGAAATTTATAAAAATTATCTAGCAAGGCAAATTTAAATGATGATTTGACAGAAGGTACGATCTCAGCACATTTTTTATATAGGGACGCTCCTGAGGCATAGCGTTGCACGCGCGATCGGAGCCTCGGCCGTCGAGCTTCGAACGGTAGTGGGGGAACCGCAGGCGGCGCCTCATATATCGGCCCGAAAAGGGCATCTAATTACGAGCACTGACTCTATACATATGAAACGTATGGAATAACTTTGTTACAAAAAAAATAAATAATTTTTAATTATAGTATTAAAAAATAAAAATTTTAAATGTTTATATATTATTACTATAGTATTAAAAATTAAATAATTATTAACTTTATAGTATTCTTTGCTCCGTCATAAAAAACAATATTTGATTTCGTCGAACATTTTGCTTCGCCGTTTTTATTTGGTTTACCGTGTACGTTCGGAAAATCGCTTAAACCGGTGTTACCCTAGGCCGGATTTCTGCTTTAATCCTGTTTAACTCTATCCTACTCTACCCGCAAAGGTTGCGTTCAAATATTCACTGCCAGTACTGAAAATCTATAGTGCATGTAAACTATAGATTTTCAGTACTGAATATCGGAACGCAGCCAAAGTAGGATCTCCGAATACAACGTATGAAAGATGAAAGATAAATGCGCGTTTTTTTAAAATATGAATTTATAACATTTTATTTCTTATAGTTTATAGTTGAGCATTAATATACATATTATACCATTTCTGGATCCGTGCTTTGCGTTCCTCTCTTCTTTTCGAATAAAATAATATTTCGAATTGTGCTATTTTTACTTTATGTTGTACCTGCGCCTATATGATATGAAAATATTACACAAGATTATTATCATAACAATATTTTAAACAGTAATTTTGCTTCTATTACAGTGAATTTAAGTAATACGTACAAGTAGGATAGTAAGAGCGGTTCTAGCCCATTTTCCCATGAGTGTGAGAGAGACAGACAGAGAGAGAGAGAGAGGAGGACGCGGGGGAAAATTCGGGCAGGAGGGAAAGCAGGGGGGGTACATAGGGCGAGACGGGAAGTGCAGCCGGGGGGGAAAGCGGGGCGAGAGGGTGGGGAGTCGGGGGAGCGCGTGACGTCACGGGAGGGAGCGGGTACGAGTCGCCCAGATTGCCCGCGAGATGGCGCTCGGCTCGATCAGGGGTCGCGCTTCCCGACTCGCCCTACGTACCCCCTGCTCTCCCCCCCCCCGCCCCCGCGTCCCCCGCGGACATCATTCTATCTCTTTCTAATCATATCTCCGTCCTCCTCTCTCTCTCTCTGTCTGTCTCTCTCGCGCTCATGGAAATGGGCTAGAACCGACCTTACTAGACGTCCAACGGAATCGACAAGATCGCCCGGGAGATGACGCTCGGCTCGACCGAGGTCGCGGTTTCTCCCGGCGCGACTCGACCTTGGCGCGACTCGACCTTGGGGCGACTCGTTCCTTAGGTGGGGGGCGACGGCGATCCCTCGCGCCGCTTCTAGCGCGCGATCCGCTATCGCGATTCTTTAGGGACGCGCGTCGCTTCTAGCGCGCGATCCGCTAGCGGACGCCGGGTATCCGGCGTCGAGGGAGACGGAGGATCGTCGGAGGGCGGTCGAACGGAGAGAGGAATGGTTAGCGGCGATACGAGCGCGCTTATCGCGTTTCGGGGCGAATTTTTTTCGTTTCCCGGCGACGACGCGCGTCCGGTGACGAGACGTGCCCGAGAACGAGTATCCGGCTCGATTAATCGGAGCGCGTCCTCGCTATTTTTCCCCGTTATAAAAGGATGCCGCGACTATCTCGAGGTATTAGTACGTTCGAGAATATTCGCGGCGCGTACCGAGCGCTTTATCGAGATTAGCCGGAAGAGTGGTGAATATTCGAATTAGAAGTATCGAGGATATACAGAATTTGGAAATACCGAATTGTTTGAAGAAGGAACTACGCGAATGTTATATAGAGGACTATCTGTACTGTAGTGAAAAGATCGGCTTCGCGGAAGAGTTCGTGCGAGAGGCGAGCAAGACGCGATTCGACGAGCCTTTCTCGAATGTCGGAGCCGATGGCTATCTGCTTTATCGCAATTGGAAACGGCGATACGGAGTTCTGAGATTTTCGTAGGAGGTGAATCACGTCGTGCATTGTTTCTATAAGTTCGGTTGCCGATTCGAGAACGGAAATTATTTCGAGGAGGACGAGAGATATTGCGCGGATTGCGCGCGTAAATCGAGTTTCGTGAGAAGCGTATCGACGCACGTGAAAAAATCGGTGTACAGCGAGATAGTGCCCGCTTGCGATCTCATCGACGAGGTCTTCGACATGTCGAATAGTTGGTGCGGCGGCTGCGCGACGAGAGCTTTGTTCTACATCGAGGGTTACGACGAGGAAGAGACGTGGTTTATTAGTAAAAGATCTTGGCGTTCATTAAACGACGAGTGATAATTCGAGTAACGATGGAGGAGCGCGATCTTCTCGATAGCGCGCGGGACGTCGCGACGGTGGACGCGTATCGCGCGTGGGTGAGACGGTGCGACGAGCGTCTCGAGTTTCTGCGGGAGGGGTGTCGAGGCGAGCGCCGGGGGAGATCCACCGGAGCGATCAATTCTCTGATCGCTCGAACTGTTCGATTGACGGGCGCGAGAGACGATCTGCGTCGGCGTTTCGAACGCGTGGGAGGCGACGTAGAGAGGCGCAAGGGATTCTCGTGGTTCGAGATGGAGATAGCTTTCTCTAGACGCGTTTTAACCGGCGCGGTTATCAATTTCGATTATATCGAGCCTTTGCGATTTCTCGAGGACGCTAGAGATACCGTGCTCGATCGAATACGCGATGTTATGGATGGATATAACAGTGTCAAGGTCAATACCGTGTTCATCGGCGAGTTCGTCTCGGGCGACAAGATTGATGTTAAGACTATCGCCGCGAAGAATTATCCGCTTCTACCTCTTTCCGATTTGCGAGAGTGGTACGGGAAGCGCGTGGTCGACGCTACTCTAGCTTCGTTGGAGGAGTTTCAAGAGCGTGATAGCGGATGGGCGTTATCGCGAATACTAAATTTAACGGTGAACGTGAACAGATACAATCCTATGCGCGCTGGATGCCGCGTCGAGATACCGCGAGAGATCGCGTTGAAGAAAGCGGTGGTTAACGTGCGATCTACGGATAACGCGTGTTTCGTGTGGGCGGTAGTTGCCGCTTTATATCCGGTCGAGAAACACACGCAAAGAAGCTCGCTGTATCCTCACTACTCGACGGTGTTGAATCTGGAGGGTGTCGAGTTTCCCATGAGTTTAAACGGAATTACTAGATTCGAGCGTATTAATGACATAAAGGTAGCTGCCGTATCGTTCCTTTGCGTCTCACCGGTGATAAGAAGGACACATACGTTAATCTGCTGTATCTGAGCGATACGACGCAACGAGATAACACGGCGCATTTCGCATGGATCAAGAATTTGTCCCGACTCATCGGCTCGCAACTGAGCGGTAGGCAACATAAAGCGCATATATGCGATCGGTGAGTACGAATTAAAAAAATTTGTCGCGTAATGCGGATAATGTACACGATTTAAAAATGTGTGTTATGTCGCAGATGCATGCATTATTTCCGAACGAGCGATAAATTATCGGCTCACAGCGCGGACTGTGGAAGGATGAACGAGTGCGCCATAGTCCTTCCTACTAAAGACGACAAATGGCTGGAGTTTCGCAATTACTGTAGAAAGGAGAGACTTCCTTTCGTGGTGTACGCCGATCCCGAATGCGTGCTGGAGAAGAAAGAGGAGAAGAGAACGTCGAACACGTCTATCGTTCAGCATCACAAAGTCTATAGCGCTGGATATTACGCGCGATGCGCGTTCGACGATGTTGGCTCGACTTACAAAGCCTATCGCGGCGAGGATTGCGTATCGTGATTCGTTAAAGAACTGTACGATCTAGCGCTTCGCGCGAAGACTATTCTCGACACCGATGCAGTGTTGTGAGATGGGCCGGGTTTTCTCGCGCATGCGCGGCCATGATAAACATTAGCAACGACGTATCTATCTGCAGTAATAACAAGGTTATGCTGTAGGCGCGAAAGTTTTATTTTGTTTTGTTATTATATATTTTGTGTTTTAAATTATTTTAACATCCTTTCCTCTTTCAGTTTATCTCTTTCATCACACAGGTAAACACACATGTAATATCTTTGTAATTTAAGGAAAAGTGTTAAATATATATATATATATATACACAATTATATATGTATAAAAAGATGTATTGATCGTCTGTATACAATTCCACAAACAAAGTTTTTATAATTTAAGGAAAAATATGTAATATATAATATATATAGCATATATACACAATTATATATATGTATGTATATATAATTGTATGTATATATATATATATATATATATATATATATATAATTATGTGTATATATATATACAGACATATTACACATTTTTCCTTAAATTACAAAAACTTTTGCAAAATTATGTACGGGTGGTCAATGGTACACCTTTTTATCCATATATATACTTCATTGATGCTACGTTCGCCGCGCATGCGCGAGAAAACCCGGCCCGTCTCACAACACTGCACCGATGTGCCTATGACGGATCTTACACCGGACGAATGGGAGAGATTCATGAGCGCGAAGCACTGTCGCGTATGCGAGAGACCGTTCGAATCAGAAGACGCTCGCGTGCGCGATCACTGTCATCTAACCGGACGGTATAGAGGACCGGCGCATTCGAATTGTAATTTAAATTATAAAGAGACTTACGTAATTCCCGTATTCTTTCACAATTTATCGGGCTACGACGCGCATTTCATCATTAAAGATGTGGCTAACGCCTTTCCCGACAGCGTCGAACTGTTGCCGCTAACGAAGGAAATGTACATCTCTTTCACAAAGAACGTCGAGGATACGTCGAACGAGGGATGGTTCGGGAGACGCCTGAAATTGCGCTTCGTGGATTCTTTCAAGTTTCTAAGCGCGAGTCTCGAAAAATTGGCGTCGTATCTCGACAAGAGCGAGCTGAGGATCGCGCGTTCGGAATTCTCCGATCTCGACGACGCTGATTTCGAGCTTCTCGCGCGAAAAGGCGTGTTTCCATATGAGTACGTCGACGACGTCGATAAATTGCTGGAGACTCGTCTACCGCCGCGCGAGACTTTCCACAGTTCGCTGACGCGATATCCGAGAGCGATTACGCGCGCGCGATAAGAGTCTGGGAGCGGTTTCGCGTCGAGACGTTGGGCGACTATAGCGATTCGTATTTAAAAACCGACGTTCTTTTATTGGCCGATGTCTTCGAAAATTTTCGCGACGCGTGTATGAGAAGTTATAATTTAGATCCCGCGTACTATTACACGTTACCTGGATATACGTGGGACGCTATGTTAAAGCATACGGGTATTCGATTCGAGTTATTAACCGACATCGATATGGTGATGTTCGTGGAACGCGGGATACGCGGCGGGCTAAGTCAATGTTCCAATAGATACGCGCGCGCTAATAACAAGTATTTACAGACTTACGATCCTTCGGAACCGTCGTCTTATCTCATGTATTTCGATATAAATAATTTATACGGATAGGCGATGTGTCAATCGTTACCTTACGAAAATTTTCGATGGGTCGACGACGTCGCGAGCGTCGACTTAATGTCCGTGACATCGAACTCGCCTATCGGTTACATTCTAGAGGTCGATCTTGCGTATCCGACCTTCACGATTCTCACGCGGACTTGCCGTTCTGTCCGACGCGCAATAAGTCGCCCGGAAAACGTGACGAGAAACTTCTCGCCACGCTGTACGATAAGAGTCGTTACGTGACGTATTATCGCAATTTGCAGCAATGCATTCGACATGGATTACGCGTTACGAGGATACACAGAATATTACAATTCACGCAATCCCCATGGCTGCGCGGATACATCAAACTGAACACGCGACTACGAATTAACGCGAAAAACGAGTTCGAGAAAAATCTTTACAAATTGATGAATAACGCTGTGTTCGGTAAGACCATGGAGAATGTGCGTAATCACTCGGATGTCCGACTCGTGACTCGATGAGACGGGCGATACGGCGCGGAGGCGATGATCGCGAAGCCGAACTTTCGCAGCAGAAGCTTTTTCGCGGAGGAGCTCATAGCCGTGGAATTGCGCAAACTCGAGATTAAGTTCAACAAACCGGTTTACGTGGGTATGTGTGTAACAATGCACCCCCCATTCTGACGCATTGTTACCCGGCAGTAGACCGCCGGAAGTCTGCCGCCCGGCGAACATCGGCCGGGCAGGGGCAGAGGCGCCGAGCGCCCATTTTTAAACAGTAAATACACCGTTACTATAAACAACGGTACGGCCGTTATACGGCCGCCGAGATTCGGAAAGCCGAATACCGCCGAGCGCTGCCGTGAACGCCCGAGCGACACCCGCCGAAACGCCGCGCCGTTTCGCCCAGGGGAGGTGACGTATTACCGAATTACCTGCCGAAAAACAATACGTCATTATCCCCACCCGGGGGCGAACGACGCGGTTACCGTTAATCGCTCGGGTATATAACGGCAGCCTTTTTAGATCCAGGCACCAGATTTACCAGAATCGTACCAGAAACCGAATCCGCTCGAGCCGTACGCTCGAGACTTTCCTGATCCGATCCTAAGAAATCGCAAACACGACGGAACGCGAGGTTGACGAGTTCGCAGCCTCCACCGAGCATTCTCGGCTTCCGAACCGCTTTACGATCCTTCGAAATCCGAGATCGCTTCTCTCGAGAGTTATCGATAAACGATCTAACTTCTGACCAATCCGACCATACAAACCGTGGGTTGGCGAGTTCGCCACCCCGTTGAGTTTTCTCAACACCGTTGGTCAATCCGGACTCCGCGTGCGAGCAAGGGACAGCGAGTTCGCTGCCCGTTCGAGATTTCTCGATATCGCACGCCTCCCATAACATCTGGGAATACGCGATATAAATAGTACCGCATTCGCATAAGAAATCGTCTCGGCGATTTAAACCGAGTCACACGTTTTTGTGAACCACGCGCGCCGTCACAACAAACCGACCACGCGCCCCGCACCGCCTATCTGGCGTGTTTATATTCGCGTCGCGTATACTACAGCGAATCTCATTGTAAAGATCGCGCAATTCATAACAACCGCGCCCCGTCAATAACGCATTACTATCCGCCGCACCCCCGCTCCGCGGGGCCATTCTGTATTATTATTCCGCGCCGATAGAGGCTAATAAAGTAACCTTTCTTTATATTACATCGCGTGTCTCAATACTTTCTACGAGCCCTGATCACGACCGAGCGAATCCGCGAGCTCATAAAAAGTACACCCGTTACATGTGTATTCTCGATGTGTCTAAGATTTGTTTGTACGAATTTCACTACGAGCATATGCTACCGTTGTATCGAGATAAGTGTAGAATAATGTACACCGATACGGATAGTCTCATTTATCGCATCGAGTGCGAGGATGTGTACGAGGATATGAAGCGCGACATCGACAGATTCGATACGAGCGATTACGCGGTGGACAACGCGTACGGTATGCCTCTCGCTAATAAGAAAATGCCTGGTGCGATGAAGGACGAGAACGCCGGCGCGATTATGACGGAATTCGTCGGGCTCAGAGCGAAGATGTACGCGCTACAAGTCGACGGTAGAGACGATACGAAAATAATTAAGGGTGTTAAGAGCGGCGTCGTCGCAAGAACGATAACGTTCGAAGATTACGCGCGCTGTCTTCGACGAAGGATCGAGATGAAGCGCGAACAGTCTTGCATAAGGTCCAAGTTACACGAGGTGTATACGGTGTCGGAATCGAAGGTCGCGCTCAGTCCGCACGACGATAAACGATACGTGATATCCGGAACTACGGATACCGTGGGGGCATTATAGAATACTGCTGTAAGGAGCGAGGAAAACGTCGTATATCGAAAATGTAATAAATATTATTTGCGTTTAATATAGTTTATTTTAATATAGTTTATTTTAATAAAATATTCCGAGAGCGCGATAGGAGAGAATAACGAGCGCATGTCTCGCGAAAATCGCGAGAATATTTATAAATGAACGCGAGGATCGAACTCGCGAGATCGCGTTTTTTCGCGAGTGCTTTGTAATTTCGCGAGACGCGCGTTCGCCATTCTATTTACGATGCTCTCGGAGACGCTTCTTAAAACGTTCAAACTTTGGTAAGTTAGTATAAATATAACACAGTTTATTGTTAGTATAAACACAGTTTATTTTATAAATAATAAAGATTATTTTATAAATAATATAGTATATTTTATAAACAATATAGCATATTTTATAAGCAATATTTACTTTAATAAAATATTCCGAGAGAGAAAAATAACAAAGACGGGATACGCGAAGGTACGAAATACTCGCGAAGAGACGCGCGAGTTTTTTCGAGTATTTTTACATTATAAAAAATCGTGGTAATTTCCAGGCTGTTCTATTTTTAATAAGTCTCGAGCCAGTTTTGACAAGCTGCTCTAGTCCGAGATTAGAAAGTTATTCTAGCTTATAACTTTGTATCCTCGCTCAAGATTTATTTGCAAATCTCGGGCTAGAGCAGTTTGCCAAATCTGCATTGAGACTTATTAAAAATAGAACAGCCTGGAAATTACCACAATCTCTTTATTATGCTCTCGGAAGCATTTTATATTGAATAACGTGAAAAAAGGTTAACGCGAGATACGATGTTCGCGTAGCAGTGTGATAAAAGAATTCATATAGAGCGTGAGAAAGAGTCCGTATAAAGCGCGAAAGAAAAAACGCAGGATGTGGCGGCCGCGTAGCGGCGCGAGAAAGAATCTGTATGGAGCGCGAGAGAGAACCCGTATGGAACGCGAGAAGGACGGACTCGCGCGAATTTTTTCGAGTATTTTCGCATTATAAAAAATCGTGGAAACCTCCAATCTGTCCAATTTGCGGCAAATCTTGACGCGTATTATGCGAGCTACTCCAACCAAGATTTGCGAATAAATCTTTTTAGCGAGAACGGCAAGTTATAGCGCATCGAAACGAAGAGTGGGGGTTTGTTTTGACACACTATAACTTGCCGTTCTCGCTAAAGATTTATTCGCAAATCTTGGCTGGAGTAGCTTACCTAATCTGCGTCAAGATTTGCTGCAAATAGGACAGAGCGGCAATTTCCACGATCTCTTTATTATGTTTTCGAAAGCATTATATATCGAGCAACATGAAAAAAGGTTAACGCGAGATATGACGTTCGCGTAGCGACGCGATGAAGAATTCATATTGGGAGCAGTGATGCCAGAATGCCCACGCTAGCAACAATGATGCCAGAACGCTCTGCGCATTACATGGACACGGTTTTCGCTTGTGTGCGTATCCCCTCCACTACGGTTGCGTGTTGCTAGCGTGGGCATTCTGGCATCACTGATTGGGTGTTTAAATATTCTGAACGACACAAGCGGCCACTGCGTAAACTAATTAATATGGTCACCGCGTCGACAGTTTTGATCTTGGTTACATACGGCATCCAGTAAAATTGTAAAAAAATAAGAACTGTGTTACAAAAAAAGTGCTTCAGACGTTCAGAAAAAGTGCTGTCAAGTTTTAAAAATAAATTTGTCGAAGAGACAATGGAATTTTCTCCTCTGCACAGAAAAAAAAATAGCCGGAGGAAGTTGCTGCGTGAAAACTTGTGACTCTAAAAAATATAAAAACGTTAATTTAAGTTTCCATAGAATTCCAAGATATGGAAGTGCTAAAATCACAAGAACTAATTTGTTTGGCAATGTGGAATTTGTGGATAAACGTTTAGAATGGTTAAAAAATTCAAATGTCGCTGATGACAACAAGGAATTATTAGTTTGTTCATTGCATTTTACTGCAAAGGACTATTATTTTGACTATTATTTTTTACGATTGCAATATAGTAATACAGCTACTATATGTTTGCAACTATGACTTGTTCCAGCCTTGCATGAACAATTCATTTTTTCTATATTAATTTTACTTTCTTCGTTACTGTTATTGATTATTGAAGATATTATTAAACTTCCTGTTATTACATGCGGTTCCGATGTTAAGGCACTTGTTTGCAGACACAATGAATATAAATCTATTTTATATTTCGTTTTTACCGTCGCGCCGCACATTATTATCATACCAGAATTAATAACATTCTGACCTTCGATCATGTTTCTTGATGAGAGTGATGCATGGGTATACTTACACAAAGTGTCCAAACGAAGTGTCAACATTTTTCATGTTAAATCAACAATAATTTTTAATTTTTTTACATAATTACCTATATAAAGCTAATGCTAATACTGTCGACGCGGCGGCCATATTTGTTATGCTACGTTAGCGCCCCTCTTTCCGCGGTGGATGTTTTCTTTTCCAATAGAGCGTGAAAAAGAGTCCGTATAAAGCGCGAAAGAGAAAACGCAGGACGTGGCGGCCGCGTAGCGGCGCGAGAAAGAATCTGTATGGAGCGCGAGAGAGAACCCGTATGGAGCGCGAGAGAGAACCCGTATGGAACGCGAAAAGTTCGTGATAATTTTTATTTTTCTAACGAATAATTTTATTTAATATATGTAGTTTTATTTAATAAAAATACATTTTTATCATAATACAGCCGTTTTATTTATCCAAGAATTGTGCGACTCGTCCATTTCCAGCCATTTCACGTAAACCTCGTTGCCTCTTCGACGCAGCACCTTTTCCACGAGATACATGTCGGGATCGTCGACGCGCAGCAACTCGTGCTCTTAGAATCTTCCGACGATCGGTTCGCCACGCGAATCCTTCAGCAGATACGTTACGGGATTAGTCCGTTGTATCTTGGTTATTCGAAAAATCTCGGTGGTCCAGTTAGATGTGAAGCCTTTCTCGAAGATCGTCTTAAACTTGCTGACGCGTACCAGATCGGTTACTTTGAATTTCGCCGGAGCCGCGATTTTTATATTGCTGTATACCGTATTTAAAAGTTTATCGGCGATCGCTGGAGTCACGTCGACGGGTCTCATACCTATAGTGCGATGTTTTCGCGTGTTGTACTCCTCGACGAGTCGAGGTAATTCGTCGATTCACTTGTACGTTCTGCTCAGCGTGAAATACTTCCACATAGAATTTTTGAGCGTGCGATTGAATCGTTCGACGATCGACACCTTCATCACCGAGTACGTCGAGTAATGATTCACTTCGCGCTTTTCCGCGAATTTTCACACCTCGGCGTTGTAGAATTCCTTTCCTTTGTCGGTCTGCAGATTTTTCGGACACCGCTTAGAGTCTCGCACTATCTTGGATAACGCTCGGCTAACCTCGTTCGCGCTCTTGCTTTTAAGCGGTACGGCCCACGCGTATTTGCTTAATGCGTTGATAACGGTAAGTATGTAGTTGTGGCCTTTGTTGAGTCTCGCGTAAGGACGCATCTCGACCACATTCGCCTGCCACAGGTCGTCGTACCCGCGTATCGCGACGCGACGACGCGGAAAGTTTCTTCTCGCCGGAGCATGCAGTTCCTCGACTAGTCTTCATTTTTCGGCGCTCATAATTCTCTTCTCTTTCTCTCAAGGATGACGTTGGGCGGGATCTCTCTCTCGAGCGGCTCGCCGCTCCGAGCGTCGCCACCGGTCTCGCGAATCTTCGCTAGTTCCCTCACTCTCCCAGATAACTCGTCCGCGTCTCTCTTCAATCGCGATGTTGAATTTTCCAATTCTCGTATTTTCGCCGCGGAATTCGCCGCGACGCGCGATTTTTGGGTTAGTTCCTGTATTATTTTACCATGATTGAACAGTATTTTACGGTCGCTTGCGCTTTTCGTCGAAGACTCCACCGCGTTGAGCGATATCGTATTTTTTGCGGCATCGATCCGATCGCTTAAAGCGTTGATCCGTTTATCCAAAGCATCGATCCGTTTATCTAGAGCGTTAGTGTTCGATTCTGTTCTCGAAACGGAATTTTCCACGGTGTCTATCCGTTTACTCAGAACGTCGTCGCGCGCTTCAATCTTGGAAACAAAACTCTCCGCGGCGTCTATTCGTTTACCCAGAGCATTATCGAGCTGGGTGAGTCTCGTGAATAGTAGAATGACGCCTTTCCCTGCCTCGTCCGCGTCTTTTCTCAATTGCGACGTGATTCCTTCAACGTAGCTTTTGCTCGTCGCGTCGGCGTCCTCCTCTTGCTTAGCCAAACGTTTTATCTTGCGCTTTTTCGCGTCGTACTCGACGGAAGAGCTTAGACACAGCGCGTTATCGCGCACGTAATTTCGCAGAGACTCGATAGCCGGACGTAGTCTTCCGGTTCTCGCGTCGTAGCCGCGGTTTTTTAGAGATGTACCGAATTTGCTCACGGACATCGCGAATCCCGCGTACGACTGCGACGATCGTCGATGCGACGATTCGATTTATACGATCGCTCCCGTTTTGCGAAGCTCCTCGATTATCGATAGAATCTCGTTTTCGTGAGCGTTGTTGCCGGCTCGACGCGAAGCGTCCAGCAATCGCAGACGATCCACTTATTCGTTCGGATCGTCCTAATGAACGTAATCGATTCTATCGTCCGTGACTTGCATGGTCGACGGTACGCGACCCGCGCCCGTCTTTTTCGCGCCGCTGCCGTGGATAAGCGGAGCGATAACCAACTTGTATTTGTATCCCTTATTTCCTAAAACAGATTTTCTAGCGTCATGGTCGCGTTTATGAGCGTTCGTTGTTAACAATATACTCTTGTATGTTAATTTATCCTTTTCCGTGTATGTGAGACTATCAGGATTTTTCATAAAGATCAATTCGTACAAACCGGGGTACCGATGTATTTAATTTCATCTATAAGTATGGAGTCATCCGCGTCTACATCGAATCGCCTATTGCCGAGCATCGCGCCTTTCGCGCTGATGTACACTCCGTAAACGTGATCGATCTCATTCGGCGCTTCTCCGCCGAGAAGAGCCCCCATGTATTTTCGTCCCAATGGTCCTAGCTGACCGTGCGACATTTCGCGATCTTGAGAAGTTCGCCTAACGGGCATTTCGAACGTCGAGGGCGACTCGAGATTCTCGGGTTCGAACGCTTCCTCTTCAGTTTCGTCCCGCGCGAATGGATCTCTCTCGATAGGATACTCGTTTAACAGAGTAGAAACGGCGTCTAATCGTCGTCGCGCTTGTATTCGTTTCACTTTAGGTTTTTTCCAAGCGGGGGTCAACTCTTCCTCCTTCCATTTTTCCTCGACGCTCGTCGTTACGGGCGAGGCGTCGATCTCGTCTCGCTTTATCGTCTCGCGTTTAATCTCGTCTCGCTCGATCTCGTCTCGCTCGGCGCGTTCAGCGATGCGCCGCAGCGGTTCGACGATCAGCTTGAAACGGCTCTACATCGCGATCTCGTTCTCCATTTTGCCGGTCTTTAACGCTCTGTGTTTTTTACGAATCGATGCGCGCGTCTTAGCGATCTCTTTCGCCGTCTTCTCTCGTTCGCCGATATCCGTCGCAGCTATCGTAATTAACGAATCAATTCTTCTCGCTCGCGGGAGGGAGAGCGATCGACGCGTTCGACGTATTCGCGACGACTGATCGCTCTACGGTACGGCGAAGTCGTTAAACCCTCGTCTGTATCTGCCGGCGCGAAGCGCGCTATCTTTGTCGATCACTAGGAAACCATACCTGTATCGCCGACACGCGCGACATAGCGCGTGAAAATTCTCATACGACATATCCGTGTTCACGTGATCGTTGTATGCGTGACGCAAATTAGTACCATCTTGTTTAAAAAGAATCAACAGATTCGCGTTATCTCGAATCAAGTGCTTTGGTATTTTAGCGTACGTTTGGCACAGATAGAAGCAATCGACGTTCGAATGTCGTCCCATAGCGAAATATTCTCTAATAGTATCCTGTTTGTCGCACGCTACGTCGTCGAATACGAATATAGAATGCAGGAGCGCTTCGCTAGGCGAAATAACGTCAGAGTTATCGGAAAATGTGAAATAACCTATATCTTCCATCGGTGTCAATAAATTCTCTAAATACTGATATTTAGGCTGCTGCAATGACAATGAGTAAACGTAAACATTCTCGAAGCATACACCGTGCGGGCTCTCCAACAAACTTATCAGCGCGTTCGTTTTACCGCAACTAGAGAGACCGCAAATGAGGCAGCGAATAGCGCTCGGTAATAGACGACCGTGTCTGCGCGCTTCCTCCGACGGTCACGCTCTACCGTCGAGGTTCGTCACCCTTATTGCGATCGGCTGCCGCACGAAGCGCATTCCTCTGGCCGCGCGCGTGCGCGGTACACTCGCGCGAGGCAGGGCGAGATCTTTTTATTTATATACGAATAGATCGCCGTCAATCGCGCAGTAGCGAATCGCGCGCGGTGAATTGAGATGTTTATCCTACTAGTAGACGGTGACGATATTCTCGATTTCACCACCGATCAATTGCGGTTTATCCCGAAAGTAATCTTGCTAAAGCACTTCGGTTGCTATGTGGAACGATTGTGGGAGAAACTGCCCGAACATATAAGAGTGGATCCGGAGGTGCGGCGCTACCGTCGATGTCTGGAGCATTACAATCGTCCCTGGCAACGAACGCACATCGACGGTCCGGCGCCGCTCGTTAAAGATTGCGGCGAATGCAATTCGCGAACGGCGGTACGGTGTAATCGGTGATATCGGCGGCGCCGGCTTATTGAACAGAGCGATAAACGCGCTCCCCTTCGAATTACACATACCCGGATATCAATTTTGCGGGCCGGGTACCCGTTTCGCGAAACGACTCGCACGAGGCGATCGAGGCATCAATTCTCTGGACCAGTGTTGTTGTTCGGGCCGGTTTTTTTCGCGCATGCGTGGCAAACGCGGTATCAGTACAGTGCTTAATTGACCAAAAAGAAGTACCATTAATCACCCGCACAAAAATATCTAATAATTGTTAAAAATCTATTATAAAAATATTAAATATTCAAATAAACACATATATATTATAAATAAAATATAAATAAACTGAAGAAGGAAAGGGTAATAAAATAATTAATTAAAAAAACATTTTAATATAAACAAAAATAAAATTTTATTTTTGGCAGAATCTCAGAGAATACCAACATTTGTTGCAAGGGTAAGGAAAACTGCCAAAAACCTCACCAGTATTCTTACAAAAAATCCAAAAAATAAAAATATTTATTTGTTTAAATGAACATAAATAAAATTCATTAAATATAAAAATTGCTCCTTTTCTTTGCGCATGCATTATTTATAAATATAGTTATCTACTCACCTTAACCTAGCCTGTCCTTACTGCCGGGCCCGCCAAGACTTTCGCGCCCAAACACTACTCCTCTTATATACACCGCTGCTTCGGTTGCCATCTACCACGCATGCGCGAGAAAACCCGGCCCGAACAACAACACTGCTCTGGACGCGGCCTGCCGCGAGCACGACATCGCGTACTCGCGGAGCGGCGAGCTCGCCGATCGACACGTCGCCGACCGCGCGCTCGCTGAGAGAGCGCGCGAGCGCATCGCGGCGAGAGACTCGACTCTCGGCGAGAGAGCCGCCGCGACGGCCGTATGGATAGCTATGAAATCGAAAACGAAAC
Source organism: Formica aquilonia x Formica polyctena (assembly GCA_907163055.1). Lineage (NCBI taxonomy): Eukaryota > Metazoa > Arthropoda > Insecta > Hymenoptera > Formicidae > Formica > Formica aquilonia x Formica polyctena. The sequence goes on along the minus strand of CAJQTV010000153.1, from coordinate 533,010 downwards.
TCGGAATGGGCGCGACAAGAACCAAGAGAAAGAAGAGCAAGAGGAGAACGACCGCTACGAGGAAAAGAACGCTCCCGATAGCGAAACGCGGCGGCTTTTTGCCCCTGCTGCCGTTATTGGGAGCTCTCGGTTCTTTGGCTGGAGGAGCGGCGGGAATCGCGAAAGCGGTAAACGATCGCAAAGCGGCGCGACGACATTTGGAGGAACTGCGACGTCACGATGACGCAATGGAGGGTCGTGGTTTATACCTCGCAACGTACAAGCGCGGAACGCGACGAGAAGAAGAGGAAGAACTAAAAAAAAACTTCGCGTAAACAGACGCTAGGGATCCTCCCATCCGTCAGAGTAACGACGAACGAACAGTTATTTCGCGCTGCGACTCTCACGCGTGCCTCACTTTAGAGGCGTCTTTATGCGCGACGCGTTTCCATCGCGGGCGCGCCGCGATGAGAGCGGCATCGTGAATTTAGACGACGAATCCGGCCCGGGTACTCATTGAGTGGCGTACGCGAAAAAAGGGGGCGACGCGATCTACTACGACGGTTTCGGCAATCTTCGTTCTCCGCGCGAACTCGCGCGTTATCTCGGGCGCGATGCGAACATCCGATACAATCGTCGCTCCGAGCAAACGCGCGATCAGAATATCTGCGGACAATTGAGTCTTCGATTTCTCCGGGGGGGGAGGGGGGCGATTGAAGGAATCGCAGGCTATAATATCGACCATCGTTCGTCGATCGAGCGCAGTTCGACCGCTCTCGTCGATCATGTCGCTAACTCTTACTCTTTCTGGACGAAGCAGCGTTCTCGCGGCGAGTTACTTTCCGCCTCTGGATTTAAACGACGATGATTACGAGTTAGGTTTAACCAATTTCGAGACTTATAACACGATACCGAATATAAATTCCACGAATAATAAATTTTACTTCGATGACAACGACGAGGTTATCGCGATTCCAGTGGGATCTTAAGCCCGAATCACACTCGCGGCTGCGATTGCGTTTGTGATTGTAATTTGCTACGCTCCAATCATACTTGCAATTGGTGCTTTCTGATTGGCTGAGGCAATCGCAATCGCAGCCGCGAGCCGCTAGTGTGATTCGGGCTTTACGAGTTAAGCGCTATAAGCGCGTATCTAAGGGTGCCATTACATGGAGCGCGGAAACACGGATTAGCGTAACGCGGAACGAGAGTGAAACCAATCGCGAGCATTCTGCAGTTTTGTTACGCTCGCGATTGGTTCTCTTCTCGTTCCGCGTTACGCTAATCCGCGTTTCCGCGCTTCATGTAATGGCACCCTAAGGGTGCGTTCCGTTATGCACTGCGAGTACTAGCAGTACTGCCAATGGCGTTCCGATATGGACAGCAGTACACTGCGATAGTACTGTTACAAATTTATGACGTCACTAATTTTGACGTTACTTCCTGTTGCGACTGCTTCAGCCGGCGAGGTAAAGCACTCGCAGTACGGACTAGTGATCAAGATGGCCACCTCCACTGAGATAACCTTAATTGACGCGGAAAGTAATGAATCTTATATGGTCACTATTACTTTAGAAGACGCAGAACGGGCCCGAAATGGTACGAAGTTTTTCATTTATATGATTAAATTTTTTATATATAATAATTTATTTTATATAATAATTTATTTTTTTTTTACTTATACCTCTAATTTACTAAATTAAATTTACTTTTAACACAGTTTATTTTTTCTTAGATTAATATATTTACGTTATACAAAAATTGTAGCATAATTCATAAATTTATAAAACTTAAGATAATTGAGGCTTTTTATTTTTATATTTTTGTTACAGATATACAATTCGCAACAAATTTATTAGAAAAAGCAAAACGTCAATGTATATCCAACAAAGAAATCAGAATTGGTAAAATCAAATGAAACATGTTTTTCATAATAAGTTTTTTGAAGTGTGTGCGTGTGTGTGTGTTTAGTTCTATAATGCCTGGTTGCACCAATGTTACTTTGACTTTAAGCGAGATTTAAAACTTTTTGTTTTTAGCAATAACCAATGTTATTTGGCTTTAACATTACTTATTGCCAAAATCCAAAAATTTTAAGTCTCGTTTAAAACCAAAATTACATCAGTGCAACCGGAGGTTTAACTTCTATATTATTATAGTTTTATAAATTAATAGTTAAATATTTTATTAGAAAGTTACTATGAATGAGCTTATACTAAATTTGTAATTGTTAATTTAAATAATCTGTATATTACACTTATAATTAAAGAAACTGCAGATTTATCTTTTAAGCAAGTTCTAAATCTTTTCAATTTGTAGATTATTCTTGTACAATTTTAGGAACTACTGATACGACGGCAGTTTGTGAAAACTCAATATCTGACAACAAAGAGAATGAGGATACTAAATGTAAAGGTAAATTGATAAAAGTATTTATTTGAGATATTTAGTGAAATCTAATGTTTAGTAATATTCTTTTTTGTGATATTAAGGTCAGCATAATTGGACAAAAGAGGAGACAATGCTGTTGATAGATATATATACATGTAAAAAAAAAGATTTCCACAGTGGAAAAAGCACAGTGAAACATTGTTGGGAGACCGTTTCCAAAGAAATGAAAAAAATGGGGCATGATATAAGTGCGCAGAAGTGTTGTATAAAATTTCAGGCAATAAAAAGAACATATAAAGTTATAAAAGACCATAACAATAAATCGGGAAATAATACAAGAAAATGGGAATATTTTGATGTAAATTTCTTTTAATTCTTATATAATATGCATAATTTTATAACAAACAAAAATCTTGATTATTAATCCATAAAAATATGGAAATAATTATATTGTCGAAAATAATTACTAAATCAAGTTTAAATTGCATTTAAAATAGAGTACGGATTGTAGTCAATATTTTTATGCTGACTAACGATTTTTGCAAATGATTTGTGTATATATTTCAGCTTATGGATAAAATATTTAATAAAAAGCCATGGGTAGAACCATTGTCAGTTGCTGGAACAAGCTGCGAGTCTGAAAGATCTGACTCTGAAACGTCTTCTACAGAAGAGACTCGTGAACAATCAGGTAATGAAACATATAATAATATATATTATAGTTTGCTCGTTATAAATGTATTTGTTATATTTAATCTAATTTTAAAAAATATATTTTTTTCCACAGCAAAAAGGAGAAAATTAAACATGGATACATTCCTAGAAAATTTGTTGGAAGAAAAGCGACTTAAACGTGAAGCAGATGCTAAAAGACATAAGGAAAAGATGGAACAGTTCGATAATCTCAAAAATTTGTTACAGAAATTAGTTGAAAAATGAGTTATTTTTATATTTTATTATGAGTTTATTTTCTTTTATTATTTTTCACATTTTTATGTTTATTTTTATTTATAGATTAGAGAAATTTAAGACTGTTGACAAAAAAATATTTAAAAGACTGACTTAAGGCTGTTAACTTACAATTTAAAACTTAAAAGCTGTTACATATGTATACGTATGTGTTCGTGTATATATATATATATATATATATATATATATATATATATATATATATATATATATATATATAGTATATAGTTAATAAAAACTAATGCATCTAGATAGAATAGTAGTTTTCATTTATTATACTCAACGGTATACAATTATATTTTATGAATACATAATATTTTATTTGACATTTATGATACATCATATATATACATAATAATATAAAAGTATATTATGAGAATAATTGAGGATTCATTAGGGCCTGGGCAATACAATTTCGTTTTTGGATACCTTCTTCTTTACTTTGAATATCAATATCATCATGATTTGATTGACATTGTGGAACATTTACAATAATTGGTATATCTATCATATCATCATGCAGCAAACAGATATTATGCATAATACAACAAGCCACTATATATTTGGGTATCAAATCTGTTCTAGTCATTGGCAAATTATCAAGAATACTTCTAAATCGTCCTTTTAAAAGTCCCAATGATCTTTCTACAATCATACGTGCAGAAGAATGTATTTTATTATAGTTTATTTCAGTCTCTGATAAGTGCCCATTATCTCGAAATGGGACCATAATATATTTCTGAATAACATATGCAGAATCCCCCAATAGGTGACTATTTTCTGGAAAATTTATTTGTGTGCACATGTTTTGGAAACGTGATAATCGGAAGACCCTCATATCATGTATAGAACCAACTTGTCCAGTATAGCAATGCAGAAATTTAAGATTAGAATCGCATATAACCTAAAACAGAATATTAGTTTATTTATTATGATACTATTACATTTTTCTAATTTTGTAATTGTATTTAAATGTATATGCGCTATATGTATTTATTCTTTTGTACCTGTAGCTGGATCGATGATAGTCTTTCCTATTTATATAACATTCTGGATTTTTTTTTGGTGCTGCTATTTTTACATGAGTGCCGTCAATTGCACCTATTACTTTTGGAAACCCATACTTGGTTTTTATAAGTGTCCATGTAGCTTTTGCTTCTTCTGGTGATGGCCATTTTATAAACATATGTAAATAAGAATACAAAGCAGAAACTACTCTTCGAACACTTCTCCACGCTGTTGCCCTCCCAACGTCAAATCTGTCACTTACACATCTATTAAAGAAGTATAATATATCAGATTTTTATAGACATGGTAATTTATATGTTAAAAAAACAATAACAACTGGTAAAAAATAGTATACATATTTAACATTTGATATATAAATATGATATTACATATCTGATATATATTTTTCTATTTGGAATTATGAAATACTTACCTATATGAATTAGGTGTTGCCATCATCCAAATACTTAACAATAATTGTTTTTCAGGCGTTATTTGGTGACGACCAAATTTATCTGATTTTGTTAGATGTGGAGTTAATAATTCTAACAAGAATATAAAAGTACTGCGTTTCATCCTATGCATAGTAAATAACGACTCTTATAAATTTTTAATCTTTCATATTTTATTATGTTTTATGTTTAACAACTTACCTAAAATGAGTTTTAAACTCCATATCCGAATATGAAGATACGATATTTTCAACATAATTTTTGCATCGTATTCTCGGTACTCGAAAATTCTATAACGCTTCGCGGTAACGATAACACTATGAAAAGCGAGATCAAGTGCGCGTATCGAGTTTTCACAAAACCCGATAACATCGGTTCGCTACTGGGTTTCTCGTCTCGCATGTTACAATCGAATAAATGGTACGCGTCCGGTAAACCGATAAATATTATGGCTATTAATCTCATTAGAGTAGAGTGCAACGACAGGAGCGTATCACAATGACAAATCCGCGCATACTATACACGAGTTCGCGCCTAATGTTCCACCCGGATATAAAGTGTCGGAGATCCCAGCGCAGATCATTTACCTCCCGATCATCGCGCGGACCATTACCGATATAAATGTGCGTGTCGTGGATCAGAACGGAAGACTAATCGATTTTCGTGGCGAAGAGGTCACGGTTCATCTGCACGTGCGGCGAAGATGGTAGAAAGGCGCGCGATGCTCGTAGTGAACGGATCGAATGCGAGAAACGCGCCCGTCGTCGCTATCGCGTCGCCCCTAGACGCGAAAAAGAGAAAGAAAAAGGGAGGAAGGTTAACATCAACCGTCGCCAACGCGGCTTTCCTGCGCTCTTTGGGCTTCGTCGTACCGAGAACCGTTTTTCCGTAAAAGCGGAATGTGCGACATTCTAAGCATCGGCGGGGAGCCGATCTTCGACGATCGTATCGTCAAGATCGAAACTCACACGTACAATCCTTACGCCAATACTACGTTCGGGAATAGCGACGAGATACAAATTCCTATACAACAGCAAGATCTGTACATGTTACCGTGCGATAGTTTTCTCTACATCGAAGGTAGGCTCGAGTCGAAGGAGTCACCGAGTGCGCGGGAGGAAATCGCGTCGGTGACGAGGCTGGTGAACAATTGCGCGGCGTTTATGTTCGAGGAGATTCGCTACGAGCTCGACTGTGTGGAGATCGATCGAAGCAGAAACGTTGGGATAACAAGCACGATTAAGAATTACGCGTTGCTGACAGTCGAAAAAGGCAAGATATTAAAGAACGCCGGATGGGACTTATCGGCGGTAACTCATTCGTCGATCAACGATTTCAATTTTTGCGTACCTCTCAACGTGTTATTAGGTTTTTGCGAGGATTACAAGCGTGTCGTGATTAACGCGCGACACGAACTTATTCTGATACGAGCGCGTAACGATAACAATTGTATCATATCGCGCGAAACGCAAGAGCCTAAAATCGTTTTGTTAAAGATACAGTGGCGAATGCCTCATATAGTGTTAAACGATGTTAATAAATTAAAATTATTGCGCACGTTGGATAGCGGACGATATCTGAGCGTCGCTTTTCGCTCGTGGGATCTCTACGAGTTTCCGCTTCTACAGAGCACGACTAAACATTCGTGGGCTGTCAAAGCGGCGACGCAACTCGAGAAACCGCGATACGTTATCTTCGTGCTACAGTCCGGAAAGAAGAACGTTCTGTCCGAGGAGCCTTCCCTATTCGACGATTGCAAACTGACTAATGTCAAACTGTATCTTAATTCTGATTTTTATCCTTACGACGACATGAATCTAAATTTCGAGAAGCGCAAAGTCGCAGTGTTGTACGATATGTACTCGAAATTTCGAAGAACGTACTACGGATGCGACAATGACGAAGCGCTCTTAAATCTGAATAAATTTTTAGTCCACGGCCCGCTCGTAGTCATCGACTATTCTCGACAGAACGAGTCGATCAAGAGCGCCACCGTGGACGTTCGCGTAGAGTTTGATTGCAAGGAGAACATCCCTTCTAATACCACAGCTTACTGTCTTATCATTCACGATCGAGTGGTAGAGTACAATCCGCTCACCAACGTTGTGTGCAGAATCGTGTAAGCGCGATGATATTCGAAAAAATATGAAGAGAGAATAATAGAGGCGAACACTTCGAGTACCGCTAACAACGACGATAGACGCACCGATCTTCGTCGATCTTCAAGGTTTCGTAGTTAACGAGAGATTTGTCGCGGAAGAAGTAGCCGTGTTAAGAAATGGCGCGGAATTGACGCATCACATCTTTCGCCCACCGATATCTTGGGATCTGCTAACGAGAGCGGAAAAATCGCGAGCGTGTTGGTTGACGTCTAACCATCATCAACTAAAGTGGAACGACGGACACGTGAATTACGAGTCGATGAAAAGACTCGTTCGGGACGCCGTATGCCGAGAATCTAGCCCCGATTTGACGATAAGAATCTACGTCAAAGGTCACGAGAAGAAAAAATGGCTGATCGAGATCTTAGGAAACGTCGCCGACGATCGCGACGTAGCCGTCTCCGTCGAGACCATCGACGCCGATTACGAGGACATCGAACGTCTGGAGACTCTAAACGCTTCGCGGGCCTTTCGCTGCGGATATCACGCGAAGAATTGCGCGTTAGAGAACGCTTGCAAATTGCACGATTGGTGGTTCGAACGACGCGATCATTTGCGTAATATGTGCGATTGATTCTATATTATATTACTTTATATTATGATGTAACGATGCATTCCCCCATCGTTACTAGACCGTACCCGGCCGCCGATCCGCCGGAAGTCCGCCGCCCGACGAACACCGGTCGGGCAAATGCGGAGGCGCTGAGCGCCCATTTTTAAATAATATCAGAAACGCGTAAACATATAACCGCCGTTAGGCGCGCGAAAACATCGAGAGCCGACGACGCGCTCGGGTAACCGCCCGACCGTTACCGAAAATACCCGAGTCGCGCGCGCCGGTTCAACGATAAACCAGATACCGTTAGAACAATAGGCGAATTACGCAGACGCGCGCGCCGAAAACCGGTATAAATAGAGCGCGTTTCTGAACATCGGGACCAGATCTTCCGCACCGCCAGAGTCTGTAAGACACCTGGAAACCACCTAGATCCTGAACCGCTCAGAGAGAGAGAAAACGGGGTTGGGTGTACCCAGCCTCCGCCGAGAGTTTGCGGCATCTCCGAGAGCGATCCGTCCGAAACTTTTAAAGAGAGGTAAACGGGAACGGGCGTACTCGTCCCCGTCGAGAGTACTCGACACCTCGAAACAATCCGACCACCTGCGTGCAACGGCGATCATCTAGTGGTGGGGAGTTCCCTGCCATCGACGGGTGTTCTCGTCGGCCGTTGCACTCCCTAATTACACGGGGACAGACCATCCTGACGTACAACAAACCGCACTAAAGACGCGTATCTAATACGGCCCGATCACCATCACGATATCGGAACGCGCCATTGATACGGCGCGCTACGTCCCGCGTCGGGGGATGATCCACATCCCCACCGCGACACCGATCGATAGCCGCCATCAATAAGTACGCGGCAAAGGACCGCCCACCGGGCCGACCGAAATTACCGCCCGAGAGCTAACGGCCTCTACCGAAAACCACTGTCCGCGATCCGTAATCGATATTTCATCGATCCGCCGAAATCGCGCACTGCGCAACGCATCCGCGCGTTGCATTGAATGCACCGCACCCGATACGACCGCGCCACGATCCGTTCAGCCTTGTACACGCATTTATATACTATCTAAATACCAACGATTATAAGCATTTGTACATCGCACACCGCCGTACCGCTGTACGGGCGACCGATACACACACGCACACCACGACACATTCGATACTCTGCGCTCCACCAATCATTGTTATACATTTGCGCACTCACTCCCTCGTCACTCGTCTCGCACGCATAATAATACATTCGCACACCTATACACGCTCACACACATAAAACACACACGCTGTACATATACACCACAACACGCAATAAATTATATTTTACCTAACATCACTTTCGTTCGTCTCTCGATACCCTTTCACGAGCCCCGGATCCCGACCGAGTTATCCGTCACCGCCTCGCGAAAGCGGCTTGTTACAATATATAACTTTATATTACTTTATATTATTTTACATCTATTCGTTTGTATTATAAATTATATTGAATTATTGTATATTATGCATCATCATATATTATATAGTATATCGAGTCAATTATTTAATGTATAAATTTAATTATATTTTAAGCTTTATATAATGTATCGAATCTATTATCAATTATATAACCTATAAATTTAATTATATATTTTAAACTTTATATATAATGTATCGAGTTAATTATATAATCTATAAATTTAATCATTTATCTTAAGCTTTAATAAATGTATTCGTCATACTGTCGCAAAATACACGCTATACGAACGAACCGCGTTTTTCCTTTATCGCGGTCGCGTATCCTTTCCCGCGATAATAGCTCACGCATCTCCTCTTTTAAAACGTTTATACAAATGTCCGTCAGAAAGTGTTCGACTATCTAACAGACTAGTGTCATTATAATAAAATTAAAATAAACTATTTTATTTTAGTATTTTATATTAAACGTGTATTTTTTAAAAATAAATTTATCTTTACATATTAAACGAACACTATTTTTATCGCGAGCGCGTATCCTTCCGCGATAAGAGAGCGCCAACGCTTACTACAAAAGGCGCGAAAGAAGGATAGCGCGAGAGCGAGAGGATGTCGAAGAAGGAAAGAGAAGCGAAAAGAATCGACTCTTCGTTTAATATATAGCATTTATTCGTAAAAAAATCACATTTTACAAATGCGCGCGTACGATACACGAAGTATATAAGTACGAACAAAAATCAAATTTTATTAGTAAATTGTAAAGTTACACCTCGAAGAACGGCTGCGATTCGGGCTCGTAATCCTCCAATCGTACACTCGCTGGCGGTTCACCCTCGTCGACCGTCGACGGTTCGGCCTCGTCCTCCATCGGCTGCGATTTGGGCTCCTCGCCGATTAGCTGCGATTCGGGCTTCTCGTCGATCGGTCGCGATTCGGGCTCCTCGTCGATCGGCCGCGATTCGGGCTCCTTATCGATCGGTGACGCGACGACTCGCCTATCCTCGCGTCCGTGAAGCCTGTCGATCAACTCAGGGACGGCGAAGTCGCGATCGCGAAACTCGAATTGCTCGGGGGCTCGCGCGACTTCGCGTCGGCGAGCGTCGCGCAACGCGCTGTGAACGTTTTGCGCCTGCGCGAGCATAGTTCTCGTCTTCGTCACTAGATCGTAGAGCGATTCTCGCGCCGTTCTTATGCAGTCCTCTATCTGTTGTCTAAAGTAAAAGAGTAAAAGAGTTATTAAAAGATTATAATTTATTATAAAAAGTATTATAAAAAATTCCGATCGAATACTTACATTAAACGCGCGATATCGATGTCTCCGTCCAACTGGAAGGTGAGTCTGAACGAATCCGGACTGTTCTCGATAACGCCTCGCGCCTCCTCGCGCAGATCCGAGGCGAGATCTCCCAAAACGTAGGACTTTATCGCGATTAAATCTCTGTTTACATTAATGCAATCGGCCGCGTTAATTATCTGCTCGATTCGTTCCATATCGAGCAGTTCGCGACCGATTTTAACTCTCGCTATTTCGCACCTCGCCACTTTGCTCTTCGCTGTTTCACGCTTCGTCGCCTCGTCACTTTGCTATCTCGCGAGCGAGAATACTTTGACGCTTCTCGAAACGATCTCGCGTTTATAAGGATTGTCGCGCGGATGCCGCGGTACGAGCGGAGATAAACGAGTAATAAAAATAGATTATAGAGGAAAATAACAAAGAATAATACGATAAGAGGGACTCGAGCGCCCGTTAAATAACGCGCATCCCGGATACTCGATGAATGTTTATCGTCGCCGGAAGGGGTACGTTTCTCTAATTGCTCGTCGAGTGTCATTCTTAGAGAATAAACGAATAATGAAAATAGAAATAATAAAAAAGTAAAACCGCGAGAGGAACTCGAGCGTCCGCTAGATAACACGCGTCCCGGACGCTCGACCGATGTTCGCTCGTCGTCGAAAGGGCGCGTCCCTCTAATCGAGGCGGGCCGCGACTCTTCCTCGAACGAATCGTCGACGCATTTCCCCCTCCCCCCACCCGCGTCGAATTCGCCGACGATAAAAATAGGCGTCTCGCCGAACGCGCGAATCAATCGCGCCCGGCGTCTCTCGATAGTTTCCCGCGTCTTTCCCCGCTCCGCACAATGACTAACGCGAGGACGGTTCTTCTCGTCCTAGCGACGACGCTCGTCGTCGCGACGGCCGCCACGCCCGTTGACTCGGAGAAGGCCGAGGCGCTCCGCTTCCTGCGCGCGTACGGTTTTCTGAAGGACGACAGAGAATCGCTGTCGTCCGATAACGCGACATCTCTGCGTCGCGCGTTGTCGCTGTTTCAGGAATACTATCAATTATCGGGAAACGGCGCGTTAGACGCCATTATGCTTAGCCTTATGCGCAAATCGCGATGCGGTCTCGCGGACATTCTCGATCGCGCGAAAATGGCCGAAAACGCGTCTCACGTGGAACTTTCAGGTAGCTAGCGAGGAACTCTCGCGAACGGCCGAAGCGGCGTTCGCGTTATGGGCGGTGAATTCATCGCTAACCTTCGCGCGCGACCCGCTGCGACCCGATATACTGATATCGAGCGGGCGCGCACACTTACGCGAATCGCCGGAACATCGGCGTTTGCGCGGCGACCTTCGACGGTCCCGGGGGAGCCCTAGCTCATGCGTTCTTTCCCTCGGGAGCGACCGATTTCGCGTCGGAGCTACACGTTGACGATTCGGAACCGTGGCACGTGTATCTAAATAAAAATCCTCCCAACACGCATCATTTGTTGCAAACGCTGACGCACGAGATCGGCCACGCTTTGGGTCTACAACACAGCATACGCAACGACTCGATAATGTTCCCGTATATACCCGACATCGAGAATCAATTTCCGGTTAAACTGAGCATAGAGGATATTCTCGCTATACAGAATCTGCACGGGTCTCACGGCGACGGAAACTATCCGACGGCGACTCCCGCGACCACCACAGCGCCCGCTACGACGAGCGTCGCGCCAATCGACCCCGCGCGCGCGGTTCTCTGCGCTTTGCGGCGCGTGGACGCCGCGCTGATAATGAATCACCGATTGTATATAGCTAATCGCCGCAATGTGTGGTCGATCGACGTGATCGAGAAGCGCTACGGTAGGCCCATGACGCTCACGGATTACGCGGCGTTTCTCCCGGCGAATTTCACGCGCCTATCCGCCGCGTATCGAAGACCCTCGGGCGATCTCGCGCTATTCGCGGACGATTCGATCTACCTCACGGAATATCCTAGCCTTAAGCTAAAATCGGGTTGGCCGAGATATCTCCACGATATCGGACTTCCCCGAAACGTTAAGATTAACGCTGCGATAAACACGCACACGGAACGAACCTACGCGATCTATGACGACGACAAGGTAGCGGAAATCGACTAGTGTCGCATGATAGTCATTAGACACGCTCCGTTAAAAGATATATTTCCCGGAATACCGCCCGCGATAACGTCGGCCTTTCGATATATCGACGGCAATCTGTATTTCTTCGCCAAACGTCAGTTTTACGCCTTCAACGAATTCACGAATATCGTAACTTCGGCGGGTCCTTTCCATCTACACGCGCTCGGTATCGAGTGTCCTACGGATGGGCTGCTAAGACAATTGCGCGATCTCCTCAGTCGCGTCTATCGTCCCGGCGACGCGACCGAAAGAGAGAGGATCGACGAGGAGGACGACTAGAGCGACTCCGCCGTCATTTTTAAAAAATTGAATATAAGAAAGGACGCGCGCGGAAGGGGAAGAAGCGATCACTACGCAAGTATATAAAGACCATCCATCAGTTAAGCGCTTCATTGTCGACGGAGAACGCCGAAGCCTACGAACGAGAAAAAACGAGCGATAATGTACGCGACAATGGGGAGGCTACCGCAACAGCAGCACTTGTTCGACGATCGATCGAGGCTAACCGAGCGAGATCGCGAGGATAGCGCGGGATACGCTAAAAGAGCTAAACAGGACAATGGGTAAGACTCGTGTTCCGGCTCTCATACAGTTAAGACCGTTTACTTATTTCTCCGTGCGTTCTTCCTCGCTATTCGCGTGAGCGCCCGTTAAGTATTTGATACGCGAGATCCAATCATTAGTGTTACAGTTGCGATAGATACAAATATCGTTTGTTAATAAACAACCAGTTCTAGCAAATTCCTTCACGCCTTCATTCCTGACACATTAAAATCTCATTAACCCCTCGGTACATCCTACAGCTATTAAACGTTTATTCGAACTAATAATCCGCTAGCGTCGTTTTTCTTATCGCCCGCATCCATTTTCAGACGAGATCGCGACCGGACGTCTAAACGCGACACGGATGTCTCGATCGCGCGACCGCTCAGAATCTTAGGAAGACGCTACCCATTGACCAAAACTGCGTACAAACATCTCGAGGTGAGAAGCCTTCACTTGCGCACAGTACAATTGGACACGTTGCAATTGCACACTGTGATATTAGACACATAAAGTTGCGCACCGTTCGATTGGACACATTTCAATTGCGCACAATTCGTTTGGACACATTTCATTTGCGCACCGCTCAATTGGACACGTTGTTTTTGGACACAACACATATTTTTGTATAATTTGGGATACATACACACGCATGTATGCATGTATAATTTTGAAATTTTTTGACATTTATTATTAACTTTATTTGGTAAATAAACGTTTGTTACAGTTCTTTTACACACAGTTCGTTTGCACACAGTTCTTTTGCGCACAGTTCTTTTGCGCACATTTCTTTTGCGCACATTTCTTTTGCGCACAGTTCGTTTGCACACTTTCTCATCCACACAACAATTATAGGGATCTTGTTTCGCGTTGTAAAGTATATGCGTGGACACAGTGGGTTCCGCCCCCCCCCCCCTACGAGGGGTCACCACTTCCGGAAGATATAACCCAAACCTATTTCTGATTTAAAACTAAAATTTATGTGCGCAAATGAACTGTGCGCGAAAGAAGTGTGCGCAAAAGAAATGTGCGCAAAAGAAATGTGCGCAAAAGAAATGTGCGCAAAAAAACTGTGCGCAAAAGAACTGTGTGCAAACCGAATGTGTGTAAACGAACTGTAACAAACGTTTATTTACCAAATAAAGTTAATAATAAATGTCAAAAACTTCAAAATTATATATGCGTGTGTATGTATTCCAAATTATACAAAAACATGTGTTGTGTCCAAAAACAACGTGTCCAATTGAACGGTGCGCAAATGAAATGTGTCCAAACGAACTGTGCACAAGTGAAATGTGTCCAATCGAACGGTGCGCAACTTTATGTGTCTAATATCACAGTGTGCAATTGCAACATGTCCAATTGTACTGTGTGCAAGTGAGCCTCTCCCTCTCGAGGTCAGCGTTAACGTTAGTCGACCCTCTTTTGTCGTCCTTGGAGATTGCCACGGTAAGGAGATCTCGCTAACGCCGGATATGTGGAAGGAACTGCTCGATCTACGATCCACGCTTCTATCGTAATTTCGCTTCGACGAGCGCGATGAGACGCGTCCTCCGGCGCCGATGTACATCGAACAGTTGACGCTGCGATTCGGCAAACTCAACAATCTCCGAATACTCCGTCTCGAAACGCCCAAGGTCCGTCTGGCCGTATCGAAGAGCACTGTTCTAACTATATTAAACCTAGAGCTTTGCGTCAACCGCATCGTTACATCTTTAATCGTGGATAACAAGCTGACTCGTTTCCTCGATATCGCGGCAGGCGCTCACGATTCGGCGCTTATTCCCGCGATGATACGCGATAACGAGAACTTCGACCGCAACGATCTCATCGATTGCGTGCTGCAGGCTCTGCTCTTCGGAGAATCGTGATACGCTTATCCGCGTACTCGTATTATCGCATTATTAATGTATATCAAATATTGTATTATTAATATATTAAAAATGTTGTAAAAGGAAACAATAAAAACGCTCCTCCTCTCGCGCGAAAAAACGATTTCTCTTTATTCCACGACCTTTCGACGATTCGCCGTCTCGCTCGAGCGATAAGCGCGCTCGTATCGCCGATAACCGTTCCTCTCTCCGTTCGATCGCCCTCCGACGATCCTCCGTCTCCCTCGACGCCGGATATCCGGCGTCCGCTCGCGGATCGCGCGCTAGAAGCGACGCGCGTCCCTAAAGAGTCGCGATAGCAGATCGCGCGCTAGAAGCGGCGCGAGGGATCGCCGTCGCCCCCCCTAAGGAACGAGTCGCGCCAAGGTCGAGTCGCGCCGGGAGAAACCGCGACCCCCGATCGAGCCGAGCGCCATCTCCCGGGCAATCTTGGCGACTCGTACCCGCTCCCTCCCGTGACGTCACGCGCTCCCCCGATCCCTCACCCTCTCGCCCGCTTTCCCCCCCGGCCGCACTTCCCGTCTCGCCCTACGTACCCCCCCTGCTTTTCCCCTGCCCGAACTTCTCCCCGCGGTCATCACTCTATCTCTTTCTAATCATATCTCTGTCCTCCTCTCTCTCTCTGTCTGTCTCTCTCGCACTCATGGAAAAATGGGCTAGAACCGCCCTTACTATCCTACTCGTACATGTATATTATTTTCATAAGGTGTGTCTACAGAATTTGTACTATTATACGCACTATATAACGAGACAAATGTCGCGCTATACTCAATTAGCGTTATTGATTTTGGCTGGGTAGTGTTACTGTACATAGCCTCCAAATTGTATTTAATTGCTAATAGTCGCGTTCGCTAATTATTTTAAATGATTTGGATAATGGAAAATATTGAATCTCGCTGGAAACTCGCTGGAACGCTCTCTTGTAGCGCTACAGTAGCGCTACTGTAGCGGTGTCTTACCAAAACGCATTGTGTTTATGTGTTTCTTACTAGAAAGCTCTCTCTGCTAATCCTTGAAAATTCAGGCCCGGTTCCATAACTTACTTTAACCCACGGAGGTAAAGGAGTGAATATAAGGCTGCGGGGGTGAAGCACTGATGGGGAGGGAGATTTGGTCGTCAGCTATGTTTTTATGGTGTGGCGTCCCTGCAGACTTAAGCGGGGAGCACACACTTTTGCATAAGCGCATAATCATAAGCATAAGGAATTTGATTGGTCAATTTCCTTACGCATAAGAAAATGGACCAATCAATTTCCTTATGCTTATGATTATGCACTTATGCAAAAGTGTGTGCTCCCCGCTTTATTTAAGAACATTCTGTTACCAACTTCATAAAATACATTTATAACTATTTTCATACATCTCATTTATTGATCAAACATTATACATATAGCGACTTAAAAACATAACAAATCTGTATACATTCATTCGTTTGCTGTATGTCATTCTGTACACATTGTGAATATTAAATATTATATTATAATATCTAAAAGTCTAGTTACCTTATTAAATCGCTCCCACAACTGGTGACCCCGACGTGATCTCGAGCGTTCGGGATTTTACACACAACACGCGGCAGATTTAAATCAGCGATCCGCGAGTGTTGTAAGCCGACGAGATCCGAGTTCCGCTGTGTTTCTTGTGTGATTTGTGTCTTGCGATCTTCGAGCTGACGAGATTTTCGAGTCGTCGAATTTTTAAGGACAGCGATCTTCTAGACTTCTGAACTTTACATTGCAGAACATCGGCAGAATTTTATGATGCCTTTGGACAAATTTTCGACTGCAACTCCTACTATATCAGCATCAGTTCCATTAACTGCTGGAGAATATCATCAACATCTCACGAATCCTTCACAATCTTTTACTAGTAATGAACCGCATCAACAAGGTCAGCCAAATGAGATCCATTCCAATGAATTTCGCCTTATTAAATTGCTGAATTTTTGGCATAAGCAGCCTAAATTGTGGTTTGCTCAATTGAAAAGAGAATCCTTAGTTTTTCGAATCCGCTCAGACGATGTTAAGTATAGCTCAGTCATACGGCATCTGGATGAACAAGCTTTATTAGCTATCGCTGAGTTAATTGAGAATCCTCCTGAAAAAGATAAATATCTTCGTGTTAAAAACATTTTAATTAAACGATTTACTGATTCTGAAAAAAACGTCTTCGTCAATTATTAGCTAGTATAGAATTAAATGACAAAAGACCGTCAGAATTTCTACGTGAAATTAAACAATTAGCGGCAGGAGCAATTTCAGAAAATGTATTACATTCTATTTGGTTGCAAAGATTACCTTCTCAAGTTCAAGCCACTTTAGCGGTAGTAGAAGATTGCCCTTCAATCAAAAGCTTGCTGAATTAATTGATAAAATTTTGGATCGTGAAACTAGCCTTCAAGTAGCGACAATAGCTTCCCCTGTGGAGAAAAACACATCGAATCTTGCTGAGCTCGAATGTAGAATCGCAGCTCTAGAAGTAAAACGTGTACGTAGTAGATCAAAATTCAGATACAAAAAAAAAAGAAGATTCAGATCTTCTGAAAATAAATTTGATAAAGATAACCAAAAAATTTGCTTTTACCACAAAAAATTTGGTGCTAAAGCTCATAAATGTACTATACCTTGTGACATGTCTAAATCTCTTATCGAAAAGCAGGAAAATTAGCTTCACCGTTGAGTTGTGAGGCGGCTGACAACGGTTCACCAAACAATCGCCTTATTATAACTGATAAAACTTCAGGGCTTAATTTTTTAGGTATTAAAAACTCAAGCTTCTTCCTTTAAACTTTATGCAGCCAACGGAACCAAGATTAATACCTACGGTTTAAAAACCTTAATTTTAAATCTTGGACTACGAAGAGTTTTTAAATAGAAATTTTGCATTGCGGATATTCAGAGACCTATATTAGGTGCAGATTTTTTGAGTCACTACGGAATTTTAGTTGACATTAAATATAAAAAACTTCTTGATAGAGGCACCGGTCTTTCATTTAAAGGAAAATTATCTAAAGTTAATCACTTATCAATTTGCACTACATTTCCTGGCTCACCTTTCCATAAGATTCTGGCTGAGTTTCCTGAACTAACTAGTTTTGCTCCTATTTCCACAACCAAGTTTCATCATGTAGAACATCATATTATTACAAAATGACCTCAAATTGCTTTAACTCCTCGCAGTTTGTCACCGGAAAAATTAAAATTCGCAAGGGACGAATTTAATTTGATGATGGAACAAGGAATTTGTAGACCCTCAAGCAGCACCTGGGCAGATCCACTTCACATGGTTCCCAAAAACGGACCAAATTCTTGGAGACTTTGCGGTGATTATCGAGCTTTAAATGCAGCCACCGTTCCGGATCGATACCCGCTTCCTCACATTCAAGATTTTACTGCTGGTTTACATGGTAAAAATATATTTTCAAAGATTGATTTAGTTAAAGCCTATTACCAAGTGCCAGTTGCCAAAGAGGACATACCCAAAACAGCTGTTACTACTCCATTCAGCCTTTTTGAATTTCTTGTAATGCCTTTTGGTTTGCGTAATGTTGCTCAAACTTCTCAACGTCTTATGAACATCATATTATCTGGACTTGATTTTTGTGTCTGTTATCTTGACGATGTTTTAATTGCTTCTATAAATGAGAAAGAACATGCCAAACATCTTCATACTGTGTTTACTCGTTTTAAACAATTCGGCATGACGATTAATTTGTCGAAATATCTTTTTGGTAAAGATAAGATTCCTTTCCTTGGTTATTTATTAGGTGTACAACTTTGCTTCCGCTGTTTTTTTCCGAAATTCGAGGCTTTATTGTAAAAAACTGGTTATACATTTATGATTCAAAGTATTGTCCATCGCTGGCCACTACTTTCTCCCATCTTTCGGGCAGCGTACGAATCCCGCGTTCAAAAAACTGGTCATCTTTTGAAGCGATCCACGAATCGATTCAATTTCTTACTTCTTCATAAGACCGGAAGTGCTGGTCAACCAGGCCGTGTGCCATTGATCGAAACAAGTGATAGTCAGAGCAACATCTGGAGAATACGGCGGGTGGGGTAGGACTTCCCATTTCAACGTTTCCAAGTATGTCTTGACCACTTTCGCAACATGGGGTCAAGCATTGTCATGCTGCAAAATCACTTTATCGTGTCTCTCGTTGTATTGCGGCCGTTTGTCTTTTAATGCTCGTCTCAAACGCATTAATTGCGTTCGATAACGATCGCTTGTGATTGTTTCAGTCGGTTTTAACAGCTCATAATACACTACGCCGAGCTGGTCCCACCAAATACAGAGCATGACCTTGGAGCCGTGAATATTCGGTTTGGCCGTCGACGTGGAAGCATGGCCGGGATATCCCCATGATTTTCTGCGCTTGGGGTTATCGTAATGAATCCATTTTTCGTCCCCAGTCACAATGCGATGCAGAAATCCCTTCCGTCTTTGCCTTTCAAACAATTGTTCACAAGCAAACAAACGCCGTTCAACATCTCTCGGTTTCAACTTGTACGGCACCCAATTTCCTTGCTTCTGAATCATTCCCATGTCTTTGAGACGTTTTGAAATTGCTTGTTGAGTCACTCCCAATGATCATGCCAATTCTTCTTGACTTTGACTCGAGTCTTCATTAAGTAATGCCTCCAATTCTGCACCTTCGAAAACCTTCTCTGTTCCACCGCTATGCCGGTCTTCGATATGAAAATCACCGTTCTTGAAGCGTTGAAACCACTCACGACACGTTCTTTCACTAATAGCGGCCTCACCATAAGTATTTGAGAGCATTCGATGAGCCTCAGCCGCAGATTTCTCCATATTGAAGCAGAAAATTAAAACCTCCCGCAAATGACGAGAATTTGGCTTGTAAACTGACATTTTCAATCGAGAATAACTTTATGATGCAGACACAAATCGACTAATGTTTCTATGGGGTTATGTTGACAGATGCCCAAGTTTATTGCATGACGTCTATGATCTATTTATTTCGATCACTACTTACCGCTAAAGCCATCTATAGGAAAACGGCGGAAGCAAAGTTGCACACCTAATAGTTTCCAAACAAGGAATTAAACCGACATCTGAAAAAGTTAAAGCCATAATGGATTACAAAAAACCGAAAACGATTCATGAATTACGAAGAATTATAGGAATTATTAACTTTTATCGTCGTTGTCTAAAAAATGCTGCATCACATCAAGCAGTTTTTACAGATTATCTAAAAGATAGCAGGAAAAGGGATAAAAGATTACTCACCTGAACTTCTGAAGCTGAAGAAGCTTTCAAAAATTGTAAAGAAGAACTCCTACGAGTTACAACCTTAGTACATCCGGCTTCAACTGTACCTCTTATCCTCACTTGTGACGCATCGGATTTTGCAGTAGGTGCATCTTTAGAACAAATAATTGATGGGATTAACAAACCAACTGCATTTTTCTCAAAGAAATTGGACGACACTCAATGTAATTATAGTACTTACGATTGTGAACTTCTTGGTATTTATTTATAGCCATCAAACATTTCAGGTATATGCTTGAAAGACGCCAGATTCTTATTCGGACAGATCACAAACCTTTAATTTATGCTTTTCAACAAAAATTAGATAAAGCTTCACCCAGACAGATTCGACATTTTGATTTCATTGCTCAATTTTCAACGAACATCGAGCATATTTCTGGTAAAGAAAATGTAATTGCAGATTCCCTCTCAAGAATTGAATCCGTTTCGATGCCAATCATAGTTTCTCTGGAAGAGTTAGCAGAATTACAAAAAGAAGATGAAGAATTAAAAACACTTCTCACTAATACTTCTCTCAAGCTTCAAAAGCTTATACTTACTGGCTCGACTACGCCTATTTTCTGTGACTGCTCTACTGTTAATATTCGTCCTTATATACCTCAACAGCTTCGTAGAAAAATATTTGATGTTGTTCATGGTTTATCTCATCCAAGTGGTCGTTCTACCTGCAAACTAATACAACAAAAATTTATTTGGCCGACTATAAAGAAAGATATAAAAGAATGGGCTAGATCTTGTCTGCCTTGTCAACGTGCCAAAATCCAAAAGCACACCAAGAATATTCCTCAAGAGGTTGCTATTCCGATCAACGTTTTCAGCACATTCATCTAGATTTGATTGGTCCTCTTCCTATTCGTCAAAATTTTCGTTATTGACAGATTTTCAAGATGGCCAGAGGCAATTCCTTTAACTGAAATCTCAGCAGATACTGTTACCACAGCCTTTTATAGGCACTGGGTTGCGAGGTATGGTGCTCCTCAGACGTTCACAACTGATCAAGGTCTTTAATTTGAAGCTGCATTATTTAAAGCTCTCACCAACCTAATTGGTTGTGAGCGAATTAGAACCTCAGCTTATCATCCAGCATCCAATGGCATTTTGGAACGATGGCACCGTACTTTGAAGAGTGCTATTATGTGTCACGCAAATGAGAATTGAATTGAGGTTTTACCAACTGTTTTGCTTGGACCTTCGCACTTGCTTTAAAGAAGATTTAAATGCATCCCCTGCGGAAATGCTTTACGGATCTACATTAAGAATTCCTGGAGAATTTTTCATTGAAGAGGATCTTCCATCTGATCCTAAAATTTTCATTGAAAGACATAGGATACATATGAGAGAGATCAAGTCAAGACCCACTGCACATCACCACAAAAAAACACCTTTTTTTTATAAAAATTTATATGATTGTACTCACGTTTGGGTTCGTAAAGATGCAGTTAGAAAATCTCTTCAACCTCCTTATTCTGGTTCTTTTCTAGTTATTAATAGAATTAATGATAATTTATTTGCAATTGATGTTTCAGGAAAAATTGTTAATATTACCTCAAAATATCTTAAACCAGCTTTTCTACCGAAAGAAACCAGCACTGATTTTATTGTCACGACGTCTTCTTCTCCTTCTAATTCACCTCACTCAACCACTCTTGAAAAAAATCTCAAAACATATCCTGACCCAAAGAAGAAAGTTAAAGTCGCAACGTAGAACGTCGCTGGGAGAGGAGTGCTGTGGCGTCCCTGCAGACTTATTCAAGAACATTCTATTACCAACTTCATAAAATACATTTATAACCATATTTTCATACATCTTATTTATTGATCAAACATTATACATAGCGACTTAAAAACATAACAAATCTTTATACATTCATTCGTTTGCTGTATATTATTCTGTACACATCGTTTGTGAATATTAAATATTATATTATAATATTTAAAAGTCTAGTTACTTTATTAAATCGCTCCCACAATGGGTAGAGTCCCTAAAGATAGAGTCTGGCCACTCGATTAGTTTTGGGAAAATATGGCGGCGGTGTATACATGAATGCGTGTAGTGCAGTGTAGTTGCAATTGCGTTGTAAAAATTTTGTTTGGCTACAAAAAGTTAAAAAGTTTATATTTTTATTATATATGGTTTATATTTTTTTCTATAGTATTATTATATTATTATTAAGTGTTCCTAGAATATTATATCGAGTATTGTTATATTATTATTATATTCAAGTTAATTTTTCTTTATTCTTTAATTTAAAAATTTATAAAAAAGTACAAGATGTTCGTAATTTTCTTATTTAAATAAATAAAAATTGTTTGTAATTTTCTTATTTCATTTCTTTTTAAATTATTATGCTTCCCATAACAATTTCTATTGGTTCCGCCATGTTTTTCCAAACTTCGTTTTGACCAATAAAAAGGTACACGCACCGTGGCCAGACTCTATCTTTAGGGACTCTAACAATGTGTGGGAGCGATATAGTTATATAACTAGATTTCGAATATAATACAAAATATTTAATATTCACAAGAACGATGTGTACAGAATGATGGACAATAAACGAATGAATAAATGTTACACAATTTACTGTATGTTTTTAATGTTGTTATGTAAAATGTTTAATCAATAAATGAGATGTGTGAAAATAGTTACAAATGTATTTTGTGAAGTTGGTAACAAAATGATCTTGAATTTAGCCGCAGGGACGCCACAGTACTCCTCTCCCAGCGACGTTCTACGTTGCGAATTTAACTTTCTTCTTTGGGCCAGAATATGTTTTGAGGTGTTTTCCGAGTGTAGTTGATTGAGGTGAATTAGAAGAAGAAGGAGATGTCATGACAATGAAATCAGTGCTGGTTTCTTTCGGTAGGAAGGCTGGTTTGAGATGTTCTGTGGTGATATTAACAAATTTTCCTGAAACATCGATTGCAAATAAATTATCATTAATTTTATTAACAACGCGAAAAGGACCAGAATAAGGAGATTGAAGAGATTTTCTAACTGCATCTTCACGAAGCCAAACGTGAGTACAATCATATAAATTTTTATGAAAGAAAGGTGTTTTTTTGTGGTGATGTGCAGTAGGTCTTGATTTAATCTCTCTCATATGTATCCTATGTTTTTCAATGAAAATTTCAGGGTCAGATGGAAGATCCTCTTCAATGAAAAATTCTCCAGGAATTCTTAATGCAGATCCATAAAGCATTTCCGCAGGGGATGCATTCAAATCTTCTTTAAAGCAAGTACGAAGTCCAAGTAAAACTGTTGGCAATATCTCAATCCAGTGTTCATTTGCGTGACACGTAATAGCACTCTTCAATGTACGGTGCCATCGTTCCAGGATACCATTAGAAGCCGGATGATAAGCTGAGGTTCTAATACGCTCGCAACCAATTAGGTTGGTGAGAGCCCTAAATAATGCAGCTTCAAATTGAGGACCTTGATCGGTTGTGATCGTCTGAGGAGCACCATACCTCGCAACCCAGTGCGTATAAAAGGCTGTAGTAAGGGTGGCGTGTGGACGTAGTCTATGGTATTAAGATTCACTGCTAGTACTGAAAATCTATAGTTTACATCATAGGCCGGTATTCATAGTCCGTTCTTATATTCAAGATCGTTTTAAGTACGGTCTTAAGTAGAGTTTTAGATTATCAGAGAGGCGCCAACTCTATCCCCACTGTGGTTGTGTTATAGTTAAATCACTAGACTTTACTGTTTAGTAATAAAATATTTAATTCACGAGCGAGATGTGTACAGATTGATGGTCAATGAACGAACGAATGAATGTTACATAATTTGTCGTATGTTTAATATGTTGTTATGTAAAGTATTAAATCAATAAATGAAATGTGTGAAAATGGTTACAAATATATTTCATGAAGTTGGTAACAAAAATGATTTTGAAATCAGTCGCAGGAACGCCACAGTACTCCCCTCCCAGCGACGTACTACGTTGCGAATCTAACTTTCTTCCTTGGACCAGAATATGTTCTGAGTTGTTTTCCAAGTAAGGTTGACTGAGGTGAATTGGAAGAAGAAGGAGAAGGAGACGTCATGATAATCACATCATCGCTGGTTTCTTTCGGTAGGAAGGCTGGTTTAAGACGTTCTGTGGTGATATTGACAATTTTTCCTGCAACATCGATTGCAAATAGATTATCATTAATTCTATTAACAATACGAAAAGGGCCAGAATAAGGAGGTTGAAGAGATTTCCTAACTGCATCTTCACGAATCCAAATATGAGTGCAATCATATAAATTTTTATGAAAGAAAGGTGTTTTTTTGTTATGATGTGCAGTAGGTCTTGATTTGATCTCTCTCATATGTATTCTATGTTTTTCGATGAAAATTTCAGGGTCAGATGGAAGATCCTCTTCAATGAAAAATTCTCCCGGAATTCTTAATGTAGATCCATAAAGCATTTCCGCAGGAGATGCATTCAAATCTTCTTTAAAGCAAGTACGAAGTCCAAGTAAAACTGTTGGCAAAATTTCAATCCAGTTTTCATTTGCGTGACACATAATAGCACTCTTCAATGTACGGTGCCATCGTTCCAGAATACCATTAGAAGCCGGATGATAAGCTGAGGTTCTAATACGCTCGCAACCAATTAGGTTGGTGAGAGCCTTAAATAATGCAGCTTCAAATTGAGGACCTTGGTCAGTTGTGATTGTCTGCGGAGCACCATACCTCGCAACCCAGTGCGTATAAAAAGCTGTAGAAACAGTATCAGCCGAAATTTCAGTAAGAGGGATTGCTTCCGGCCATCTAGAAAATCTGTCAATCATGGTTAAACAATAACGAAAATTTTGACAAATAGGAAGAGGTCCAATCAAATCTAGATGAATATGCTGAAAACGCTGATCTGAATAGCAATCTTTTGAGGAAGATTCTTGGTATGCTTTTGGATCTTGGCACGTTGACAAGGCAGACACGACCGAGCCCATTCTTTTATATCTTTCTTCATAGTTGGCCAAATAAATTTTTGTTGTATTAGTTTTCAGGTAGAACGACCACTTGGATGAGATAAACCATGAACAACATCAAAAATTTTCCTACGAATCTGTTGAGGTACATAAGGACGGATATTAACAGTAGAGCAGTCACAGAAAATAGGCGTAGTCGAGCCAGTAAGTACAAGTTTTTGAAGCTTGAGGGAAGAATTAGTGAGAAGTGTTATCAATTCTTCATCTTCTTTTTGTAATTCTGCTAACTCTTCCAGAGAAACTATGATAGGCATCGAAACGGATTCAATTCTAGAGAGTGAATCTGCAACCACATTTTGTTTACCAGATATATGCTCGATGTTTGTTGAAAATTGAGCAATGAAATCAAGATGTCGGATCTGTCTGGGTGAAGCTTTATCCAATTTTTGATGAAAAGCATAAATTAAAGGTTTATGATCTGTCCGAATAAGAATCTGACGTCCTTCAAGTATGTACCTGAAATGCTTGATGGCTAAATAAATACCAAGAAGTTCACGATCGTAAGTACTATAATTTTTACGTTGAGTGTCGTCCAATTTCTTTGAGAAAAATGCGATTGGTTTGTTAATCCCATCAATTATTTGTTCTAAAGATGCACCTACAGCAAAATCCGATGCGTCACAAGTGAGGATAAGAGGTACAGTTGAAGCCGGATGCGCTAAAGTTGTGACTCGTAAGAGTTCTTCTTTGCAATTTTTGAAAGCTTCTTCAGCTTCAAAAGTCTAAGTGACTAACCTTTTATCCCTTTTCCTGCTATCCTTAAGATAATCCGTAAGAACTGCCTGATGTGATGCAGCATTTTTCAGACAACGATGGTAAAAGTTGATAATACCTATAAATCTTCTTAACTCATTGTTTTAGGTTTTTTATAATCAATAATGGCTTTAACCTTTTCAGATGTCGGTTTAATTCCTTGCTTGGAAACTAAATAGCCAAGGAAAGAAATTTCATCCTTACCAAAAAGACATTTGGACAAATTAATCGTCATGCCGAATTGTTTAAGCCGAGAAAACACAGTATGAAGATGTTTGGCATGTTCTTTCTCATTAACAGAAGCAATTAAGATATCATCAAGATAACAGACACAAAAATCAAGTCCAGATAATATGATATTCATAAGACGCTGAAAAGTCTGAGCAGCATTACGCAAACCAAAAGGCATTACAAGAAATTCAAAAAGGCCGAATGGAGTAGTAACAGCTGTTTTTGGTATGTCCTCTTTTGCAACTGGCACTTGGTAATAGGCTTTAACTAAGTCAATCTTAGAAAATATATTTTTACCGTGTAAACCAGCAGTGAAATCTTGAATGTGAGGAAGCGGGTATCGATCTGGAACAGTAGCTGCATTTAAAGCTCGATAGTCGCCGCAAAGTCTCCATGAGTTTGGTCCGTTTTTAGGAACCATGTGAAGTGGAGCTGCCCAGGTGCTGCTTGACGGTCTACAAATTCCTTGTTCCACCATAAAATTAAATTCGTCTCTTGCAAATTTTAATTTTTCCGGTGACAACCTGCGAGGAGTTAAAGCAATTGGTGGTCCTTTCGTAATAATATGATGCTCAATTTGATGAATCTTGTTTGTTGATATAGGAGCAAAATGAGTTAATTCAGGAAATTCAGCAAGGATCTTATGGAAAGGTGAGTCAGGATATGTAGTGCAAATTGACAAGTGATTAACTTTAAATAGTTTTCCTTTAAATGAAAGACCGGTAACACTATCTAGAAGTTTTTTGTTTTTAATGTCAACTAAAATTCCATAATGACTCAAAAAATCTGCGCCCAATATAGGTCTCTGAATATCCGCAATGCAAAATTTCCATTTAAAAATTCTTCGTAATCCAAGATTTACAGTTAACATTTTTATACCGTAAGTATTAATCTTGTTTCCATTAGCTGCATAAAGCTTAAAAGAAGCAACTTGAGCTTTTAAAACAAATCTTTTTGGAATCAAAGAAATATCAGCTCCTGTATCAACAAGAAAATTAAGTCCTGAAGTTTTATCAGAAATAATGAGGCGATTGTTAGGTGAACCGTTGTCAGCCGCCTCACAACTCAACGGTGAAACTAGTTTTCCTGCCTTTCGAGCAAAGATTTAGACATATCACAAGGTATTGTACATTTAAAAGCTTTAGCACCAAATTTCTTGTGATAAAAACAAATTTTTTGATTATCCTTATCAGATTTACTACTAGAAGATGATCTAAATTTTCTTCTTTTCTTGTATCTAAATTTAGATCTGCTGCGTACACGTCTAACTTCCAGAGCTGCGATTCTTCGCTCGAGATCAACAAAATTCGAAGTATCTTTTCCTGCCGAGGAAGCTATTGTTGCTAGTATATGTAGGTTAGTTTCTCGGTCCAAAATTTTATCAGCTAGTTCAGCAAGTTTAACTAAAGGACAATCGTCCACAACCGCTAAAGTAGCTTGAACTTGCGAAGGTAATCTTTGCAACCAAATTGAATGTAATACATTTTCCGAAATCGCTCCTCCCGCTAACTGTTTAATTTCGCGTAGTAAATCCGACGGTTTCTTGTCATTCAGCTCAACACCAGCTAACAATTGACGAAGACGTTTTTCCTCCGAATCAGTAAACCGATTAATCAAAACATTTTTAACATGAAGATATTTATCTTTTTCAGGAGGATTTTCAATCAACTCAGCAATAGCCAACAAAGCTTGCTCATCAAGATGCCGTATAACCGAGCTATACTTAACATCATCTGAGCGTATCCGAAAAACCAAGAATTCGCTTTCTAATTGAGCAAACCACAATTTAGGCTGCTTATGCCAAAAATTCGGCAATTTAACAAGGCGAAATTCATTAGAATGGATCTCGTTTGGCTGACCTTGTTGATGAGGCTCATTACTGGCAAGAGTTTGTGTCGGATTCGTCAAACGTTGTTGATGTTCTCCAGCCGATGGAACTGATGCTGACGCTGTAGGATTCGAAGTCGAAGATTCGTCCAAAGGCATCGTCAAACTCTGTCAATACTCTGCATTGTGAATTTCAGAAGTCTAGTAGTTCGCTGTCCTTGGAAATTCGATGACTCGAAAATCTCGTCGACTCGAAGAACACAAGCCACAAACCACACAAGAATCACAGCGGAACTCGAAACTCGATGGCTCACTAAATTCGCGGATCACTGATTCAAATTCGCCACGCTTGAACGTGAATTCTCAAAAGCCCGTGATCACGTCGGGGTCACCAGTTGTGATTGTGTTATAGTTAAATCACTAGACTTTACTGTTTAGTAATAAAATATTTAATTCACGAGCGAGATGTGTACAGATTGATGGTCAATGAATGAACGAATGAATGTTACATAATTTGTCGTATGTTTAATATGTTGTTATGTAAAGTGTTAAATCAATAAATGAAATGTGTGAAAATGGTTACAAATATATTTCATGAAGTTGGTAACAAAAATGATTTTGAAATCAGCCGCAGGAACGCCACACCACCATGCCCACCGCCGCCATCTTAAGATGCAAACGTCAGTAGCGCTTATACATATATATATATATATATATATATATATATATATATATATATACATGCACATATATACATATATATGTTTTAAACATAGACATAGTATATCTAGACCGAGCGTTTGCCTTTATTTAAGGAGTGGGGGTAAAGATGTACGTAGAAAAGGACATACTCTGTTTCGTGCTCCTTGCGTTCTCTCTCGCTCGCACGTAGCATAGCATACTCTTTCGCTATGCTACATGCGAGTGAGAGAGAACGCAAGGAGCACGGAACACGGAACAGAGTATGTCCTTTTCTACGTGCACCTTGGCCCCCACTTCTCAACACTCGGTCTAGATATACTATGTCTATGGTTTTAAATATGTGCAGCTTAATTTCTTCATATATAACATATATAAGACATTTCTACTTACCGTGGTAACAAGAAATTATAATATGCACTAATTTAAACTTTTAATATTAACACAACCACATTTGATTGACAGCTGTCAGGCTGTACGTGTGACGTTTGTATTCTAACATGGCGGCTATTTTAATCGACCAATCAGAAAGTGGAACAAGTTGGCGCCTCTCTGATAATCTAGGACTCTAATCTTAAGATGCTATGCGGCCATTTCATTGGTTGAATGAGATCTTAAGGAGTCCTATATAATCAGAGAAGCGACAATGGCGTTTCGCTTGCTGATTGGCTGACCGCCATGGGCCCATTCCACTTAATGACCGCAACGCTCACGGTATCATTTCATCTTTGTTGTTCACCGAAAGTTAAACAAAGACAGATAATGCTCGCGAGCGTTGCGGTCGTTAAGTGGAACGTGCCCTATGTTGGTCCCGTAGTGAATCCTACGTGCAAACTAACCGCAACCGGCGTACCGTAAGAGAGAAAAAAGTATACTTGTCTAGCGACGCGGTAGCGTCCCAACGCCAAGTAACGTTATTTTCTAAAAAAAAAAACATTTTAAATATCTCTGAGACATTTCTAAGACATTTTAGATTACAAATGGGCAGCTGCGGGACCAGAATGGCGATCATGGGAAGCATAGAGGGGGTAACGATGTCGCTTTTCTGATTATATAGGACTCTACTTAAAACGACCCAAGACCACACTTAAGACGATCTTGAATATAAGAACGGACTATGGCCGGTATTCATAGTCAGTTCTTATATTTAAGACCGTCTTAAGCACAATCTTAAGATGTCCTAAACCAATCACAGAGCCGTATTAGCATCTTAAGACATTACTTAAGACGGTCTTGAAATAAGAACTGACTATGAATACCGGCCTATGAATACCGGCCATAGACATAGTATATCTAGACCGAATGTTGAGGAGTGGGGGCCAAGGTGCACGTAGAAAAGGACGTACTCTGTTCCGTGCCCCTTACGTTCTCTCTCGCTCACCACCAATCTCCCAGCTAGCGACCTACATAGTAATTAAACTTACAATACATGAAAAAAATCAGCTTAATTTGTTTTTTCATAATATACATTTTTTATAATTTGCTCCATTTTACTTTTTTTATAAATAAATGATAAAGTTAATAATGATGTAAACGTCAATATAAGCGAAAATCATTAAAATTTGAAGATTCTTAAGGTACAGAATAATTGCTTCTTTTTTGTTTGAATTTGCTCTACTTTCAAAAATTAATTATCTACAGTATTTATTAAGAAAAAAATTAATAATTGCTTTTATACATTTTGCGACCTACATGAAGCTAGCCGGCAGAAATTATAAAATATAATTATTTTTAACTTTTCTGAGTGTATTTCGTTTGTAAATCGTTTGTGATTGATCGTGAGTCTGTTTTTAACGTTTGTGACAAATTAGGTTTTTTGTAATTAACAATTTTAGTTTAGTCATGATGTCAGTCGATACTTTTTAGTAATAAACAGATTTTATGATAACTGATAACTGTAATCGACAGGAAATCGTTTGTGATTCACAAATATACCAATGTCACATTTGTAAATTAATAAATTTCTTAATTACGTGCGGAATAAGTTTGTTTTATAAATGTAGTGCGCAAAGTATACTTAGGGCTCCTGCCCACAGAGAGCGCGTCGACGAGTGAGGCCGGATTTACAATAGGTGTAGTAAGCCTTAAGCCTTAAAAATATTATCAATAACAATTAATTATTTTTCTCAAATTCGACTGTGATTAATAGATTTCGGATTATATGCACGGAAAATTTAGAAAATATGCGCATATATATGCACAAATTTTTACAAAAATATTCAAAGAAAACGTAAAAATATGCAAAAATTTGTTAAAATTTGCAAAGAATATGGAGATATATATTTATAATCTATAAATATTTATTTTTTTATAATATTTCAAATCTGTAGGAACAAATGAAATAGAAAATAAATAGAAAATGAAATAGAAAATAAAAGAAGCTTTAATCAAATAATATATATTTTACAAATACAAAATAAATAATCACGATATTCAAAAATATAAACTTTATTTAAGAAAATTAAATGTAAATTAAATTTTTTATTGAGAGTTAAAACAATATATTATTAAATGTTTTTCAAAATTTTCCAAAAGAAATCTATGCCTTCTGTTTGAAAATAAATATTTAAAAATGGAAAAAGAACGTTCAACATCTACAGATGTTATCGGGGCATTTTTAAGTTTACTAATTAATTCAGGGATAAGAAAGTTAATGTCGTTATCATCATTAGCAATTAATTCGCCTTTCAAAATTCTGTTGACTTTAGTTAGTAGCTTGTAACCTACATTTTTTTCCAGAACGTCATTTAATTTTTTAAAAATTGTCGCACCAATTTTACCTATAACATTTGTAACGGTTCACCTTTCCCGTACACCGCGGATCAAGGCTCGTCGGTGCCAGGATTCGGGAGAAGGGGGAAACTCCAACTTACTTTACCTCGGTATAAGCGGTTTAAATAATTAGGTTTATTCAAGCGGTTATTATAAAAGATATTTAACACTGAAAGCTATGTGAAGCAACATGCGGGAACGGTGCGTACAGAGTTTCGCGCGTGAGCGGTTGTTATTCGCAAGATGACGTGCAGGCACGGTGCGTACAGGGTTTCGCGCGTGAGCTCGGGAAGCGAGCGTGGCTTAAGCGGCCGTGTTCTGCAGTCGCGGTGTTCGCATGCAAATAAGCTATGATTATTCCGTGAGGTACAGTACAGATCTTAAACACTACGGGGTCGCGTGGCCTTCAATGTAATTCCAACTGCCTGGCGGCCTTATCCTTAAAAGGACGGGGCGTCGGTGTTCTCGGCGTTCTATCCTTAAAAGGACTGACGCTCCTTAGTAGTCTGAAGGCCGTGTATGAATGTGGAATCGGCGCGATACTTGGTGGTAATCCTAATGTCTAATTAACTCTACAGCCTGAATGCGCGGTATGTACAGGGCGGTCTTACAATATGAACAGGTCGCGGTATATACAAGCGGTGCTAGAGTCTATCAGGACGCGGAGACCGGGGCGGTCTTACTGGTTACGGTATATGTACAACGGTCTTACAATACGGACAGGTCGCGGTATATACAATGCGGTCTTACAATGTGAACAGGTCGCGGTATATACAAGCGGTGCTAGAGTCTATCAGGACGCGGAGACCGAAGCGGTCTTACTGGTTACGGTATATGTACAACGGTCTTACAATAGAACAGGTCGCGGTATATGCACAGAAAGATACACGGAGACCAAAGTGGCCTTACGGTGGAAACGGTCGCGGTATATACGAACGGCCGTCCAGGTTGAACGGTACGCGGGGCGCGGTACGGTCTTATGAACTAAGAGTGCGCCGTCCCAGCAACCGGGAAGCCCGGCATAACCACGGGTAGCCCGTGACCTGGTTTAACGCGAAGGATCGAGAATGCGTCGTCCCAGCAACCGGGAAGCCCGGCATAACCACGGGTAGCCCGTGATCTGGTGTAACGCTAGGTATCAGGATGCGCCGTCCCAGCAACCGGGTAACCCGGCGTAACTACGGGTAGCCCGTAGCCTGGTGTAACGCGGTATAGGTTTCGGATCAGGAGTTGTACTAGGTAGGACTCGGGATCGGGAACTGGTCACGTTACGCTTGCCGGAGCGCCTTATATACCGGCGGCCGGCCTCCCACTCGCGCGAATCCACGTGTGGTGGGGTGGTCCCTACGGTGGGGCCGCGACACGGGTGTGGGAGCTTAGGGACGCCATAAGCGTCGAGCCTCGAAAAGTGCGCGGTCGATCGGCCCGCTAGGCCGTTAGTAACGGTATCGTTACACATTTTTACATGAAATTTCGAACTTTTCGATTAATTCAATTGATTCTAACAAACTCATCCCTTCTTTTTCCAATTACTCAATTATTTTTGCCACGAAACTGTAATTGCTTTTAATAAATCCAAGTTGTTGTTGAATTTCTTAAATAATTCTATGCAATTTTCAATTGCAAAGCTCGAATTCGTAAAAGCAAGAATAATATTCATTATAGGATTGTAATTATCTGCATAAAAAAGAGCCGCCGTCAGCCATGTACCCCATCTTGTTATTATAGGTTCAGGAGGAAGTGGAGTATTGGGAAGTTGCTCTTTGTAAAATTGAACCCGTAGAGGAGCTTTCAAAAAGGTTTTTTTACGTTTTTAATCAAATCATTAATTAATGGAAATTGATTCCTAATTTCTTCAGCTACACGATTAAGACCGTGAGCTAAGCAACTGACGTGGATTAAATTTTCATAAAATATTTTTAAATTTTGGCCAGCTTTAATCATATATGGTGCGGCATCTGACAATAACAGTAAAATTTTTTGAGAAGGCACATGCTCGGGTAAAAAAAATTCTGACAATCCGTCTTGAATGAAGCTAGTTATTGTTAAATTGTTTGTTTTTTCAAGCTGTTTTGACGATATTAAATATGACTTACTTACGTTATCTTCGCAAAGAGAACCTATCAATAAATGCGCAATATACCGACCACAACTATCGGTAGTTTCATCCACTATAAAATAAATATAATTGTTG
This sequence comes from Formica aquilonia x Formica polyctena, assembly GCA_907163055.1. Taxonomy (NCBI): domain Eukaryota; kingdom Metazoa; phylum Arthropoda; class Insecta; order Hymenoptera; family Formicidae; genus Formica; species Formica aquilonia x Formica polyctena. The sequence goes on along the minus strand of CAJQTV010000153.1, from coordinate 499,425 downwards.
CCTATAATCTGTCTGATTTTAGATATTGTTTCGGCATAACATGAATTTACAAATTTTTTTCGTAATGTACTTTCATCAGGAATATGTTGTTTACAATATTTTTTAAGAAATAATTGAGAATTTATATTGTTTAACTTATTTAAAGGAATATTTGAAGCGACTAGAGCTTGACATAAATCTTTGTTGAACTCTTCTTGTTCGGCCAGTTTAGAATTATTTTTTAAGCATTGGCCTAAAGTTTGGTGAAGAGCAGTAGACTTTTTAAATTTTTCCAATATGTGAAGGAGTCTTAGCGTGCTGATCTATTAAATATTTTCTGTCACGGGATATCTGAAGCAGAAATTTTAAAATAAAAATAATAATATTTCTTATTTGCAGAATTATTTTATGTCTTGTATATACAGTCAAAATTTCAAAATATATTTAATATTATATAAATAAGGCTAATATTGATTTATAATTTTAAATGATTAATATAATAAAATAATTACGTATAATTGCAGCAACAAAGAATTTATAATTAATTATTACAACAATTAAAAATGATAATTTAATAATAATTAAAATTTATACTTTTGAATCCTTTTTTACTATAGCTAAATAAAAACATTGTTTTCTTTTCGATACTTACAATTTTACCGCATGCTCTGAATACTTTATCTTTATCCAGTACAAGCTCTGGATATGGCTTAATCCATGTTAATATCTTATTGTTAGACATATTTATTTCGTCAATAATTTATCGAATAATTTATCGAATTTATAATTTCACCTACTTCACACGGAGTCTAACGGAAGAATGAATAGCTCCGAGTTTCAGCGTCAAGAACAGTTGAAAAAGAATTAAAAATGACGACACGGGAGACAATAGAAGGAGACAAATGATACAAGAAACAAAAATGAGTTCGAGATTGGCGATATTTTTTTATTTTTACTGAAAAGCAGTAGAAACCCAATTTTTATTGCGTTCTAGAAACGTTTCTCTTAATTTTATATATCTTTTATTTAAAATGAATTTTAAACACGTAAGGTGACCTAGGGTTTCATTTTTATATTACTTCATTAATTTTTCCGTTTTGGATAGATATTTTAAGCAAAAATTAGAGTTGTATTCAATTATATGCAATAAAATATGCAAAATTTATGTAAATATGCAAAATTTTTGAAAATATGCAAAGATTGAGTAAATATGCAAAATATGCAAAAATTAATTCACATTAATTAAATGTAAATATTATAATTTCTCCATATTATTAGAGCTCTTGTAAAATATGCAAAAAATAACAAATATGCAATTTGCATATAATCCGAAGTCTAGTGATTAATCAATTTCTTATGGCTTGAGGCTTACTACATCTATTGTAGATCTGGGCTAAGGATAAGGATAATATTATATTTGTCGTACGACAAACTTTTTAAGCATACTGATTGGCTGCAAAATAAAAAATTTCTTGTGTCTCTAGAAATTAGCTAATTAATGCGCTTAAAAAGTTTGTCGTACGACAAATGTAATATCACCTAACGCGTGGCGGAAATCGTCACGCGTCTCAAAGTCTGAGCATACTTTGCGGATGCGCACTACAATTATAAAATAAACTTATTTTGCACGTAATTAAAAAATTTATTAATTCACAAACGTAACATTGGTATATTTGTAAGAGCCACCGCACAAGCTTTTCCGTAATGCATTAGTGCCGGTCTACAATAGGTGATTTAAGCCTTAAACCTTAAGAAATTGACCAATCATAGCCAAGTATGAGGAGAATACTCGACTGTGATTAGTCAATTTCTTAAGGCTTAGGGCTTAAATCACCTATTGTAGATCCGGACTTACGTTACGTTAAGTACTGATTCTAAACCTAAACTCGAACGTAATCTTAAACTTCAGTCAACGCACAGAGAAAATCGTAACGTAACAAAAGCATACTACGTTACGATTTTGTTTGTGCGTTGACTGAAGTTTAAGATTACGTACGAGTTTAGGTTTAGAATCAGTACTTAACGTAACGTAATGCATTATGGAAAAGCTTGGTGGCCCTAAATCACAAACAATTTCCTGTCGATTACAGTTATCAGTTATTATAAAATCTGTTTATTACTAAAAAGTATTGGCTAACATCATGACTAAACTAAAATTGTTAATTACAAAAAACCTAATTTGTCACAAACGTTAAAAACAGACTCACAATCAATCACAAACAATTTACAAACGAAATACACTCAAAAAAGTTAAAAATAATCATATTTAATCATTTCTGCCGGCTAGCTTCATGTAGGACATTTTGCGGGATGTCAAGACATTGTGCGCATGCGCAAAAGTATTAGCGCCTGCGCAACAGCAACAGAGCGCGCCATTTTTCGAATTATTCAGTTTTCTTTAATTCTTTTAAGAAATATTAACATTAAAAAAAAAAAGATTGAAATCAAATAAATATTTATTACTTTTTCACACATTATGGTAAATATAGCGAATAGGGGACCCAGCCCCAATGACCTTGACCTTGACATATGTTGTCAAGGTCAAGGTCATTGGGGCTGGGTCCCCTATTCGCTATATTTACCCTTATATTTTATTTTTGAACACCCTATATATGTAAAAACTTGTGTTTATTTCAGTTTATATGTGTAGTATACGTAGGATTATTTCTGTAAACTAATTTAAATAACCAGTTTTTCATTGTCAGACTATGTATAAATCTTGATTTTTACAAATTTTTGTTTGTAAATAACTTTTTAATAAGCAACGAACGACGATTAAATTAGAAGAAAAAGTTACTCAGAATTATGTCGTTGATAACATATGTCAAGGTCAAGGTCATTGGGGCTGGGTCCCCTATTCGCTATATTTACCAATAAATATTTACTTGTTTTGAATAAATGATGTATAAAGGAGTAATGAAATAAATATTTATTTGAATTCAATAAATTTATTAATTTTTTTAAATATGCCAAGTTTTTAAAAACAATTATATTGAACTTTAATTGGATCTTGTATATATAGCTGAATGAATTACACACATACTGTAACAAAACAGAAAGTTTACAATTTACCGTTTGATTTCAATCATTTTCTTTCAGTGCTAATATTTCTTAAATGAATTAAAGAAAAATGAATAATTTGAAAAATGGCACGCTCGGTTTCTGTTGCGCAGGGTCGCGTTCGAGAACATCACGTGTGCACACGAGCGTCGTTCTATCTTTGTTCAACTTTCAGTAAATAACAAGGATAGAATGACGCTCGGTGCACAGGGGTGACGTTCTCGAACGCAGCCCAAGCACTAAATACTTTTGCGCATGCGCACAATGTCTTAACATCCCGCAAAATGTATAAAAGCAATTATTAATTTTTTTCTTAATAAATGCTGTAGATAATTAATTTTTGAAGTTAGAGCAAATTCAAACAAAAAAGGAGCAATTATTCTGTACCTTGAAAATCTTCAAATTCTAATGATTTCCGCATATATTGACATTTACATTGTTATTAACTTTATCATTTATTTATAAAAAAAGTAAAATGGAGCAAATCCATAATAAAAAAAGTCATTTGTACCGAGAAGTGTGCGTTTTGAGTCGATATGTATCGCACGTATTGTTGCCATTTTACCGCGTATGTGATTGGTTGTCGAGTTGCGCGGCGAGCTTGTTGTATTTACGCTTGCTTCACTCGTGTCGTTTGACAGTTTGACAGTTTATGTGTTTTGAAAATTTGACAGTTAAAGAAAATAAAGTTAAAGAAAATAAAGTTAAATATATTTAATAAATATAGAGAAAAAATAGAGAAAAAGAAAGAAGGAAAGACGAATAAAAGAGAGAGAGAGAGAGAAGAGAGAGAGAGAGAGAGGGGGGAGAGAGAGAGAGGGAGAGAGGGAGAGAGAAAGGGAGAGAGGGAGAGAGGGAGAGAGGGAGAGAGGAGGAGAGAGAGAGAGAGAGAGAAAGCAGTTTTATTTCAAATTAAAAAAGGAAGAATAAGCAAAAGACATGGAGAAAAAGATAAGCAAAAGTAAAAAAAGGAGAAGGAATATAATATCAGGTAATAATATAAATAAATATATATTGTTGAATATTAAATAAAATGTTAAATATTATTAAATATTATTAAATATTATTTAATATTATTTAATATTATTAAATTTATTTTTAGTATTAAATATTATTAAATTTAATTTTAGTATTAAATATTATTAAATTATATATTAAATTTTTTAAATGATGATTGAATATTATAATAGTTAATAATTTTTTAAATATTTTATTTGAAGTTAAAGAAAAGACGAAGAGAGAGAGAGAGAGAGAGAGAAAGGAAAAATTAAATAAAAGGAAGTATAAGCAAAAGAGAGGGAGAGAGAGAGAAAGAGACAGAATGAAAAAAGAAGGAGAATAAATATAATATCAGGTAATAATATTGTTCAGTATTATTAAATATATTCTTAAAAATTATTAAGAAATATTATTAAACATTATTAATATCACCTAAAAAACTTCACAAAGGTAAAAAAAAATACGCCAAGTATATAAAAAAATCCCAACTTGTACGCAAAAAAAATTTATTATTTATCCCTAAAAAATAACTTTTAAAAAAATTTTTTCTTGAAAATAATTTTCATACAAAATAAAAAACTAAAAAATGATTTTTCTCTAAAAAATAAAAACCTTTAAAAAATCAAAAATCAAAACTAAATATGAAATCAAGTTAACCCGTGTCGCATTATAAGTCATATATTTTTAATAATATATTGATAATAATTTCTGATAATCTTTTGGAAATTTTTATTTCAGATCGAGCACGCCAAGTATTTGTATGTCACTTTAATTTTAATCCTTTTCGTTTCAGGCCTATCCGGAAAACTTTATGATTATCTTCAAAACAAGTCGATCAGTTTGGCACGGGGCACTTTTAAACTCGAAATTGGTGATCGATGTGATCGACGTTATTGCAGTAAGGGTTAAGTAGTTTTATGATGTACTATTTGTAATAAAATCCGCAATATAATTGTGCTATTTTATATATTATATATAATATTTATTTAGGGGGGGGGGCATAATAACGTAATTTTATAAAAATAAAATGCATTTTAATTTTCTCAAGAGAATTTATAATATTTCTATAATTGCAAGACTGATTTTATCAAACAAATACTAATTTAAATTACAAACTCTTACAAACTGAACTGCTTCTATGTACTTGGCTAGTTAACTTGATTTCATATTTAGTTTTGATTTTTAATTTTTTAAAGGTTTTTATTTTTTAGAGGAAAATCATTTTTTAGTTTTTTATTTTGTATGAAAATTATTTTCAAGAAAAAATTTTTTTAAAAGTTATTTTTTAGGGATAAATAATAAACTTTTTTTGCGTACAAGTTGGGATTTTTTTATATACTTGGCGTATTTTTTTTTACCTTTGTGAAGTTTTTTAGGTGATCTCATTGCTTTTTGTAAAAATCTATATTTTTTCTGCAAAAAATATATATGCGTTTGTAGCATATAATATTTAATAATATAATATAATTTTTTATTCATGTAGAATATCTAATAATAATAAATTTCTTAATAATAATATGTAAATCACAATAATAAAGTTTTATTGTAGAATTGACATTCGTTAATTTTATTTTTAATGTATAATGTTCAACAATAATATATATGTGCTTACATTATATTATCTCACAATAATACCGTACAGTTTTATTTATGTAGAATTGACATTCGTTAATTTTATTGAATCCTATATAGGCAATAAAATCTTGTATAAAGTAGCTCAATTTAACTATACCTAAAAATTCATTCGATTTTGTATTACGGTAACATCATGTAGACCATTCTTCAACTGTATGGTGTTACAGTAATAGAAAAGTGAATGAATTTATAGGTATAGTTAAATTGAGCTACTTTACGCAATATTTTATTGCCTATGTAGGATTCAATAAAATTAACGAATGCCAATTCTACATAAATAAAACTGTACGGTATTATTGTGAGATAATATAACATAAAGTGCCATAGAGGATGCCAAAAAAGATAAATAAAGTACCATAGAAGATACCAAAGAAGACAAAGTATTTTTTATTTTAAGTATTTTCTTTTATTTTTTATTTATTTATTTATTTTATTAATATTATCTTACAATAATAGAGTTTTATTTATATAGAATTGGCATTCGTTTTATTTTTAATAATATAATATAGTTTTTTATTCATGTAGAATATCTAATAATAATAAAGTTTAATAATAATAAGTAAATCACAATAATAAAGTTTTATTTATGTAGAATATCTCACAATAATAAAGATTTATTGTAGAATTGGCATTCATTAATTTCATTTTTAGTATATAATGTTCAACAATAATATATATGTACTTACATTATATTATCTTACAATAATACAGTAGTTTTATTTATGTAGAATTGGCATTCGTTAATTTTATTGAATCCTATATAGGCAATAAAATCTTGTATAACGTAGCTCAATTTAACTATACCTATAAATTCATTCACTGACTTTTGTATTACTGTAACATCATACTTCAATGTAGACCATTCTTTAACTGTATGATGTTACAGTAATGCAAAAGTGAATGAATTTGTAGATATAGTTAAATTGAGCTACTATTATTTAGCTAGTATTTTCTTTTAAATATTTTTTATTTTTTTTTTGTATTATCTTACAATAATAGAGTTTTATTTATATAGAATCGGCATTCGTTTTATTTTTAATATATAATGTTCAACAATAATATAGTAATATATATATAATATAATATAATTTAATAATATAATATCAATTTAACTACACCTATAAATTCATTCACTTTTGTATTACTGTATATATACTTTGGCTTTCTTTGCATACATATAAATAATATTATAATAGCATGTTGTACAATTGCGAGATATATGTGTAATGTGAAATATATGTATATTCATTATATAGGTTTCTCTTTTTTTATAAAATATAATTATAGATAGAATATCTAAATAAAAATTTAATATATATATAAAAGTTATAATTGTTCTTTTTTATTTTAAACAAACATATAATTAAATATAGTTTTTTTCAAGTCACACTTAATTCGTCTTTCTGTCTTTCAATATGTATATGCAAAGAAAGCCAAAATATACATATACTACGTACATATACTGACAAACGGATTAATAAATTAAAGCGATTAAACTTTTGTTGCAATAAGATTCACTTTGAGAATAATAAATACTACATATGTATACTTTGGCTTTCTTCGCATATGTATAACTAATATTGTAATAGCATGTTGTGCAATGTGATATATAATTATCATAGGTTTTTCTTTTTCTTAAATAATGTAATATAGTTATACGTATAAAGAAAGCCAAAGTATACATACTATGTATGTATATTGATGAACAGATTAATAAATTAAAACGATTAAAATTTTGTTGCAATAAGATTCACTTTGAGAATAATAAATACTACGTATGTATACTTTGGCTTTCTTCGCATATGTATAACTAATATTGTAATAGCATGTTGTGCAATGTGATATATAATTATCATAGGTTTTTCTTTTTCTTAAATAATGTAATATAGTTATACGTATAAAGAAAGCCAAAGTATACATACTATGTATGTATATTGATGAACAGATTAATAAATTAAAACGATTAAAATTTTGTTGCGATAAGATTCACTTTGAGAATAATAAATACTACGTATGTATACTTTGGCTTTCTTCGCATATGTATAACTAATATTGTAATAGCATGTTGTGCAATGTGATATATAATTATCATAGGTTTTTCTTTCTCTTAAATAATGTAATATAGTTATACGTATAAAGAAAGCCAAAGTATGCATACTATGTATATATACTGATGAACAGATTAATAAATTAAAACGATCAAAATTTTGTTGCAGTAAGATCCACTTTGAGAATAATAAATAAATACTACGTATGAATACTTTGGCTTCCTTTGCATACGTATAATATTATAATAGCATGTTGCAATGCGAGATATATATTCATAAGTTTTATGAACATTATCAGAGAGAAATCACTGACATTATTATATTTTTGATTATATAGTTGTGAAGTAAAACTTGTAAATTCCTACGATTCTATCAAAAATGTAATAATGTCAGTGATTTCTCTCTGATAATGTTCATAAAACTTATGAATGTATATCTCGCATTGCAATATGCTATTATAATATTACACGTGATTCAACACATTGAATTCAACTTCAGTTCAATCACTTAACATAAGAGCAAGGATTCTCCTTACCCCATTATAAATAGTAAATATTTCTTTTACTTCGACAGATATTAATCGTTTTTATGTCCATCCGAAGTTAAGTGCTTTATGGTCACTTCCCTCTATCTGTGTGCAATGAAAAGAACAGAATTTTAATATTTAATTTAATTTACATATCTGGTTTTATATGTGCTACTGAATGTTTTATATGTGCTACTATATTGTACTTACTGTCTGTTACTGCCAAATCTCTATAACCCAATATGTTACGCTGTTTAGCAAAGTTCTGCGGTATAAGACCGTATGCAACCCCAGCTGAAGAAATCCCAGCTAAAAGTATACCAGCCTTCTTGAAAGGATTGATTGATTTTGCTTTATCCTGCAAATAAGCGCTATAATTTAGACAATATTCAGATATAATCAAAAAATAATATACTTATAAAACAATAAATAAACATATATAAGCAGACATATATAAGCAGATATATATACAAAATTTCAATCTACTTACTCGATAGGACCAAATATATTTTCTGCAGCAGATTCAAATATAACATTAATAACCTTATAATGTTATTATATCTTGACGTCGCGAACATTAACCTTATAACGTTATTATATCTTGACGTCGCGATGCTACCGCGTACCGTTTGATACGTATCATATACGTATGCACGCACATACACATTGCCTCTCAAGGCGTATTTGCACACTCAAGCGAATAATCGTACATGAGCGCTGCAAACGCGGCTTGAGGGACAAACTCGCTTTGCGTGTGTGCGTGCGAGCATACGTACGTGAGAGTCTGAAACTTATGATTATTATGATGATAATGATGGAAAACGAAAAATGTCACATTTCTGGTATACGATTATCATTTCTCAGGATTAACTGCACCAATCTTCTTCAAACTGGTCGCAATCGAAAGCTTGCATCCACATTGTATAAGAAAAGTGCCGTTAGATTTTTTATTAACGGCTTGGTTCCTGAGGAATTTTAATCGAAAGTTTATTAGATGTAAAACTCCGGATAAACTACTTGGTAGCGTCGCGGCCCCTGTACATAGGCAAACCGTTGACAAGCTGGAACGAATTTTTATATATACTTGGCGTCGCGACGCTACCGCGTCGCTTGGTTATCTAATTTATTTAATTTTATAAGAGAGAGAGGAAAGGAGAAAAAAGAGCGAAGGCAAAAAAAAGAATACTTTATTTAAAATTAAAGAAGAAGAATAAGCAAGAGAGAGAGAGAGAGAGAGAGAGAGAGAAGAGAGGAAGAGTTAAAATAAAAGAAGAAAAAGTATAAGCAAGAAAGAGCGACAGAGACAAAAAGAAAGAAGGTGGAGAATAAATATAATATCACGTAATAATATTAGGTGTACAAATAAGTTTCCGCCGTTTGACAAAAGTTGGTGCCACCAGTAAGTTATGGTTAAAATTGTCAGATGTAAAACGTCCTTATCGTAAGATTGGACATCAGTCAATAACATAACCTTAAAATATTAGTGATTTTTTATCAGTATAATATATTCTTTTGTGTACGAAAATGTCGAGTTTTGAGCCGAATAAGCGTCATTTGCGGGAACTTTTGATTTACTTCTTCAATTTGAAGAAATCTGCAGCTGAGGCGTATCGATTGCTTGTAGAAGCATATGGTGAGGCTGCCTTAAGTGAGAGAAGTTGACGTGAGTGGTTTCAAAAGTTTAAGAACGGTGAATTTGACATCGAAGACAAAGAACGTAGCGAAAGGCCGAAAGTGTATGAAGACGCGGAATTGGAAGCATTATTGGATCAAGATTCGTGCCAAACACAAGAAGAACTTGCACTTACATTGGAAGTGACTCAACAAGCAATTTCACATCGGTTGAAATCATTGGGATTGATTCAAAAACAAGGAAATTGGGTTCCATATGAACTGACGCCGAGAAACGTTGAACGCCGATTGTTCACATATGAAATGCTGCTTGCCAGGCATAAACGAAAGGGTTTTCTGCACTGTATAGTCACTGGTGATGAAAAATGGATCCACTATGATAATCCAAAAAGGAAGAAATCATGGGGACCACCTGGCAATGCTTCAACATCTACAGCTAAGCCAAATATTCATGGAAAAAAACTCTTGTTATGCATTTGGTGGGCTCAGCTTGGTGTAGTATATTATGAGTTGCTCAAACCGAACGAAACCATTACTGGGGCTGTCTACCGAACACAATTGATGAGATTGAGTCAAGCACTCAAGGAAAAGCGCGCCCACTACTCCAGACACGACAAAGTTATTCTCCTGCATGATAATGCTCGTCCACATGTTGCGACGCCGGTCAAAACCTATTTGGAAACACTCAATTGGGAAGTTTTACCCCACCCGCCGTATTCACCAGACATTGCTCCTTCTGATTTCCACATGTTTAGATCGATGGCGCATGGCCTGTCTGAGCAACACCTCACATCATATGAAGATACCAAAAATTGGGTCGATCCGTGGATAGCCTCAAAAGATGAAGCATTCTTCCGACGCGGTATCCGTATGCTGCCAGAAAAATGGAAAAAAGTAGTGGCAAGCGATGGACAATACTTCAAATAAAACATTAGGTTCCGTTCTTTTACAATAAATGCCCAATTTTTGATAAAAAACGGCGGAAACTTATTTGTACACCTAATATTATTAAATGTTATTAAATATTATTTTATTTAATTTTTGTATTAAATATTATTAAATCATATATTAAATTTTTTAAATGATTGAATATTATAATAGTTAATAATCATTTAAATATTTTATTTAAAGTTAAAGAAAAGTCAAGAGAGAGAGAGAGAGAGAGAGAGAGAGAGAGAGAGAGAGAGAGAGAGAGAGAGAAACTTAAAGAGGGGAAGTACAAGCAAAAGAGAGGGTAGGAGAGAGAAAGAGACAGAAAAAAAAGAAGGAGAATAAATATAATATCAGGTAACAATATTGTTAAGTATTAATAAATATATTGTTTAATATAATTAAGAAATATTATTAAAAATTATTAATATTATCTAATTTATTTAATTTTAAAAGAGAGAGGGGAAAGGAGAAAAAGAGAGAAGACAAAAAAAAAGGATACTTTATTTAAAATTAAAGAAGAAGAAAAATAAGCAAGAGAGAGAGAGAGAGAGAGAGAGGGAGAGAGAGAGAAAGAAAGAGAAAGAGAGAAAGTTAAAATTAAAGAAGAGGAAGTATAAGCAAAAGAGAGGAGGAGTGAAAGAAAGAGACAGAAGGAGAAGAGAAGGAGAATAAATATAATATCAAGTAATAATATTGTTCAGTATTATTAAGTATATTGTTATATATTATTAAAAAATATTATCAAAAATTATTAATATTATATAATTTATTTAATTTTAAGCGAGAGAGAGAAAGAGAGAAAGAAAGAGAAAAAGAAAGAGCAAATAAAAAATAGGATAGTTTATTTTAAATTAAAGAAGAGAAAGAATAAGCAATAGAGAGAGAGAGAAGAAAGAGAGAGAGAGAGGGGAGAGAGAGAGAGAGAGAGAGTGAGAAAAGTAAAAAAGGAGAAGAAATATTATATTAGGTAATATTTTTCTTCAATATTATTAAATACATAGTTAAATATTATTATTAATAAATATTATTAAATGTTATTAATATTATTTATGTAATTCCATTTTAAGAGAAAAGGACAGATAGAAAGAGAAAGGGAAAAAAAAAAAAAAGAGGAAAGAAAGAACCATTATTTAAAATTACAGAAGAACAAGAATAAGCAAAAGAGAGGGAGAAAGAGAGAGAGAGAGAGAGAGAGAGAGAGAGAGAGAGAGAGACAGAAGGAAAATAGAAGGAGAAGGAATATAATATTAGGTAATATGATATTGTTTAATATTATTAAATATATTATTAAATATTATTAATATTATTTATGCTACTTAATTTTAAATATCATAGTATATTGATATTTAATGTAATAAAAGGGCAATAGAGCCAAGCGCGGTAAATAGGGCGCAACGGTGCTTCATTTTAAATACGACAAATCAAATTAATAAACGAAAAATTTACCGAAAATTTTGCCGAACTTTTCAACTAACCTTACAAGCTCGAGATCTATTAGCGCGCTTAAATTGTGTAGACACCGTTTTATTAGGAAATTGTTGCAAATTGAGCTGTCCGACACATATTCATGTATTAGATCGGCACATACTCATATTTTTAAGATTTCACGATCGCTATACCGTGACATTCCGATGTTTGTTTGCAATTCGTTTTTTACTAGACAGCACCGATCTTTATATTCTTTTTTCATCAGGCAACAAGAGAAACTCAAAAACAAATTTAACCGCTTATTATCTGAACATTATAGAGACACAAGGGATATTAGACCGGTTCGATATTTTTATTGTTCTCCTTCTCAGTCTGCCACCGATCATAATGTTAATTTTTCGTTCAAACCATTCAACAACCGAAATGGTGCACATGGTTGGGGTTCCGAGGTTCGTGTTGATCCGAGCTTCTTTGAGGGCAGACCGCAGCTGCCTTTACCACTTAATAAAAAGTGGTTTGTTAATTTGTCCTCGATCCAGATTCCTGAGGACGTCCAATGCCTCCTACAACTGGGTGATAACTTTAGTCTCCCTTTTTCTAACAGAGACAAATTAACTATGGACTTTATAAAAAATATTGAGTGCAACCTCACGAAACTTCCTTCCGCAACATAAATAACTATCAGAAACCGCTCTATAAACATTATCAACAACCTTCCTAATTATTCTTTTCCCGAAAGTGATTTCAACACTTATATTAGACATCTATTCTCCACTTGCGAGGAATTTTTTAAACTGAATGACAACTTAATTGTCACACGTGCGGACAAAGGAAACATTATGGTTGCACTTGATAAACATGAATATTTTAATAAAATTGAAGAACTACTTATGGACACTAACACCTATAATGTCGTAAAAAAAGATCCTATGAAAAATCTTACTTCCCGCTTACGTGACTTACTGACAAGATGGAAGAACTCGGAATTCATATCGCCTTCTACTTATAGCTTATAGGTCACTTTATTGCAGCGACGGCCTGTTACCTAGAGCATACGGGCTCCCTAAGGTCCACAAACCTAGCTGCCCTTTCCGTTTGATTGTCTCTTCTGTCAATAGTCCTTTATACAATTTGGCCTCGTTCTTACATTGCATCATGTTTAAGACTTTTCCTACAGCCCTTAGCCACGTCTCTAATAGTTTCGAACTGGTCAAAAAACTTTCTGACAAAAATATCAATAGTGATTTTTGACTAATTTCCTTAGACGTTGTTTCGTTGTTCACTAACGTTCCAACTGAGATGGCAATTGACAGTGTCTCAGTCAGATGGGATCATATTTCCGGGAACTGCAATATCTCTAAGTCTGAATTTATCATTGCGGTCATAATGATCTTGGATTCAACCTTTTTTATTTTTAATGGAGTGATTTACAAACAGAATTTCGGTACTCCTATGGGATCTCCGCTTTCTCCTATTATCGCGGACATTGTTTTGCAGGACCTTGAGGCTCGTGCCCTCGCTTCCCTAAAGTTTACGCCTTCGTTCTATGTCAGATACGTGGACGATATTGCATTGGCAGCTCCTTCTCATCTTCTTAATCATACTCTACATACTTTCAACGCGTTCCACCCTCGATTGCTATTCACTATGGAGATGGACGAGGAGAACAGATTGAATTTTCTGGACACTACTATGATTCTGAATGAGAACCGCTTGTTTTTCGATTGGTATTGCAAACCCACTTTTTCAGGAAGATACCTCCATTTTTTATCTAATCATCCCCTCTGCCAAAAAAGGGGCACTGTCATCGGCCTTATTGACAGGGTCTTTTTATTATCTCATCCGAGTTTCCATCGAAAAAACTTTGAGCGTGTCATTAACATTTTGTTGAACAATGATTATCCCCTGTGTTTTGTTTTCCGTGTATTACATGAACGCCTAAAATACCTGTGTTACAGGGTTAATCCGAACCAGAACGAAGAAGAACACAAGGAGGAGCCTGTCTCTTATTTCACGATACCGTATGTTCCTCTAATATCTGAACAATTCAAGAGAATTACTAAAGACTTAAATGTTAAACTCTCTTATCGGAGTCTGAATAAGATGAACTCATTTATTAAGGTACACAAGGATTCTTGTCCATTGTCCTCTCGTCAGAATGGCGTATACAGGATCAACTGCAATGATTGCGATGCCTCATATGTGGGACAGACCAAGCGGCAGTTAAATACTCGAATCTCGGAACACAAAAATCATATTCGGAGAGGTATGAGCAGTCATTCTGTCATTACCGATCACAGGTAAGTTCCAATCATGACTTTGATTGGGATAATGTCTCTATACTAGATAATGAACCTTACGTAAGCGATTAATTTCCGAAATTTTACACATTAAAAGACAGAAGAACGATTTGAATTTGCAAACAGACACGGAAGGTCTTCCTGACATGTATATCCCTGTTCTTGAAAAACTTTCTAAAATCTGACTAGCAATTTTACAAATTTTTCAGTCTTTTTATCCTTTATTTTTAATTTTTTAATATTATTGGAATTTTATTTTAGTGAATTTTAAATATTATTGAAATATTATTTTTGAATTATTTTTATGAATTTTGCTTTTATTTTCGTATTTATATTTGATCCATACTGTGGTTTTGACTTTGTTTTTATTTTTATCTATGTACTTTTTACTTTAAGACCTTATTATTGTCACGCTGATCTTGTTTCCCAGACAGCACACGATATCTTATGGATATCCGTTTTATGTCCATTTCATGTCGGAATATCCATGGACTTTAAAAGACATCCATAAGAATGTATATTTGTGGACATTTCTGGAATATCCAAAAATGGACATGTTTGTATATCCATATGATATCGTTAGCGACAAGTGTCGGATGGTAACTGCAGTTACCATGGTAACGAAAATAATAGGCACGTGAAAATGATCGATATGTAGCATCACGCATCACGCGCCGCTTGTGCCTGCTTTTACCCGTTCGTTATTCGCGATACAGTAAGTAGTTATATTTTTGTATTATCTCTAGAATTACATATGCAAG
The DNA here is from genome assembly GCA_907163055.1 of Formica aquilonia x Formica polyctena. NCBI lineage: Eukaryota > Metazoa > Arthropoda > Insecta > Hymenoptera > Formicidae > Formica > Formica aquilonia x Formica polyctena. The sequence goes on along the minus strand of CAJQTV010000153.1, from coordinate 484,124 downwards.
ATATGATAATATGTTCTTATATGTTACGTTGCTGCACCCTCGTGAAACTTCGTAGATTAATTTTTCTTATATAAAAGAAGGATAATATATTATTAACTCGACAGGTTATATAACCTCCAAATTGCATAAGATAACGAATTATCTAATCTAGGTTTTGCGTATCAATTTTATTGCAATATGTTAAAAATACGGTCATTAAAACGAAAAAGTGCATACAGAAAAACAACTAAAAAAGCAAATTTATCTATTGCTGTAAGTAATTATATTGAAGGAAATTCTGTTGTTACTAATTCAATTAATATAGCAAATAATTCGGTTTTAAATTCTGTAGCATCAACTTCTAGTAATTATAATGATACATATAGTGTAAAATATAATTCGTCTATTAGTGAGAATGAGTTTTCAAATACATCTGATATTGAGATATTTAATGAAACAATTACAAGTAATGCTGTTTCAAATGATTTGTCCATAAATTCTGAAGAAAATAGTTTAGATAAAAATAGTAATAGTAATATTAACAACAATATACCCAGTCAGCCACGTCTGTTCTAACAGATATTGCCAAGTGCTTGCTACAAATTATTGTCAGCAAAAAGGCTACAAATTTGGTACAAGAGTTGTTATTACCGATTAAGCTGGCAGATCGCCGGCAAAAACCAAACAAAGCTTGCTAACATAACTAGACAGCAAATTGGCGGCAGAAACCATGCAACGCTTGTTGACGTGACCGACATCAGATTGTCGGCAAAAACTGAGCAAGATCTGGAGTGCGCAATCTGATGGCAAATTGGCAGCAAAAACCGAACAGAATCTGCAGCTTATTATAAAGTATTATAAAATAGTTCAGTCGCTTATCGCTATGCGGCGCGTTATTCATTATCTATACCCGTATTCAAATTCTTGTCATGAGTGTATATAAAGCCTGCAAAATGCTAATAATATTATAATATATATATTTCTATCAGTTCAATTTTTGACACAATTCTTATACAGGAAATTCAGATATTGAACTGATTTTTGGCAAGTCGGACAGATAATTGTTCGATTTTTACTTATTCGAACAATTTCTGTCTAAAAAGATCTTTAATTTTATAAATTAAATTATTTAAATTTACCTATATGTTTTAACACATTAATATATGATTTTATATAATGTTTAATTATCTAATGGTCATTTTATGACCAAAACTTATCATCATTTTGTTACTTAGGGTTGAGACTTTAAATCCATTTAAATATACTATTTTATATGAGTGGCCAAAAGCTGCAGAATTTGTTCGGTTTTTGCTGACAATCTGCTGTCAGATTGTCTTGCGCAGATCTTGCTCGATTTTTGCCACCAATTTGACGTCAAATCATGTCAAGCTTTGCTCGGTTTTGCCGTCAATTTGCTGTCAGGTTATGTCAGCAAGCTTTGTCACCAAAACACAAGCTTAATGCGGACACAGATGGCACTGGATTTGTTACCAAGTTTTGAGCGAATTTGATGCCAATTTGGCAACAATTTGTTATCAAATTGCTTACTGGGTATGTACTTGCAGTAAGTCACAACATAAAAATGTTTCAATTGTTTCAAAAATTAGAGAATGGGCAATTAAACATAACATTGCACATTCAGCTATAAACGATTTATTAATAACTTTAAGGCCAGAATATCCTGAGCTTCCCTTTAATGTTAGGACCTTATTGAAAACTCCAAGAAAAATCACTGTAAAACAAGTAGAGCCTGGCATATATTATCATTTTAGATTGCAGCAGTGCATCGAAAATCTGTTGTTAAGAACCCATAATCATTTAACTTCGAATTGTATAGAGATTTTAATCAATATTGATGGTTTACCGATTGCTAAGAGTACTAATAGTCAGTTTTATCCTATATTATGCTGTATATTTACTACTTATAATGTTGAAATTGTTGGAATTTATCATGGACAAGAAAAACCAAAAGATGCAAATGTATTTTTAAAAGGTTTAGTAAATGACATAAATGATCTAACATCTAATGGCATATATTATAATACTAAATTATATTCAATAAAAATAAAAGGATTTATTTGCGATGCACCAGCTAAATCATTTATCACATATACTAAAGGTCATTCAGGATACTACTCATGTACAAAATGCTATGAACGAGGAGCATATATTAATGATCGTATCTGTTTTTCCAATATTGATAACTTGACTTTGCGTTGTGACAGTGAATTTAGATCTAAACATCAAAAAAATCATCATGTAGGTACTACAATATTGGAATCCATTTTAAATATTGACATGATACGTGACTTTCCATTAGATTAAATGCATCTAATTTGTTTGGGAGTCAAAAAATTGGGAAGTTAAAAAATTGCTTATGTTTTGGGTTCATGGAAAACCATTAACAAAATTATCTTACAATCAAACATCTAATATTTCTAAATTATTACTTAATCTAGCATGTAATATAACGACAGAATTTAATCGTAAACCTCGTCATCTCAATGAAGTCAAACGATGGAAGGCAACAGAATTTCGACAATTCCTTTTGTACACAGCTCCTGTAGTTCTTAAAACTATTATAAGCCATGATAGATACATTAATTTTTTATCTCTACACATAGCCACATCCATTTTATGCAATCCAAATTATAAAAAGTATACAGATTATGCAAGATCTCTGATGCAATATTTTGTGAAGACATTTATAATTTTATATGGCAAGGATAAAGTCTCTCATAATATACATAATTTGTTGCATATTTGTGATGACGTAGAAACATTCGGAACATTAGATCAGTTTAGTGCATTCGTATTTGAAAATTACTTACAATCAATCAAAAAATTAATAAGGAAATCTGAAAAACCATTACAACAAATAGTTCGGCGTAAATATGAAGTAGACAACAGTATTCCGTTAGATAAAAATAAATTGCATTATTTGCCAACTCTAAAAAAACAACAACATGGGACCAATAATCAATAATATATCCTTCCTTGCACAATATAAAGAAATTATTTTAAGCAAATTTATATTAAGAATAACAGAGCCGGACAATTGCTGTTATACAGTCAATAATAAAATAATAAATATAAAAAATATAATATCTACCACTAATGATATATTACTAATTGCCCAAGAATTTTTAGTACTTGAAGATTTTTATACAAAACCCTGTAAATCTTCATCTTTAGGTATATATGCTGTTAAAAATTTAGGACCACTTACATTATGGCGGTTCGATCAAATACGTCATAAATGTGTAAAATTATGGTTTAAAGATATACATGTAATATTTCCCTTATTACATTCAAAATTAGAGGAGCAATAATACTTTTTTTAATATTGTATAATATATATAACCAATTATTTCTCAAAGATCCTTAGAGTAAACTTTTTATAATAAAATAATTTGCTTTTCAGTTATCCTTTTAATACACTACTTTTGAATGTTAATTAGTTGTTTATTGATTTGATAATTTTCATACATTCGATATGTTATATATACGCATATATCTTAATATTTTTAATATTAACTACATATGTCAAGTTGTATTATATTTAAATTTGTACATAATATATAATGAATATTTACATGTATTTGATGCGAAATTGCCTATAGGCTGCGTTGCGATATTCACTGCCAGTACTGAATATCTATAGTTTACATTACGTGCACTATAGATTTTCAGTACTGGCAGTGAATATCGTAACGCAGCCAATGTAAATGTTTAAAATGTTAAGGGATAATATGACATCAAGTGTATATGTACTATAACAATGACAATATAAAAAATATGATGCAATGCTTTTCTGTTGGCAATTTTTAGAAATGGCCTAGTAATGTAACAAATTATGTAAATAAGAGCAGTATTTTTTTATTCTTATGCAATTTGTGAGTATTATGTTTGTGAATATAATATTTATGATAATACTTATATAACTGATGAAGAAATGGAGAAAACATGGACAGTTGTGAAATTTGAAGACGAAAATGTAGTGGAAGCAGTGCCAACAACTTGGATTGTTAATAACAAATGTTATTGGCCACCATATACAATAGAAAAGATCTTTAAAGTTATAAAAGATCATGTTGACTTTGATCCTTCGTGGACCAGTTATGAAGTGTACGTCTTTAAAAACAGTACCTCTGGTAAGAAACAAAATGTATTATACCTTCATTATATAATAGATATATTGTAATTATACAATATTTAGCAACTCTTTTAATAAACTAAACACTTATTTATATATTACAATTTATCGTTTCAGAAAGTTACCAAGCTTGTAGAGTAAAAGCCAAAAAGGCAGAAGATACATCGGATTTAAATTCAGATAGTAACAAAAAAAAAAAAATAAAAAAAAAACGTTTTTATGATAGCGATTCTAGCTTGGAATCGGACATTGAATCAGAACACACAATGTTACCATCTCCACCAAGTATGTTTAATCATTTTTTTTTATTGCTTCATGTATTAATATTTTTTAAATAAAAGAAACACCCAAAAATCGATTTTTAGATGATATTTTTGCACTATTCTATTATTTCATACGTTATATACGTGAAAAAGTATATTGATTTTGTTTTAAAGAATTAAAATATAACAAATATATTTTATTTTCTAGATTTAAAAGAATATTCTGACACAGAAATCTCAGAGCCAGCAGGCAAGTTTTCTTATTTATTATTTCAATATATGACTTATAATAAGTAAAGAATTATTAATATTAATATTCGTTTATCTTTCAGACAAAAAATTCACAACTGGGAAAGAAAACACATATTTTGGAGATAGTTATACACAAAAAAGTACTTTCCACAAACATTTCATTTAGTGATTTTTTTGGAATTGTTTACATATATATACACATACTATATCAAGCATATAATCAAAGACCTGCGTTTATTATTTTAATATCCTACATATATTTCAGATAAGACATGTAATGACCATGTAAATAACAATACTGCAACATTCAATTTAAAAGAAAAGTGTTCTAACAAACAAAACCGTACAACACCAGGCAAGTTTTTGTTATTATATTATTTCAATATATAATTTCTATAATAACTATTAATAATAAATAACTATTAAACAAATATTAATATTTATTAATCTTTCAGACAAAAAATCCATAACTAGAAAAGAAAACACATATTTTGGAAAAAGATGTAATGATTCTTTAAATAATGACGTACCTGGAACATCTAATACAAATGTATCTTGTAATATACAACAAAGACATTCACAAAAAGGTACACGTTTTTTTGCTTAATTACATAAATGTTGGTATTAATAGTACAATTGAAAAAAAAATATATATAGATATATGTGTGTGTGTGTGTGTGGAAACCGATTTCTTATATAATATTCTTTCAATTATTTAATACACTAACAAATCATTTTATGGACAGATATGAACATGCATAAATATAATACAAGTTCTAACACAATTGCAAGTAGAGAGATAACTCATAATGCATAAATTTGCAAATGCTGCCCTGTACACAAAAATAGTGGTACGTGTTACAATGCATGTTTGCAATCAATACAGTTTTAAGTGGCTTTAATACATTCTAATAAATTGCTTTTATATTTTGTAAACAGTTTTAGTTTATTATATCTTTTTTTGATCCCCTTTTTCTAGATGAAAAATTCCGGAGAATATTTAAAGAATTATTTTTGCTCAGAGAAGTAACGAAAGAATGCTGCGAAGAATTAAAAGCTACAGTTTTGCAAAAAGAAAATGTAAATATAACAGATGGGAATAATGAGCCTACATTTTTAAGTACATTCCATTTTTCTTTACGAGGTACAGAAGAATTGGAAGAAGTGGAACAACATCTCCAAGAACGTAATCGATTTCAATCCACTGTATGTTCCCTATATTTTTGCTTTGATTCAAGTTTCCATTGCCAATTCTAATTATTCATTATTATTAATTAAATATTGCTTACATACTTTTTAGGTAATAGAACTTTCCAAAATAGGAGGAACTACTCCATATGATTTTATAAAACAATGTTTATCACTTTTTCTCACAAATAAATTTGCCGAACAATACAGCTGGTACGGTGCAAAAAAGAAGCAAATATTTGGAAAACTACATTTAGCAAATGTGTTGCTAGGTAAGTCGCTGTTAGTCTAATGTCTGAAATTTGAATACATAAAGTGCTAAAGACACGAGTTGACCGAATCACAATGTCAGTTTTGAGAAATGACATGTTAAAAAGTTTACTGCAGTATTGGAAAAAATATACATATGATAAAAATAATATAATAATTGATTATATGCACTAAAATCGATTTAATGTCATTTTATTCATTTATGTTGATAAAGTAATGTGCGTATGTCTAATATTTTTTACAGAACAGTTTTCTAATAACTTAGTTTAAATTTGTCTGAAAGAGGATTTAGTTTATTTGTATTTTTAGCGCTTCACATGACCACTATGTAGTGGGAAATAAAAAATTTGTCTATATATATTTTCTATTTATTTAGAAAGTGCTCAACTATGTAAAGCAGCGACAAATCGAAAAGAGGTTGAGGAAGCTATTAAAGCGTGGTTGAGACGTGCAAAAGAAAGGGCGGCAAAAGAAGAAAAATAAAATAATACTATATTCAAAGAACATTAACCAAAAAATGTTAATTATTAAGAACGATAACCAAAGAATGTTATTAAATATTCATTAAGTTTTTATTTTATATTAGAAAGACACAGAGTATGTAACATGTCATTAAGTTTTTATTTTATATTAAAAAGACAGAGTATGTAATATGTGATATATATAATACAAATATGTGATATGTAAGACAAATTTTCTTTTATATAATGTTTAAAAAAATATATACATATATACCCATACAGCACTGAAGCTTGCAACAACATTGCTGCAACATTGCAATATTGCATATTGCAGTGTAATGTTGCAGAAATATTGCAAAGACATTATTTTACAATATAACTTTAGCAATGTTACAGCAACATTCCGAAAATATTACAAAACAAGTAGAGTTGTGCCAATTAAAAACTTGCACATTGCTTCCTCATCATTTTATCTTACAATGCTTAAGCTGCTTTAAGCATGCGGATTTTTCAATTTTTGCTTTCTCATAGAGGAAGTTTTGTGAGCGAAATAAAAATTAAAATAATTTCTTTCACCGATCCTCACTAAATTCAACATCAAACATCCTTTAATAATACTCTATTCATGTAAAAAAATTTAATCGGATATTTCAAATTTTCTGAAAGTTACAGCGTGTACAGATATTTCTCAAAAAATTCAAAATTTTATAAAAAATGAACCCTTTCCCCGATACTCACCAAATTCAGTACCTACCATCCTTTAATAATATTCTATTCATGTAAAAAAATTTAATCCAATATCTCAAATTTTCCGAAAGTTACAGCGTGTACAGACATTTCTCAAAAAATTCAAAATTTTATAAAAAATAAACCCTTGTAACGCGGTCACTTCGCTCGACATTCGGATCAGCTCGTCGGTGTCCGGGTTCGAGAGGAGGGGAGACTCAAGCTTACGAGACACAGTATAGGTAGAAAAGATAGTTTATTGAAAGCGAAATATATACAGAGTAGCGTGCAGGGCCATGCGGTGTTAGGCGGCGTGTGCTTGGTGGCAAACGGCCGCTACGGCAGGGCTGAGAAAACCTCAGCCCGTAAGGTAGAGAGAGCCAGAAAACCTGGCAGAGCTAAGAAAACCTTAGCCCCAAGAGGTAGTGGTCAGGTCGGTGTCAGGAGCAGGATGTCGGGACAGGATCTGGTCCCGATGTCTCGGCCGGCCGGGCTTATATACCCGGCCGACGCCCCCACTATCCGTTGCCGGTCCGCTGGTGGGAGTCGGTCCCGTGGGTGGGACAACGAGATAGCACGAGCGGCATCCGTGTGAGCGAGATAGCATGAGCGGTGTACGTGCAAGCGAGATAGCACGAGCGGCGTACGTGCGAGCGAGATAGCACGAGTAGCGTATGCGCAAGCGAGATAGCACGAGCGGTGTACGTGCGAGCGAGATAGCGAGAGTAGGATAGGTATAGCGGGATAAGCCCGCGAGGCATGCGTGGTTATTATATATATATCTATTTACATTATATATTATATATACAGGAACGGCTCTGCCGTTACACCCTTTCACCGATACTCACCAAATTCAGTAGCAACCATCCTTTAATAATACTTTATCCATCTAAAAAAATTTAACCTGATATCTCAAAATTTGCGAAAGTTACAATGTATACAGACATTTCTCAAAACATTAAAAATTTTATAAAAAATGAACCTTTTCATCGATTCTCACCAAATTCAATACCAACCATCCTTGAATGATACTCTATCCATGTAAAAAAAATTTAACCCGATATCTCAAAAATTGCAGAAGTTAGAGGTTGTGCAATATATTGCGTACATACACACATACACACATACACACATACACACATACACACATACACACATACACACATACACACATACACACATACATACATACATACATACAGACAGTTTTTAGGAATATGATTTTTCGACGTTTTGGAACATTCTAAACATATTGGCATAGAAAACTCGAAAAAAAATTTTGTCACGAAAACAAAGCTTCCTCTATGAGGAAGCAAAAAGTATTCGATAATCGCTAGTTCATTCGTTTATCGCTATGCGGCGCATGGTGCGCTATCTATTCCGCATTTAATTTTTAGTCACGATGATTATATAAAGTTTACAAAGAGCGGCTAGTAAGATTAAAGATATAATAAATATTTTTATTAGTTTAAGTTGTATGATATGACCCCAACACAGGGGACTCAGACATTGGACAAAAAATTGTTTTAATAGTTTCCATTCTTATATCAAATAAAAAATTTGATAATAATTTTCTAATATACAAGATACTTCAAACTTTAATAAATAAATTTTAAGATTATATAAAGACAAGAGAGATGTGAAAAAGCTCGTTGTATGCGTAAATCCAGCACGATCTTTTTGCATCCGGATATCTGAATATTTCGAGTACAAAGAGATTGTAAATTTACACAATTGCAAATTCAGTTTTCTCTTATTTCTCTTAGATATTCTCTGTCACTGAAGGAAGTCGAATGTGCACCGAAAAATTTACATTCTATAATTTTGTTATTATAATACAGAAAATCTATATACACACTAGACCCTGACTCTTATAGGCCTAATTACTTATTATTTTTTTCATATGTAAGGATATTATTGTCGATAAATATACATAAAGTATTATTACATATATATTATATTGCTATGTTGCTGCAATATTATATTGCAATATTTCTGTAGGCGGACATTTTATTGTTGCTGCAATATCATAACAACATTGCAGCAATATTTTGCAATGTTTCTGCAATGTTGCAATGCTGCAAAAAAATGTTGCTGCAATATTGTTACAATCTTGCGGTGCTGTATGGGTATATATATATAAATGTATTTTATCTTTTTAATATTAATTAAAATTCCGAGTGTAATCTCCCTTTTTATTACGTTCGTTTCACGTCCATATGAAGTCCATATGAAGTCGTTTCGTATATCTGTTATTGTAAATTTATGTCCATTCGACGTCCATCGAATGTCTTCTGGACATGTCAGGGATCCACCAATTTCATATTTGGATATTTCATGGACATCTATTATATTGTTGCGTCCCTGCGGGTCGTTTAAGGCGGTTATTCATGAATCTGCTGTATTCGTCTCCGGGAGAACGTTGCTAAGCGTTGTTGTTAAACAACGGCGGACATCTTGAGAGAGATCGGCCATCTGGAGTCTCGCGACGGATGTCATTCCGGGCGGACATATTTGAGATACGATTACCGTTATTACCCGTTCTGTGTTCCTTGTTTAATTGTGTGTTCTGTGTTATTATTAAAGTTCCTTTTGTTCTTTTAAAAGAGTGTTAATCATTTACGTCGCCGGCTAGTGTTGCGTCCCTGCGGGTCGTCTAAGGCGGTTATTCATGAATCTGCTGTATTCGTCTCCGGGAGAACGTTGCTAAGCGTTGTTGTTAAACAACGGCGGACATCTTGAGAGAGATCGGCCATCTGGAGTCTCGCGACGGATGTCATTCCGGGCGGACATATTTGAGATACAATTACCGTTATTACCCGTTCTGTGTTCCTTGTTTAATTGTGTGTTCTGTGTTATTATTAAAGTTCCTTTTGTTCTTTTAAAAGAGTGTTAATCATTTACGTCGCGGTACGCGAGTGCCGTTTGTGTCGCGCGTGTTCGAGTATTATCGAAGTCGACGCGCGGACGCAACAATATATTTTAGAAACATAAAACGGACATTTTATAGATATTCTTAATATCCTTGAAGGATATTTGTAGGATATTTTTCGGATATCTGTGTGCTGTCTGGGTTTGTATACATGTTGTTATTTATTTTCTTCACCGGACTGCGTTCACGATTTATATCATTATCTTGTTTGTAACCCGTGAATCGTCATCTTAATTTATTTTATCACGCATTATGCGGAACGCTGATTACTTGTAAGTAACACTTTGTCATTATTCATGTGACTCCCTCACATTGCTATTTTCACTCCATCTTGATTTACAGGTACATTACGTATCCACTTGAACATAAACATGTGGGAGTTTTTAATTTTCGGCCTATCCACCGTTAACTTAATCATCCTCACAACGTCGTGGACAAGTGATAGCGTTTGGCGTCGCGGTAATGTAAGAGATCATTATTTGTAACTGCGTTCATTTAACCGTTAAAACCATACGACTGCGAACTTGTTTTTTTATTTTTATTTTTATATACTAATGGTTATTTTTGCGCTGAAGATGGCTCAAAAAAGGAGCCGAAACGTCCGTTTATTAAATTGATTTGTCGTATTTAAAATAAAGCACCGTTGCGCACTATTTACCGCGCTTAGCTCTATTGCCCTTTTATTACATTAGATTTTATTCTCGAGAGCCTCTATATAATAATATTATTTAATATTGATATTTATTTGTGAATGTATTAAATTAATATATTTAAAATATATTTAAAAATGCGTGTCGATGATGTGAGTCGAGTTCGTTCTTATATTGTGAGCAAGGCTAATAATAATATTTTAATTAATAGTAATTTAGGTAAAAATGCATAATAACGGACCCAGCTCCAATAACCTTGACTTTGACATATGTTGTCAAGATCATGACTCTGAGTAACCTCCAAAAGGTTTTAGCCGTCGCTCGTTTTTTATTAAAAAGTTATTAACAAAAAAAGTTTGAAAAATATAGCAGTTATTTTGAGTATTGAAAGGCATAAATGACTAATATATATGTGGAAATAGTATATGTATGAACGATTTCCCGCTTTTTCCCCCATAGGGGGGGCGGAACCCACTGTGTCCACGCATATATTTTACAACGCGAAGCGAAGTCCATCCCACGATTGTTGTGTGGATGGGAAAGTGTATGCGTGAACGCAGTGGGTTCCGCCCCCCCCCCCTATGGGGGGGCACCACTTCCGGAAGATATAACCTAACCCAAACCTATTTCTGATTTAAAACTAGACCTTGCTTCGTGCAGAAAGTTGCAAATTCATGTGAAATCATATAATTATAAATCTTGTTTAAGTAGTCAGAACTTTTTACTAACCTAGTGACGGGAAAGGTCAATGACCTTGACTTTCTTAGAGATCAAGGTCGACATCAAGGTCAACCGGAAGTCATATGGGATAGAGCGTGTAAAGGTAAACATTTACCCATTTACGTTTTATTTAGTAAACTTTTTTTGTTAATAACTTTTTAATAAACAACGAGCGACGCTTAAAACATTTTGGAGGATGCTCAGGACAGTGACCTTGACAACATATGTCAAGGTCAAGGTCATTGGGGCTGGGTCCGTTATTATGCATTTTTACCGTAATTTAATTCAATAAGAGTAAATAATCTATTGTTTACGAGAAAATAACTTCCTTTATTTTATGTAGAAGAACGTGTTTGATAAAAATCCAATATATTTAATTGCTTGCATTTGTTAACTCTTAAATTTTCTAAAATTTTCATGCAAATTAGATGTCATAATATATTGATATTTATTTGTAAATACAGGGTGTTCCAGGAGGAAAGGTCAATATTCCGGGAGGTGATCGTATCGGTCATTTTAAGTAAAAATGTTCATATGAATATATGTCCTATTAGCCTTTTCCGAGATAGAGCGACTTGAATGTACAGTTGCAAAATTACTGACAAGAAAGAAATACTACCCATACAGCACCGCAAGATTGTAACAACATTGCAGCAACATTTTTCTGCAAGATTGCAACATTGCAGAAACATTGCAAAATATTGCTGCAATGTTGTTATGATATTGCAGCAACAATAAAATGTCCGCCTACAGAAATATTGCAATATAATATTGCAGCAACATAGCAATATAATATATATGCAATAATACTTTATGTATATTTATCGACAATAATATCCTTACATATGAAAAAAATAATAAGTAATTAGGCCTATAAGAGTCAGGATCTAATGTGTATATAGATTTTCTGTATTATAATAACAAAATTATAAAATGTAAATTTTTCGGTGCACATTCGACTTCCTTCAGTGACAGAGAATATCTAAGAGAAATAAGAAAAAACTGAATTTGCAACTGTGTAAATTTACAATCTCTTTGTATCCAAAATATTCAGATGTTCGGATGCAAAAAGATCGTGCTGGATTTACGCATACGAGTTTTTTCACATCTCTCTTGTCTTTATATAATCTTAAAATTTATTTATTAAAATCTGAAGTATCTTGCATATTAGAAAATTATTATCAAATTTTTTATTTTATATAAGAATGAAAACTATTAAAAGAATTTTTAGTCCAATGTCTGAGGCCGCTGTGTTGGGGTCATATCATACAACTTAAACTAGTAAAAATATTTATTATATCTTTAATCTTACTAGCCGCTCTTTGTAAACTTTATATAATCATCGTGACTAAAAATTAAATGCGGAATAGATAGCGCAACATGCGCCGCATAGCGGTAAACAATATGCAATATTGCAATGTTGCAGCAATGTTGTTACAAGCTTCAGTGCTATATGGGTACGTACTCTTTCTAATATTTATTGTTCAAGTGATACATTTTTTACAGATTATAATTTTTCAAAAATTCCACCGTTAACATCAATGCATTTTTCAACTGTTGTGTGAACATGGCGTGTTGCTCGTCTGAGTACATCATGACGTTCCTTTATGCGGGCACTAGCATCCATTATTTGAGCGAGCAGTTCGTCTCGTGTATTCACTTTTCTTCTGTACACTTCACTGTACATTTTCACGGATGAAGGTTGAAGTGTACAGAAGAAAAGTGAATACACGAGACGTACATTCAAGTCGCTCTATCTCGGAAACCGTGGGGAATAGAACATATATTCATATGAACATCTTTGCTTAAAATGACCGATACGATCACGTCCCAGAATATTGACCTTTCCTCCTGGAACACCCTGTATATTAAATTAAGTTAATATAGAGAGAAAGAGGAAGAAGAAAAGATGAATAAAAGAGAGAGAGACAGAGAGAGAAGAAAGAGAAAGAAAGAAGTTTTATTTAAAATTAAAGAAGAGGGAGAATAAGCAAAAGACAGAGAGAGAGAGAGAGAGAGAGAGGGAGAGAGAGAGAGTTAAAATTAAAGAAGAAAAAGTATAAGCAAAAATATAAATCAGGTAATATATAGTTCAGGATTATTAAATATATTGTTAAAAAGAAAAAAAAAAAGGAAAGTAATAAACAAAATAAACAGAATAAAAGAAAGAAAGAAAAAGAGGGAATCAAAAGAGGAAAAAAAAAAAAAAAAAAGAAAAAAAAGAAAAAGAGAGGTAAAAAAGGAAGAAAAGAAGGAGATAAAAATGGAAAAAAAGAAAAGGGAAGAGAAAGAGAGAGAGAGAGAAAAAGAAGAGAGAGAAAAGAAAGAGAAGAAGAAGAAGAAGAGAGAGAGAAAAGAAAAGAGAAGAGAAAGAGAGAAAAAGAGAAGAGAGAAGAGAGAGAAGAGGAAAGAAAGAAAAAGAGAAGAGAGAGAAGAGAGAAGAGAGAAGAGAAGAGAGAAGAAGAAGAAAGGAGAAAGAAGAGAGGAGAGAGAAGAGAAAAGAAGAAGAGAAGAAAAGAAAGAAGAG